>WNNG01000385.1:0-305887 GCA_018208015.1 Medicago ruthenica
ATGGATTTTAACCAGTACTGTGCGCATTTAATGCCTGAAGGTGTCAGAACAACTCAATGGAACAGTTGTCTCCCTGACCCAAACATTCTCCAGTTTTTAAGGTGGGCCAATTCAAAAATGGCACCTGCCATGTTCTGACAGATAAAGTGCAGCACACATTTGCAGCAACCTAGTCCAATTGCAACGGCTAATTTCCTGATTTCCAGCAAATCTTCAAACAGCTCTATTTTTATCTATAAAAGGAGGAAGATTTGAAGAAAAAAAAATAAAAGACTCTTGAAACGTATTACTGAAACTCTGCTCTGTTTTCTGTGTAAAAACTATCAAAGTTCAAATCTCTTAGAAATTCTTCAGTCTTTGTAACTTAGAATTTCTTAAGGTTAAGAGTCTTAACCTGTGTTGTATTAAGAGAACACCTCTGATATTTGATCAAGTGTTCATCCCAAACTCCTTTACTTGTAAACCAGTTTGGTCCCCAAAGTCTTAGTCTGTATACTAAGCATTTGTAACCTCATTCCTTTGTGGTCTGAGTCAGAAGTCTCTTGTCTTAGTGACTTGAGCAGTGGAAGCCTCTTCCTTGGTGGTTGAGCATAGAAGTCTCTTTCTTTGTGATTGAGCAACTGGAAGTCTCTTCCTTTGTGGTTGAGCATTGTGTAATCTTCAGATTATAGTGAACTCTCTTGTTGGATACAAGGGGACAGGACTACTTCTCACATTGAGAAGGAACCTGTATAATTTCTGTGTGTCTTTCTATTCCCTTACTCCTTAACTTGTTTAAATCCGCTGCATTTAACTTCTGATATTTGTTCAGAACTGATCAAATCAGCTTCTGAACTGAACCTTAGTTTTGAAGAGAAAAAGAACAAGTTTTTAGAGTCACACAATTCAACCCCCCCTTCTTGTGTGTGTGTTTTTCTCACCTTCAACATCAATACATAACATGACACAAAAGACAAACTGAACGCCACATGAGGAACAGCTGCACCAGTTTCTTCTATGCAGAATTGGAATCTGGACAAGGAGGAATTGCTATATCAGAAACTCCTTTTAACATCAACACCACACCCTTCATTGTTGGCCTGAGAAAAGGGTCATCTTGGATACACTAAAGTGCCACCTTAACCATATTTTTAATAATCAAATTCCTATTGAGGTATTTCTTTTCCGAAACAAATACAAAAAAGAATCTCAACTAAAAATGAAACTTCGGAAGTAGATGTAATAAACAAATCATACAAGCAAAAACTAAACAAATATTTATATAACACAACGATTTCCACGAGTGATGAGCACAAATGCTAGTTTTTGACATAGTTCATCACAACACAACCTGAACAGTAAATTCAACATAAAATTGAAACTGCAATAGCACAAATAATAAATCACACAAGCAACACATAAATCCCTACAAAACTACTCAACCAAGCGAGCTGGGAGAGGGAGGAATTGGAATATCTTTCAAACCTTCCAACATCAAGATCACATTCTTCATTGCAGGACGGAGAGATTGGTGGTCTTGCACACACCACAACCCCACCTTCACCATTCTTTCCAATATCTTCCAATCCACGTCTTTTTCATCTTGTGTGATTAGCTTGCTTAACTGCCCTGCTGAAAAACATTGATATACCCAACTGGAAAGAAGGATTTCGTCAGCTGAAGAAATAGTATTCTTCTCTATACTTCTTTTACGACAAATAATCTCCAATAGTACCACCCCAAAACTATAAATGTCAGCTTTTACTGATACTGATGCATCCTCCTTCTGCCATTCGGGTGCCAAGTACCTGCTTGTGCCATCCCCTATTTTGGTTCTTGAATGTCCCCTCTTTGATAACCTTGCGAATCCAAAATCAGATATTTTTGCGGTCCATGCTTCGTCTATAAGTATTTTTCGAGGATTTATATTGCCATGGATGATTCGGACATCACACTCTTCGTGTAGATACAAAAGTCCTCTAGCCACGTCCAATGCAAGTTTCATTCTCTCTTTCCAAGATAGTCTTGTTTCCCCTTCAAAGATGAGATTTGCAAGAGACCCTTTGCTGACAAATTCATAAACAAGGAGCTTCTTGGATCCTTCTATACAAAAACCAATAAGCTTAACCAAATTCCGATGATGAGTTCGAGCAATGGCAGTAATTTCAGCATGGAACTCGCTCTTCCCTTCATCAGTAATTCTCTCCTCCAGTTTCTTCACAGCAATTCTTTTGTTATTGCTCCCCATTTTACCTTTATAAACAACTCCAAATGATCCTCTCCCTATCTCTTCTGAAAATCCCCCAGTTGATTTTGCAAGTTCGTCAAAAGAAAACGAACGCAGGGAACATTCTTCAGTAAATTCAAGTTTTTCACTTTCAGACAACATTGCGTACTTATTAACTTGACGCCTGTAAGTGAAGAAAACGGACACTGCAAAGACCAAACAAATTAATGAAACGACGCCCAAAGTAAGAGATAGGATTATTATCAAATTTCTCTTGCTGTCAACAACAACCTGATCAGGCTTAGGCACATTGGTGTCATTTGAGGTTGGAGGTGAAATAATGGCAGTTGTTGAAGAAGGAATTTTTAATAGGGCCACAGACACAGTGGAAGAATCATTTTGAACCCTGCCATAAATAAGTGGAAGCCTATATTTATTGCAGCTCGCGTTTGTATATATTGCTCCCCCGCAAACACAGTCATCTTGGCAAGCCTGCTCACAAGTTTTCATGTTCATCACAGGTATAACAGAATATGGAATATCACCCCAAGACATATTCTTAAAGTGAGTAAAATTATATAACGTTGTGCCTTCACTGCTTTCACAGTCATCTTTGCTATATCTTTGTACGCAGTCCTTAGGCAAGTTAGGACTACTTTTGGTCTCGGAAAGCATGAAACCAGGATAACACTTGCAGACAGCATCACCGCTGATGTTGGAGGAGCAATAACTGTTCAACCCACAAAACCCCTTCACTTGACATGTATCATTCAATGCTTTCCACAACATTTTCACACGAGAGCTATTGTAGCCCGGCTCAAAATGAAATTGGTGCTCATACAATCTCAAGTTTCCATCTACATCAAATGTTGCACGGTATATTGAAGTTGTGTTGTTGTGTACTTTCTTACTATGCTTATTGCTATTGTTAAAACACAGCCTATAAGAAAATGGGTCGCTTTCACCACCATTTGGGCAAAGAAAGCCTTGTAATTGGTCCAAGTAAGCATCTTCATCACTTCTGAAGCTGTTAAAAGGGTAAGCAGAAATGCTTCCACCACTTTGCACCTCGAGATAGAAACGTCCACCAGAACGGTCTGATTTGGACACACTAGAGATTAAATAATCATCATAAAACAAACTCTGATCTCCTAATATGGTGTCAGTTGGGTGATCAAAGCTTTGCCAGATAACTTTAGAATTCTTATCATAAAGCACAAAGTTGCCATGATCATGCATAGATGCCTTAGAGACCAACTTTGAATCTGAGCCATCTCTTGAGTCTATATTAATAGGTGAATCTCTATTTCCATTTTGAAGAAGCTGCAAGCCTTTTTCTGTCAAATTCAACATAAATTTAGAGGAGAGTGTTGGAGTATCACGGTTAGCGGTCCACACAACAGTGGTTGTTGTGTTTTCAGATGGACTAACCAACCATATCCCAACAGCAAAGCCGCTACCTTGTGGGTAAAACCCGAATGCAAAATGACCAGAACTTGATGGCCACGAAGTATTTTTGCCTTCGGGAGAGAGCAAAGACCCCAACCTAATGATTCTGGAGTTATTTTTCTTAGTTGTTTTTGTGGCCTCTACTGTAAATAGCATGAAGAACAGTAATAATAACAGAACAAGGGTGGAAGCCATAGGATTGGAAACTACTTTTCAGGCTTCTCAAATAAATTAAGTTATGATTGTTACTGATCAACTCGCTTCCCAAACCAGAACATAATGGTTAAGGAAGGAACAAACTTTATTGAATAATTCATTCTCTTTTCGGAGACTTGACTGGCTATCATGTATTCCTTCAATTCATCCGTGGATTCTTAATTTCCACGCATGATTCAATAACTAGTGGTTTGCATGCATTGGTGCATGTTCAACTACAACAACAACAAAGCCTCATCCCACCATTATGATCGACTAAATGGATCAAACGACATCGTATTTGATTTATGTCAGAGAGATTCGACTAAGTTGTAGGATGATTGTCGACTGCCTAACACAACTTCACATAAAAATCAAGAATAGGTGCATTAATTTCCTAGTCTGTTTCAGCATTTAAGAGAGGTTGGTTGTATTGCTAAGACTATGAAAATGATAGAATATGTAAAAAAAATATACTTGTTTAGAAAAGAGGAAAAGTTTGAAGTGCACCATAAATGGCACGTATATTGCTTAGTTTTCTTCAGATTTTTGCGAGCAAAACATAAAAAAAATTGCTAAAAAATTAATTTGGGCACGAGTCACCTCACAGTGTATATCTCATGTTAGGCGTTCATATCGTAGTTATACTTCATTGTCATAGGTAGTAACTAACATTACCATTAAAAATACACGTCTTCTACAATTTTATTCGAACCAGTTTGAAACATGAGAAGTGTTATTAATACTTTATTGGCTTAAATGCACTTTTAATCCCCTATTTTAACTTAATTTGAATTTTAATCCTCCAATTTTTAAAACCACTATTTTAGTCCCCCTATTTTACATTTTTTGGGTTTTTTTTAATCCCCCACCAATTTTAGTTATTTGTCAGTGTCATTAATGACGTGGCGGTAACGTGGCACTGTGTGTTGACTAATTAAGTTTTCATGTCATTAACATAAATAATTAATTACATACAAAATGTAAAAATAATTGATTAAGAATTAAAAAAAACAAGAATTGAATTAAATTATAATAAGAAAATGAATCGGGTTTGATAACATGAAACCTAATTTCTAAAATCCCTAATTTCTTCAATGTCCATCTACTTTTCCTTTCTCACTCCACGCAATAATTTCTAAACTAAATGATATAAATCTTGGGTTTATATGAAGGGACCCTTCAGAAGAGTTAAGATGACGAGAAGATTAGGAGTACATTATACTTTCAACTATGGTTGCTTGCTAGTAGTGTGTTCAAGATACGAGTATAGGGGGACGGTAAGTGTTAGAGGTTGGAGTATTAAGTGGAAAATCAAAGAGTTATTGCAGCTTGGTTGTTTTCAAATCACTAAAATTGGTGGGGATTAAAAAAACCTAAAAAAATGTAAAATATGGGGATTAAAATAGTGGTTTTGAAAATAAGGGGATTAAAATTCCGATTAAGTTAAAATAAAGGGATCAAAAATGCATTTAAACCTAAATATATTTATTTCATCCAAACCGCAAAAAGTTATATGAAGATACACAAATAGTACAATCTAAGAGACTATAATCAAAAGCATAGTCCTTTAAAAAAAAATCAAAAGCATAGTACAAACAAAGCTCATCAAGATACACACATTATTTAAAGATACTCGTGGGAAAATTCCTCTCCTCGTGGGAAAGATTGTAGTACAATCAAAGAGACTATAGTACAGTCGAAGAATATATGAACGACTAAAGTATAAACAAAAGCTCCTCGTGGGTCTCGTGCAGATAGATAAAATAATAACAATAATATTTAATTGACAAAAAGACGGGCACTTACGTGCCCATCTTTCGCACTCACGTGTCCGTCTTTCTGCTCTTTTTTATTGTGTTAACGTTTAAAAATTATGAACCTTGTTTTTAATAAAATTTTGATTTTTATTAAGGCTTAAATGCACTTTTGATTCCCCTATTTTAACTTAATCGGAATTTTAATCCCCTTATTTTCAAAACCACTATTTTAGTCCTCATATTTTACATTTTTTGGGTTTTTTTTAATCCCCACCAATTTTATTGATTTGAACACAACCAAACTGCAATAACTCTTTGATTTTCCTCTTAATACTCTAACATCTAACACTTAGAGTCCCCCTATACTCGTATCTTGAACACACTACTAGCAAACAACCACAATTGAAAGTATAATAAACATAGGAATAATGCTTTCACAAAAGGAATTACAATAAACATAGGGAAATTCTAAGAAGTGTTCATACGACACTTGATAAAAAATTTAAAATAGAAATTTTATCTTAGGATTTGTGTATTCGACACATTGAAATATATAAAAAAAACAACTTTTTTACATGAAAGTTATAAATTGTTTATATTTATGAATACTTAACAATTGTCATAATGACACTTGTTAACAAGACTCATAAACATAATGATTAATAATGTCTTATAATGACTAATAATGACATAATATATTCTAATAATAACTAATAATATTCTTTGACTTTTCTGCGCTAGTTTTTCACGATTATTTATTGTGAAGCATAAATTACACGTGTTAGGCACGATGTCACTAGTAAAAAATCATATGAGAAATAAGAGAAATAATGTTTTCATAAAAGAAATTACAATAAACATAATGACTATTGCTAAAAAAAAAACATAATGACTAATAATGACTTATAATGTTCGGTAAAAAAACAATGACTAATAATATTCTTCAAACAGATGTAGATAGTCTTGTGTAACATTTATTTAAAGCTTGATATTTCCCATATTTCGACTTCTTTGGGGCTAAAATAGGCACCAATTTAAGCTATGTTTGGTGCATTATTGTTAGCGCCAAGAATGTGCTGCAATAAGGGGTTCGCTGGTGTATTGTCACAGGTACAAGTATTCTGTTGATGGACCACCTCTGAAGCACAGACACTGCTATTGGTGGGCGTGCCCCGGTGTCGGACACGTGTCGGTGTCGGACACGCGTCAGACACCGATACAACACGTGTCAGAAGGCAGGTGGCGATGTCCCGAAAAAAAAGTAGAAGACACGTCAGCGACACTGTTTTGGACACTGTTTACACGGGAGAAACAAAACTGAAAGAAAAAAAAAACCAGTACAAATGAGATTTTTCTGGATTTAAAAGCCCAAAAAAAATGTTTAATATAAAAAGAAACAAAACCTAGAATAGCAACCAACCGGTTTTCCATTCTGCCTCCCATCGGTTTTCCACTCTGCCTCCCATAGAGCTTTTTTCTGGATCTGGACAGCAACAACAACTCTGAAATTTGTTTATGTGAATTCGACCTCTTTTAAGTAACCTTTCTATTTCTTTATGCTATTATTTTCCTAAATATAAAATATGTTTACAGCTTGTCGTTGTACTATTGTTATTATTATATAAATATTCTTTGGTTTCTTTTCTTACACCACGTGACCACTAGTTAAGTTACTTATTAATATATTTAAACTTAGGTAGAGATAGTACAAGAAAGAAAGCAACTTTAAGTGGTGGAGTTTGGATTCTAGTGGCTAAAGTTTGACTACAAATTATATGTTTACAAGAAAGAAAGCGCTAGTATTTTTTTTTAGTTTGACTACAAGAAAGACATATATTTTGTTTTATTTAATTATAATTATATTATAATAAATATATCTAGCGGTGTCGGTGTATTGTATTTTTAAAGTTAACGGTGTCGCGGTGTCCGTGCTTCATAGTGGACCACCCATGTTTAGTATATGGTGATTGCATCTCGACTGCTCATATGGGTAATGCATAATTTAGTTCGACTTTTGTTAGCGAGCTGATTGGTCAGGCGACAAATACTTGGAAAACACCTCTAGTTTATCATCTCTTTGATTCACACACCGCAAATTTGATCCTTAATACCCCCCCCCCCCCCCCCCTCTCTTTCCCTAAGTCACAACCGACACTTTGATATGGAAGAGAGAAAAGAATGGTCATTATTTTGTTCATAGCGCTTATCGAGTTTGTACCGAGAATATCAAAAATAATTCTCATTTACGGCAACCGAAACAATGCCACAATGGAGTTATATTTGGAAGCTCAAAGTTCCATCTAAGGTGAAAAATCTTCTTTGGAGGGTGTTTCGCGGCCGTTTACCTAGTTGAGTGCGCCTTGTTAGCAAAGGAGTTACATGCCTCACCGAATGTGTTATTTGTAATGAGAATGTCGAAGACACTATGCATGCTCTCCTCGCATATCCCCGGGCTTTTCAGGTGTGGCGTGCAACAAATTTATGGGATGTCGTCGAACAATCATTGAGTAACTACGATAACATGGAAGTGGCATTATGTAGTTTATGGAAGCGCCAAAATTTGAAATTATGGCAACATGTTGATGAAACAACTTCCCAAGCTTTTGAGTGTGTTGTGCATTTGTTAGAAGACTAGAAACTCTTGCAAGATATAAGGATGAATGCCATGACAGGTGAAGCACCTGCCCATCCGGGAAGGAGAAACACACACATTAATCGATGGTAGAGACCCACACCAGGTAGACTTAAATGTAATGTTAATGCCTCCTTTTCATCCTCTCAGAATATGGTTGGTATTGACATGTGTATTTGTGATGTCGATGGGTGTTTTGTTCTTGCGAAAACCACATGGTTCTCCCCATTATGTTCGGTGTATATAGGTGAAGCAATGAGTCTTTATCAAGCGTTGCAATGGGTAGCTTGTTTGGGTTTTGACAGCATGGATTTTTCACTTGATTCAAAAGTAGTGGTCGATGATTTCAATGGTGGTAGAAATAATACTCCCTCCGGTCCTTTTTATAAGAGAGAAATTAGTCAATAAAAGTTGATGTATTTTGTTCATAACAAAGACCAAATGCATCAACTTTTGTTGACCCATTGTCTTTTATAAAAAAGACCGGAGGAAGTAACACTGAATTTGGCAGCATTATTCAACATTGTAGCGATTGTTTAGTGATTTGTTTCACAACTCTAGGCGGAGTTTAGCCAAATGCAAACAAATGAGGTCGCACATGAGTCAACACAAGCAACCCCATTAAACACTAGCCCCCACTTGTTTATTGATATATCACCATCTATCTCTCACTTATTATCTAATGAAATACTAAGTTTTCTTTCCCTAAAAAAATAAATAATATTTTTGACTTTTTTGCACTAATTTTTTACTATTATTTATTGGAGAAATGATATTTTTACAACCATTTTGTGACAACTTTTATGACAGTATTCTCTCACATACTCACGTTGTGTTTTTACTTTCTCTTTCTATTATTTTGGTTTTTGTGTCAATAACTATTTTTCCTTATATATCTCTGGTTCTCCTAAATTGTCCCTTTAAATAACATATCTCTATTTATTGTGAGGCATTCTTGGCCAAAAAATAGTACGTCTTTGGAATCGTGGCCATTTCCTTTAACTTTGCTTCTCTTCTCTCTAAAGCAATCAAAACCCAATAGTGATTAATAATGTCTTATAATGACATAATATATTCTAATAATGACTAATAATATTCTTTGACTTTCCTGCGCTAGTTTTTCACGATTATTTATTGTGAAGCATAAATTACACGTGTTAGGCACGATGTCACTAGTAAAAAATCATATGAGAAATAAGAGAAATAATGTTTTCATAAAAGAAATTACAATAAACATAATGACTATTGCTAAAAAAAAAACATAATGACTAATAATGACTTATAATGTTCGGTAAAAAAACAATGACTAATAATATTCTTCAAACAGATGTAGATAGTCTTGTGTAACATTTATTTAAAGCTTGATATTTCCCATATTTCGACTTCTTTGGGGCTAAAATAGGCACCAATTTAAGCTATGTTTGGTGCATTATTGTTAGCGCCAAGAATGTGCTGCAATAAGGGGTTCGCTGGTGTATTGTCACAGGTACAAGTATTTTGTTGATGGACCACCTCTGAAGCACGGACACTGCTATTGGTGGGCGTGTCCCGGTGTCGGACACGCGTCAGACACCGGTACGACACGTGTCAGAAGGCAGGTGGCGGTGTCCCGAAAAAAAAGTAGAAGACACGGCAGCGACACTGTTTTGGAAACTGTTTACACGGGAGAAACAAAACTGAAAGAAAAAAAAAACCAGTACAAATGAGATTTTTCTGGATTTAAAAGCCCAGAAAAAATGTTTAATATAAAAAGAAACAAAACCTAGAATAGCAACCAACCGGTTTTCCATTCTGCCTCCCATTGGTTTTCCACTCTGTCTCCCATAGAGCTTTTTTCTGGATCTGGACAGCAACAGCAACTCTGAAATTTGTTTATGTGAATTCGACCTCTTTTAAGTAACCTTTCTATTTCTTTATGCTATTATTTTCCTAAATATAAAATATGTTTACAGCTTGGTGTACTATTGTTATTATTATATAAATATTCTTTGGTTTCTTTTCTTACACCACGTGACCACTAGTCAGGTTACTTATTAATATATTTAAACTTAGGTAGAGATAGTACAAGAAAGAAAGCAACTTTAAGTGGTGGAGTTTGGATTCTAGTGGCTAAAGTTTGACTACAAATTATATGTTTACAAGAAAGAAAGCGCTAGTATTTTTTTTTAGTTTGACTACAAGAAAGACATATATTTTGTTTTATTTAATTATAATTATATTATAATAAATATATCTAGCGGTGTCGGTGTCTTGTATTTTTAAAGTTAACGGTGTCGCGGTGTCCGTGTCGTGTCGCGGTGTCCGTGCTTCATAGTGGACCACCCATGTTTAGTATATGGTGAATGCATCTCGACTGCTCATATGGGTAATGCATAATTTAGTTCGACTTTTGTTAGCGAGCTGATTGGTCAGGCGACAAATACTTGGAAAACACCTCTAGTTTATCATCTCTTTGATTCACACACCGCAAATTTGATCCTTAATACCCCCCCCCCCCCCCTCTCTAAGTCACAACCGACACTTTGATATGGAAGAGAGAAAAGAATGGTCATTATTTTGTTCATAGCGCTTATCGAGTTTGTACCGAGAATATCAAAAATAATTCTCATTTACGGCGACCGAAACAATGCCACAATGGAGTTATATTTGGAAGCTCAAAGTTCCATCTAAGGTGAAAAATCTTCTTTGGAGGGTGTGTCGCGGCCGTTTACCTAGTTGAGTGCGCCTTGTTAGCAAAGGAGTTACATGCCTCACCGAATGTGTTATTTGTAATGAGAATGTCGAAGACACTATGCATGCTCTCCTCGCATATCCCCGGGCTTTTCAGGTGTGGCGTGCAACAAATTTATGGGATGTCGTCGAACAATCATTGAGTAACTACGATAACATGGAAGTGGCATTATGTAGTTTATGGAAGCGCCAAAATTTGAAATTATGGCAACATGTTGATGAAACAACTTCCCAAGCTTTTGAGTGTGTTGTGCATTTGTTAGAAGACTAGAAACTCTTGCAAGATATAAGGATGAATGCCATGACAGGTGAAGCACCTGCCCATCCGGGAAGGAGAAACACACACATTAATCGATGGTATGAGACCCACACCAGGTAGACTTAAATGTAATGTTAATGCCTCCTTTTCATCCTCTCAGAATATGGTTGGTATTGACATGTGTATTTGTGATGTCGATGGGTGTTTTGTTCATGCGAAAACCACATGGTTCTCCCCATTATGTTCGGTGTATATAGGTGAAGCAATGAGTCTTTATCAAGCGTTGCAATGGGTAGCTTGTTTGGGTTTTGACAGCATGGATTTTTCACCTGATTCAAAAGTAGTGGTCAATGATTTCAATGGTGGTAGAAATAATACTACCTCCGGTCCTTTTTATAAGAGAGAAATTAGTCAATAAAAGTTGATGTATTTTGTTCATAACAAAGACCAAATGCATCAACTTTTGTTGACCCATTGTCTTTTATAAAAAAGATCGGAGGAAGTAACACTGAATTTGGCAGCATTATTCAACATTGTAGCGATTGTTTAGTGATTTGTTTCACAACTCTAGGCGGAGTTTAGCCAAATGCAAACAAATGAGGTCGCACATGAGTCAACACAAGCAACCCCATTAAACACTAGCCCCCACTTGTTTATTGATATATCACCATCTATCTCTCACTTATTATCTAATGAAATACCCCTCAAAAAATAAATAATATTTTTGACTTTTTTGCACTAATTTTTTACTATTATTTATTGGAGAAATGATATTTTTACAACCATTTTGTGACAACTTTTATGACAGTATTCTCTCACATACTCACGTTGTGTTTTTACTTTCTCTTTCTATTATTTTGGTTTTCGTGTCAATAACTATTTTTCCTTATATATCTCTGGTTCTTCTAAATTGTCCCTTTAAATAACATATCTCTATTTATTGTGAGGCATTCTTGGCCAAAAAATAGTACGTCTTTGGAATCGTGGCCATTTCCTTTAACTTTGCTTCTCTTCTCTCTAAAGCAATCAAAACCCAATAGTGATTAATAATGTCTTATAATGACTAATAATGACATAATATATTCTAATAATGACTAATAATATTCTTTGACTTTTCTGCGCCAGTTTTTCATGATTATTTATTGTGAAGCATAAATTACACGTGTTAGGCACGATGTCACTAGTAAAAAATCATATGAGAAATAAGAGAAATAATGTTTTCATAAAAGAAATTACAATAAACATAATGACTATTGCTAAAAAAAAACATAATGACTAATAATGACTTATAATGTTCGGTAAAAAAACAATGACTAATAATATTCTTCAAACAGATGTAGATAGTCTTGTGTAACATTTATTTAAAGCTTGATATTTCCCATATTTCGACTTCTTTGGGGCTAAAATAGGCACCAATTTAAGCTATGTTTGGTGCATTATTGTTAGCGCCAAGAATGTGCTGCAATAAGGGGTTCGCTGGTGTATTGTCACAGGTACAAGTATTCTGTTGATGGACCACCTCTGAAGCACGGACACTGCTATTGGTGGGCGTGTCCCGGTGTCGGACACGTGTCAGTGTCGGACACGCGTCAGACACCGGTACGACACGTGTCAGAAGGCAGGTGGCGGTGTCCCGAAAAAAAAGTAGAAGACACGGCAGCGACACTGTGTTGGACACTGTTTACACGGAAGAAACAAAACTGAAAGGAAAAAAAACCAGTACAAATGAGATTTTTCTGGATTTAAAAGCCCAAAAAAAAATGTTTAATATAAAAAGAAACAAAACCTAGAATAACAACCAACCGGTTTTCCATTCTGCCTCCCATCGGTTTTCCACTCTGCCTCCCATAGAGCTTTTTTCTGGATCTGGACAGCAACAGCAACTCTGAAATTTGTTTATGTGAATTCGACCTCTTTTAAGTAACCTTTCTATTTCTTTATGCTATTATTTTCCTAAATATAAAATATGTTTACAGCTTGGTGTTGTACTATTGTTATTATTATATAAATATTCTTTGGTTTCTTTTCTTACACCACATGACCACTAGTCAGGTTACTTATTAATATATTTAAACTTAGGTAGAGATAGTACAAGAAAGAAAGCAACTTTAAGTGGTGGAGTTTGGATTCTAGTGGCTAAAGTTTGACTACAAATTATCTGTTTACAAGAAAGAAAGCGCTAGTATTTTTTTTTTAGTTTGACTACAAGAAATACATATATTTTGTTTTATTTAATTATAATTATATTATAATAAATATATCTAGCGGTGTCGGTGTCTTGTATTTTTAAAGTTAACGGTGTCGCGGTGTCCGTGTCGTGTCGCGGTGTCCGTGCTTCATAGTGGACCACCCATGTTTAGTATATGGTGAATGCATCTCGACTGCTCATATGGGTAATGCATAATTTAGTTCGACTTTTGTTAGCGAGCTGATTGGTCAGGCGACAAATACTTGGAAAACACATCTAGTTTATCATCTCTTTGATTCACACACCGCAAATTTGATCCTTAATACCCCCCCCCCCCCTCTCTTTCCCTAAGTCACAACCGACACTTTGATATGGAAGAGAGAAAAGAATGGTCATTATTTTGTTCATAGCGCTTATCGAGTTTGTACCGAGAATATAAAAAATAATTCTCATTTACGGCGACCGAAACAATGCCACAATGGAGTTATATTTGGAAGCTCAAAGTTCCATCTAAGGTGAAAAATCTTCTTTGGAGGGTGTGTCGCGGCCGTTTACCTAGTTGAGTGCGCCTTGTTAGCAAAGGAGTTACATGCCTCACCGAATGTGTTATTTGTAATGAGAATGTCGAAGACACTATGCATGCTCTCCTCGCATATCCCCGGGCTTTTCAGGTGTGGCGTGCAACAAATTTATGGGATGTCGTCGAACAATCATTGAGTAACTACGATAACATGGAAGTGGCATTATGTAGTTTATGGAAGCGCCAAAATTTGAAATTATGGCAACATGTTGATGAAACAACTTCCCAAGCTTTTGAGTGTGTTGTGCATTTGTTAGAAGACTAGAAACTCTTGCAAGATATAAGGATGAATGCCATGACAGGTGAAGCACCTGCCCATCCGGGAAGGAGAAACACACACATTAATCGATGGTATGAGACCCACACCAGGTAGACTTAAATGTAATGTTAATGCCTCCTTTTCATCCTCTCAGAATATGGTTGGTATTGACATGTGTATTTGTGATGTCGATGGGTGTTTTGTTCATGCGAAAACCACATGGTTCTCCCCATTATGTTCGGTGTATATAGGTGAAGCAATGAGTCTTTATCAAGCGTTGCAATGGGTAGCTTGTTTGGGTTTTGACAGCATGGATTTTTCACCTGATTCAAAAGTAGTGGTCAATGATTTCAGTGGTGGTAGAAATAATACTACCTCCGGTCCTTTTTATAAGAGAGAAATTAGTCAATAAAAGTTGATGTATTTTGTTCATAACAAAGACCAAATGCATCAACTTTTGTTGACCCATTGTCTTTTATAAAAAAGACCGGAGGAAGTAACACTGAATTTGGCAGCATTATTCAACATTGTAGCGATTGTTTAGTGATTTGTTTCACAACTCTAGGCGGAGTTTAGCCAAATGCAAACAAATGAGGTCGCACATGAGTCAACACAAGCAACCCCATTAAACACTAGCCCCCACTTGTTTATTGATATATCACCATCTATCTCTCACTTATTATCTAATGAAATACTAAGTTTTCTTCCCCTCAAAAAATAAATAATATTTTTGACTTTTTTGCACTAATTTTTTACTATTATTTATTGGAGAAATGATATTTTTACAACCATTTTGTGACAACTTTTATGACAGTATTCTCTCACATACTCACGTTGTGTTTTTACTTTCTCTTTCTATTATTTTGGTTTTCGTGTCAATAACTATTTTTCCTTATATATCTCTGGTTCTTCTAAATTGTCCCTTTAAATAACATATCTCTATTTATTGTGAGGCATTCTTGGCCAAAAAATAGTACGTCTTTGGAATCGTGGCCATTTCCTTTAACTTTGCTTCTCTTCTCTCTAAAGCAATCAAAACCCAATAGTGATTAATAATGTCTTATAATGACTAATAATGACATAATATATTCTAATAATGACTAATAATATTCTTTGACTTTTCTGCGCCAGTTTTTCATGATTATTTATTGTGAAGCATAAATTACACGTGTTAGGCACGATGTCACTAGTAAAAAATCATATGAGAAATAAGAGAAATAATGTTTTCATAAAAGAAATTACAATAAACATAATGACTATTGCTAAAAAAAAACATAATGACTAATAATGACTTATAATGTTCGGTAAAAAAACAATGACTAATAATATTCTTCAAACAGATGTAGATAGTCTTGTGTAACATTTATTTAAAGCTTGATATTTCCCATATTTCGACTTCTTTGGGGCTAAAATAGGCACCAATTTAAGCTATGTTTGGTGCATTATTGTTAGCGCCAAGAATGTGCTGCAATAAGGGGTTCGCTGGTGTATTGTCACAGGTACAAGTATTCTGTTGATGGACCACCTCTGAAGCACGGACACTGCTATTGGTGGGCGTGTCCCGGTGTCGGACACGTGTCAGTGTCGGACACGCGTCAGACACCGGTACGACACGTGTCAGAAGGCAGGTGGCGGTGTCCCGAAAAAAAAGTAGAAGACACGGCAGCGACACTGTGTTGGACACTGTTTACACGGAAGAAACAAAACTGAAAGGAAAAAAAAACCAGTACAAATGAGATTTTTCTGGATTTAAAAGCCCAAAAAAAAATGTTTAATATAAAAAGAAACAAAACCTAGAATAACAACCAACCGGTTTTCCATTCTGCCTCCCATCGGTTTTCCACTCTGCCTCCCATAGAGCTTTTTTCTGGATCTGGACAGCAACAGCAACTCTGAAATTTGTTTATGTGAATTCGACCTCTTTTAAGTAACCTTTCTATTTCTTTATGCTATTATTTTCCTAAATATAAAATATGTTTACAGCTTGGTGTTGTACTATTGTTATTATTATATAAATATTCTTGGTTTCTTTTCTTACACCACATGACCACTAGTCAGGTTACTTATTAATATATTTAAACTTAGGTAGAGATAGTACAAGAAAGAAAGCAACTTTAAGTGGTGGAGTTTGGATTCTAGTGGCTAAAGTTTGACTACAAATTATCTGTTTACAAGAAAGAAAGCGCTAGTATTTTTTTTTTAGTTTGACTACAAGAAATACATATATTTTGTTTTATTTAATTATAATTATATTATAATAAATATATCTAGCGGTGTCGGTGTCTTGTATTTTTAAAGTTAACGGTGTCGCGGTGTCCGTGTCGTGTCGCGGTGTCCGTGCTTCATAGTGGACCACCCATGTTTAGTATATGGTGAATGCATCTCGACTGCTCATATGGGTAATGCATAATTTAGTTCGACTTTTGTTAGCGAGCTGATTGGTCAGGCGACAAATACTTGGAAAACACATCTAGTTTATCATCTCTTTGATTCACACACCGCAAATTTGATCCTTAATACCCCCCCCCCTCTCTTTCCCTAAGTCACAACCGACACTTTGATATGGAAGAGAGAAAAGAATGGTCATTATTTTGTTCATAGCGCTTATCGAGTTTGTACCGAGAATATCAAAAATAATTCTCATTTACGGCGACCGAAACAATGCCACAATGGAGTTATATTTGGAAGCTCAAAGTTCCATCTAAGGTGAAAAATCTTCTTTGGAGGGTGTGTCGCGGCCGTTTACCTAGTTGAGTGCGCCTTGTTAGCAAAGGAGTTACATGCCTCACCGAATGTGTTATTTGTAATGAGAATGTCGAAGACACTATGCATGCTCTCCTCGCATATCCCCGGGCTTTTCAGGTGTGGCGTGCAACAAATTTATGGGATGTCGTCGAACAATCATTGAGTAACTACGATAACATGGAAGTGGCATTATGTAGTTTATGGAAGCGCCAAAATTTGAAATTATGGCAACATGTTGATGAAACAACTTCCCAAGCTTTTGAGTGTGTTGTGCATTTGTTAGAAGACTAGAAACTCTTGCAAGATATAAGGATGAATGCCATGACAGGTGAAGCACCTGCCCATCCGGGAAGGAGAAACACACACATTAATCGATGGTATGAGACCCACACCAGGTAGACTTAAATGTAATGTTAATGCCTCCTTTTCATCCTCTCAGAATATGGTTGGTATTGACATGTGTATTTGTGATGTCGATGGGTGTTTTGTTCTTGCGAAAACCACATGGTTCTCCCCATTATGTTCGGTGTATATAGGTGAAGCAATGAGTCTTTATCAAGCGTTGCAATGGGTAGCTTGTTTGGGTTTTGACAGCATGGATTTTTCACTTGATTCAAAAGTAGTGGTCGATGATTTCAATGGTGGTAGAAATAATACTCCCTCCGGTCCTTTTTATAAGAGAGAAATTAGTCAATAAAAGTTGATGTATTTTGTTCATAACAAAGACCAAATGCATCAACTTTTGTTGACCCATTGTCTTTTACAAAAAAGACCGGAGGAAGTAACACTGAATTTGGCAGCATTATTCAACATTGTAGCGATTGTTTAGTGATTTGTTTCACAACTCTAGGCGGAGTTTATCCAAATGCAAACAAATGAGGTCGCACATGAGTCAACACAAGCAACCCCATTAAACACTAGCCCCCACTTGTTTATTGATATATCACCATCTATCTCTCCCTTATTATCTAATGAAATACTAAGTTTTCTTCCCCTCAAAAAATAAATAATATTTTTGACTTTTTTGCACTAATTTTTTACTATTATTTATTGGAGAAATGATATTTTTACAACCATTTTGTGACAACTTTTATGACAGTATTCTCTCACATACTCACGTTGTGTTTTTACTTTCTCTTTCTATTATTTTGGTTTTCGTGTCAATAACTATTTTTCCTTATATATCTTTGGTTCTCCTAAATTGTCCCTTTAAATAACATATCTCTATTTATTGTGAGGCATTCTTGGCCAAAAAATAGTACGTCTTTGGAATCGTGGCCATTTCCTTTAACTTTGCTTCTCTTCTCTCTAAAGCAATCAAAACCCAATAGTTATGGATTCCTATACTGCAACTACCACCTTTGTTCTGTTCATGTCGTTATCATTAGCAGGTAGTGGAGCTCAAACACAAACATCGCTATCAGAGCGGATAACTCCTGGTTCCTCTCTTTCCCCTAGAAGTGCGCACCTCTCTTCGTGGCTTTCCCATTCTGGCCTATTTGCTTTTGGCTTTTATCAACAAGACAATGGCTTTGTCATTGGAATTTGGTTGGTTGGCAAGAAGAACATGACAATAGTATGGAGTGCAAACCGAGATGATCCTCCGGTAACCTCAGCTGTAAAGCTACAATTTACCAGGAATGGTACACTAATACTAACTAATCAGCAAGGACACGAGAAGCTTATTGTTAATGCTAATGCAAGAGCTTCCTATGCCTCCATGCTTGACTCTGGGAACTTCGTATTATATGACTACAATAATAATTCCAACATCATATGGCAGAGTTTCGATCACCCGACTGATACTTTGTTGGGGAGTCAATCTCTACCTTGTGGAGGTCAACTGTCCTCTAGTTTATCAGAGACCAATCATTCAACTGGAAGGTTTCAACTCAACATGAAGGTTGATGGAAATCTTGTTCTGAATCCAGTAAACACAACAAAAACAGATTGGGATGCTTATTGGACTTCTGAAACTAAAGTCGATAATGGTGGCAATATCAAATATCATCTTTACCTCAACAATACAGGCTTACTGCAGATTTGGAATAGCAGCAGTGATTCTGGCCTTATTGAAACTTTAAATGATGCAGAAGAGGATCAGCAGAACACTGGAAACCAGACTATTTATCATGCAACCCTTGATTCTGATGGGGTTTTCAGGTTATATGCTTATCACACTAACAATGGCAGTTACAAAAGTATCAAAAAATTTCCAGATAGCAACGCATGTGATGTAAGCGGGTTTTGTGGCTACAACAGTTACTGCACATTCGATGACATCAAACCAGTGTGCAATTGCCTCATGGGTTATAAATATATAGACGCAAATGAACATACTCTTGGCTGCCAAAGGAACTACTCAAAAGCAGAGTGTAGAGGTGACAAAAATGGTGTGGTCTTTTATAACATGGTCTCGATGGACAAAATAGTTTGGAACGACCATCCTTATTTCAATTATGAATCTATGTCAAAAGAAGATTGCTCATATGCTTGTTTGGTTGATTGTAACTGTTGGGCTGCACTTTATGAAAGAAGAAGCTGCAAGAAACAAGGACTGCCTTTAAGGTATGTCAAACGAAATAATGATGGCGATTCTACCACGGCTTTCATAAAGGTTGGAAGCAACAACATCCATTTTCCACTTCCATTGAAGACTACAAGTAACAAAGCAGTAGTGCATATAATTGTTGTTACGTCCGTATTTAGTATAATTTTGTGTTCAGCGATTATTGTGTCCATCCATTACATGTACAAGATTCGGGTATTGAAGTACAAAAGGCTAACAGAGACTTTGAACTTTGGAGGGCTGAATGAAGAGGTGTCTTTGATAAGGTTTACATACAATGAGCTGAGAAGAGCAACAAATCATTTCAAGGAAGAGTTGGGTAAGGGCTCTTTTGGAGCAGTTTACAAGGGGGCCTTAAACAAAGGTAAGAGATTGATTGCAGTGAAGAGACTAGAGAAGGTAGTGGAAGAAGGTGAAAGGGAGTTTCAATCAGAAGTGAGATCCATTGGGAAAACCCGCCACAGGAACCTAGTTAGATTGCTAGGTTTTTGTGTTGAGGGTTCTAAAAGGCTTCTGGTTTATGAATACATGAGCAACGGTTCACTTGGAAAGCTTCTCTTTGGTGATCAAAGACGTCCGGATTGGGATGAGAGAGTAAGAATAGCACTTGACATTGCTAAAGGGATCTTGTATCTCCATGAAGAGTGTGAGGCACCAATAATTCATTGTGACATAAAGCCTCAAAACATTTTGATGGATGAATTTTGGACTGCCAAGATATCTGATTTTGGTCTTGCAACACTTCTAATGCCAGACCAAACCAAAACTTTCACAGGTATCAGAGGGACAAGAGGCTACATGGCTCCAGAATGGAACAAGAACGTGCCAATATCACTCAAGGCAGATATTTATAGCTATGGAATAATGCTGTTGGAAATTTTATGTTGCAGAAGAAATCTAGATGTTAATGTCTTGGAACCTGAGGAGATTCTTCTCGCTGGTTGGGCTTATCAGTGCTTTGTTGGGGGAGAAGTAAATAAGCTTGTTCCATGGGAAGTCTTTGATAAAGATGTCATGGAAAATATGGTTAAGGTAGCACTTTGGTGTATCCAAGACGAACCTTCTCTCCGGCCAACAATGAAGGGTGTGGTGTTGATGTTAGAAGGGATTACTGATATAGCAATTCCTCCTTGTCCAAACTCGAATTCTGCATGAAGAAAATGTTGCAGCAGTTCTTCACGTAGCTTTCAGTTTTATGTATTTGTGTCTTGTTATGTATTTTTGCTTTTCTTTCAATTGTTAAGGTTGTCTCTAATCTAAGTTGTCTTGAGATAAAATAAGGTAGCTAGCCAAAAACGAGTTTAGGTATTCCTAGTGTTAACTTGTGTCATGTTTTAGCAGCAGCTAGCAGATGCATATATATTTTCTTAAATGATTTCCAAATACATCATATGATGACATTAATTTAATATATGGTTCGGAGCAGATACAGAGCACAAATTACATTGCATCTTCTGACATTGAATTGCTAAATGTCAAAACACAGCATCTTTGAATTCCAAAGGTTTTTTTTTAAGAGTCCAATGGTTTTATTATATGGATTATGGAACCTATGACTCTAGAATTATTTCCATAGTTATACTTAGCATCTAACATCACTGTTAGTAACTAAGTCATTCATAACAGTGTTGTGAATTTGATCACTTGTTCAAAACCAACAGGACAAGACAAAGTGGAGCAAAGAACAATGGGAACCACAACCAAACAGTCCAAATAATAATATTCAACCAAGAACAAATCTAGCAACCTATGTGTATAGCAAATCCACAACCAAATCAAAGAACAAAGATAAAGAGAGTAGATGAACAAACACAGTTTGATCCAAATTGATCTAAGTCTGGCGGGGGAGCGCAGCTCTCCGATCCACTATCAATGAGTCTTTATAAGAGATACAAAAGTGTTGCAAGAAATTAGCTTCAAGAGCCCAACAAGAGCAAACCCTAATTTCTACTCTTTCCCTTTCTCTCAACCCACAAGAAGAATCACTCAAGAAAACAATAGAGAAACCTTAGATCCTTCCTCCAATGATTCCTAATTACCCAAGGTCTTTAGAATGTGTTTCCCACTCCAAATCACTCAACAAGAAGCACTGCAAATCTGAATTTTAACATTGTTTTTATATGCAAAACTGGCATGATTTCATGATTCAAATTGACCTTACTGCTGCATTAATGCGATTCAATCACACCCCTTCAGCAAGACAGGAATCTGTTTTTTACTGCATGATTGAATCATGCTTACTTGATTTGAATCAACATACACAGAAAACCATCATAACCAAGTTTTGACACCTGATTCGAATCAACACCTCCAGAAGCTAAAAAAGACAGATTTTAAGACATAATCACAACAAAGAGAGACATCCAATTTAGAAAACAAAACAAAGGGGAAAATAGTCATCTAACTACATGCATTTACCTCAATGTAACCTAGCAGGTTACTTACTTGGCTGCTTGTTCCAGAACTGGGATTTTGTTCCATGTTTCTTCTAATTTCTTGCAAAATATACAAAGCTGATACAGTAGATGGAAGAGCGATAAGAGTGAATAGGAACATTTATATTGTGTTTTAGCAGATTACTAAAGGCTGTCTCTAATCTAAGTTGTCTTGAGAAGAAACAAGCTGTTATTCCTCATGTTAGCAGCAAAAATAGAAACACACACACACACACACATATATATATATATATATATATAGATGTGCGCGCGCGCGCTTAAATGATTTCCAAATACATCATATAATGACATTACAAATTGTGATATTGAATTCTAAGAGTCAGCAAAATGTCAAAACACTTTTTTGATTTCCAGAGGTTTTAATATATGGAACCTATAATTATAAAACTAACTCCATCTTTAATCACTGTTAGTAACTAGGTCAAGATGACTCATCTATGAAGCCCTGATACCTGACACGATACGGATACGATACGATACCGATACGACGATACGAGAAATTTTTCAAAACTCCCGATACGATACGTCCTCGATACGTTATTAAAAAATTAAATTTAAAACTAATAGTATAAGTGCACAATGTATAAACATAACTAAAAATAATAATAAACAAACATCTACATCAATAAAAATAATCAAAACAAGTGATAATTACATATTTTTTCTGCACAAATTTAAATATAGCTAAACATCATTAGTATTATCCAATTTATGGAGAACATCATTAGTAGTATCAAAAAAGAACATCATTGTCTGATGTTGACTACTTAATAGTTAACACTATTTGAGATTGAAAACAAATAATTTAAAAACAACATTTTCCCCCAATGAGAGAGAAGAACAAAAGAAGAGAAGAAGATATTATAGGGAGAAGAACAGAAGAAACATAACATTAGAGAGAAGAGAATAACTATCGTTCAGTGGTTGACGAGAAACCATATTTTTTAGGGGTTAGAAGAGACAAATGTTTTTGATAGCGTTGTCGGTTTAATGTATTTTTGTTTCTTATTCTTTTATTTTTTAAAAATGAAATAGGTAAGAGAAGTATGAGTGTCGGAGTATAAGTTAGCCGTATCGGAGTATAAGTTAGCTGTATCCGACACGTATCGGTCATTTTTTTTCAAAAAAATAAATATTAATTGGCCGATACTTCTCCGATACGCGTATCGGGACGTATCGAGACGTATCAGTATCGGATATGTGTCGGACACGATTCTTCACCATTTTTAGAGTATCCGAGCTTTAGAGTGACTCATGCATAACAGAGAAATCTAATTTTCAAGACAAAACAAAAGGGACAATAGTCATCCAGCTACATGCATTTACCTCAACGTAACTCAAGAACTAAGATTTCTTCCATGTTTCTTCTAATTTTCTGCAAATATTGCAAAACTGATACAGTACTCTTCATGTAAAGACTCTCCATGGAAAAGAAGTTGAAACCATAGTTAATTACATGAAGCGGTTAAAAAGAGAAGAAAACTGCAGAAGCCATTCTTCATTCAGTAGTGTTATTTGACATCAAAATGTTGATGACCAAAAGTCATTTATATTCTTCATTTGATGCTCAATATTATCAATTTTAGACAAATTGCAGCAGCTTCTCTCTGCAAAGCCAATTGACCTAAAACAACAGTTCTCAATTGACAGTGGTTTAAACACAACACATACCGGACTATATTGACATTGGTAGATATGTTGCTTGTGGATGACCGGGCAGGATAATATATTAGTCCTTGCTTTCTGGATCCGTCACCAATAAAACTAAGAATAATGCTAGTATGCACAACACCAATTGTCGCGCAAATCACACGAATGAATTAAAAAGTTAATATCATTTCATTTCTTAGCGCCAACGCCCAAAATAAATTGTGTTATTCTATTTTGTATGGTTTCTCATTAATATACAAATATAAATAATTCTTATGGTCTCTAAAAAAAAATCTATGACATTTTTTTATATGTTGATTCCTTAGGATATAATTATATTTGAAGTGTATCAAATATTAAATGTGAGTACCTATCTCAATCGGGATTCGAACCTTGATTTTATCATATTGTAAAAGTTTAATCTCTTTTGCTCTATTCAATTTTGTTGGTTGTGTGTTTGGATTTACGATGAATCTCATATGATTTGCTAAAACTAATAACAATTTTCAATTTATACACTATAAATTCTCACTGACAATTCATCATATAACGAGACAACGAATCAAGGCTCACACGGTCTACTTTGTTATTAAGCATACATACACTACCAGGTATAATTTGTTATTGAGCATACACTACCACATGAGAATTCACCACCAAACTTACCATTACTACCAATGAACTTTTCTAGTACACACTACTCACCTTCTGAGCGCAGCTTAGAATGTGTTCTATAATTGTCAGGTAGAATAACTGGAAGAGGGTAACTATTTATATAAATGATTTCCAAATGAATCCCATAATAATAATAATAATGTTATAGTATGAAGCAGATACAGACAGAACACATAAATTACACTGCTTATTGAGTATTGAGAGTCAGCAAAAAGTCAAACATAACTTCTTCGAATTCCAGAATTTTATTACATGGAACCTATATAATTCTATAAAATAATTCCATCTTTACATTTAGCTTCTTACATCACTGTTAGTATCTATAACAGAGGAGTCCAATTTAGAAGACAAAACAAAGGAAAAAATAGCCATCCAACAATATGCCTTGCCCTCAATGTAACCAAGCAGATTACTTGGCCTCTTGTTCCAAAACTGGGATTTTCTTCCATGTTTCTTCCAATCCACTTAATTGCAACGGTGGCAATGAAAACATGCTAACTGTCGAGCTTCCACTTCTAATTTCCTTCAGAACATGCAAAGCTGACACGGTACTCTTCATATAAAGGCTCTCCATGTACTCAATCTCCTCTAATTCCGTAGGAATCAGCAAACCATCACTCTCAGTAGTGGTTGAAGTTGAAGGATCACATCCTTCAGCTTCGGGAATTATCTCACCAACAGCTGGAGGAACATTCACAGGAAAAAGGTAGTCCAGCATTGTTTCACACTCTTTTACAAGCTTGTAGAGCATGTCGGTGGTAAAGAAAGGTTGTTGCAAGACCTTCTGAATGAAGGGCAAACGAATGAGAGCACCAGTTCTCTTGTCATACTTTTTCAGTATTTTCACTAGCCCTGTGGAAAGAAAATTGAGGCAATAGTTAGATACATGCGATGTAGTTGATTAAAAAAATGAAAACACCACAAGGCATTCTTCATTTGTTGTTCAAGACGACCAATTTTAGGCAAATTAAAGCAGTGTCTCTATACAAAGCCAATTTATCTAAAACTACTGTTTTCAATTGGCAGTGGTTGGTTTATAGGAGAATCACAACAAATCCTCTTGAAAACCACATGTTATTTATAAGAGAGTGCTAAAATGTGCTGGCTAAGGAAACACAAGTAAAAAACAATTATGTAAAGGAAAAGCTTAATCATCAAATTGAAAATACCATAAATAACTTAATATTTTAATACTTCTTTTTTTAGAGAATTCTACTTTATTGAAAACATTTAACAGTGTAATTAGATGCTGTTTGAAAGTCCTCTTAGAATACACAAAGATCTTCACTTGTATTCCACTCCACGTGCTTTTGTAACATTTTCAAACTAGAATCACTTTAGAGTAAACAAATAAAAAGAGTGAAGCTCCCCTGTTTAATTGTTTAAGCTTTTCAAATAATGTGACTTTTCTACAATATAAAGAGTGAATAAGAATATTTAAAAAGATCGGCATCGTAACATTGAGATTGAGGACATACTATTCTTAGGGCTTTACCAAATAGATAAAGGAGCAAGGAGCCATTATAGAGGAATCAAAAAAGGGGAGAATATTAAATTTCACAAAATGAATATGTCCAAAGTAGATTCTTTTTCCAAAAATAGCATATGCTTTGTTTGGTCCTACTAACATATCCAGAAGAATTCTCAGGACCAACCAATGGACAATTTTGATTGGAAATGAATCCTATTCCATCTAATTACTTTTGACTTTTCCATTTTATTTAGATTTGCTATATAATTCTGAAAGGGACCTACTTGGGTCATGTTCTAACATGTAACAAGTTGCAAATTTGATTATTACATTTCAAGATCAACAGAGAACACACAAGTATGAAAAATTTGTATTGTAAGATTGAGAAAGGTGCACCTGTGTAATTCAGGGCACTGTAATTCTCCAGCAAGACCATCTCTCCATGGAAATCCACAATTTCTTTGCGAATTTTCATCATCTCTTCGCTATAATCCTTCACTTTAGCCACCCTATCTTGCAACTCCTACATATTAATTTCAACCATAAATAAATATTCAAATGGCTTAAAAATTAATTTCATCATTTATATACATAAACTTGTGAGTCTAATTGTCTCGTGAGCATAGCTCAGTTTGTAGGGACAATGCATATTAAGGGGTCTGGGCCAGTTATTCACCTTAAAAAGAAAATTATAGCAACTATTCTACTCGACATAAAAAAAAACTAGTGAGTCTAATTAAAATTAAAATTAAAATTGAATTTATTTATCTAAGAATGAAATTATGAATTTGGTTTAAAAAATAATTACCTTGAGTCTAATAATGTACTCTTCTTCTTTCTCAACGAAGAAGTTATTGAATTTCTCGAGTTCATTCTCCAACAAGTTTCTGAAGTCACTTTCCTCCTTAGACATTTCTCCGGCAACGGCGTTGGTGGAATCAACCTTAAGACGTTTCACGGGACGGTCATCGGCGGCGGCAGAGGCGGGTTCTAAGCTCTTAAGCTTCTTCTTGAGTTCTTTGTAGGAGAGAAACTTGTCGCGCCATTCTGGAAGAGTTTTTTCGATCTGGCTGCTTAAACTCTTACCGAATTTCATGGCTCAGAGAACACAAAAACTAATAATGAAATTGAAAGAAAATGGAGAAGAGAGAAAGTGTATGGGAGGATTGGAAGTAGAGTAAGAGTAAGAGTAAGAGTAATATAACGGTTAAGAGGGAAAGGAATATTCGAGGGTATTGTTGGAATATCCTTAAATTAAATACAGTAGTAGAGTATATTTTCGGTTTTATACCTCCAACTCTCTCACTCTCTCTCTCTCTCATCTACTATTGTATTTGTAGTTTTGTACCAAAGGAAATAAGGGTTGCTCTGTTGAAAAATAAATATATTATCTTCGACCCCCTTTTAAAAAAATAACAAGAATTAAGAAAATTAAAAGTGCTAATAAATTTGTTGTAATTAATATTGTTTTTTGGTAAAAAATTAATTAATGTATTTGGAAATAACAAATGTGTCTTACAAAAAGAGACAATTTTTTTTTCAATTGGATCTTATATTTAAGGACGGTAGTATATTCTTTTTTTGTCAAGGAAAAATATATATTCTAATACTATTTAATGTTATTTTTAATTTGATATCTAATTTAAATGCTGACTAATTTGACTGATAACCCTATAAAATTGCTTTCGAAAAAAAATCTAACCCGAGAAACACACTTGAATATTAAAACCACCAAATTAACTCAAACGAGTTCATATTAGTATTAATTTAGTTTTTCTTTTACCTTTTTTTTTATTAGTTTTGTAAGTGTGTTCAAATCTTTCTATCTAAAACCTTGTGACCATACAAGTTTTTTTGGTTGAATTGCGCGACATTATTTTAAAGGTTTTTAATTACTAGTTTAGATCTTTTCTGGAATAATAAATATTGATTTATCCCTTAAAAAACTATTGATTTTTAATTACTACTATATGAAATACTCCTACGTTATTATCCTTCTTGCGTCCAAAAGAAAGTTATTATCCTTCGTTTGAGTAAAAAGAAAACAATATTTGGTACCAATTTTACATTAATGATAATTTATGATAATTATGAATATATCAAATAATGTCAATTAGATAAAAATTATAAAAAAAATATTCTCTCTCTTTTTTTTATTTAGTTTTTTCTTTACTTTGCTGCTGGAGGCTTTTTTTTATTTAGTTTTTTCTTTACTTTGCTGCTGGAGGGCAAGTGTGCAATACAATGATACAATCCTACCCTTAGTATTTTTTTATGATAAGACTTGTAGTATCTTTTTTAAATTAAATTAAATGATAAATGTAGAAAAATGTATTGATATTGATATTTACCGCGTATAACGTTATCTTGAATAAATTTTAAATATTTATTTGAATAAACTAAAATGGAATATCATTAACGAAAATGTTTCTAACATAAGATGTGTCAAAAAGATTATATAAAGATACAATCAGTCAATATATAATTATATAAGACATGTAACTACATAAAACATGGAAAGCAAAGCAACTAAGTTACATATAACAAGTATTGACGAGGATGCAGCCTCTAAAAAATAATTGTGTATGAGTGTCTACATAAATATTTTTTATGTTTTCTACTAAAAAAAGGAAAAACCAAATTTTCTACTACTTATTTGTCCTTTAAATCTTAAGACCAAATTGATTAAAATCGTGATTTTTTATAATTAATACTATGTTGGACAGTATCTGTTATTTATTTATTTTTAAAAAAAAGCATCTGTTATTTTTTGAATGGTGGACTGTATCTAGTTAATTCAAGTGAGTCAAAGTTGAGATAAATAAATGATATAGTTATGTTACCTGCAATAAATATACTAAGAATATCAATAGGAGTCGATTTTTTTTAAGGGTTTGTCTAACATGTGCAACATTGCACATGTTAAAGCAACTAAAAATGGAAACTTTTTATTAAAAAACAACAATTATTTATTAAAAAGATATATATTTAATATTAGATGCACAAGTTCCAATGCAAACTTACCTTTTTGAACTTCTTAACATGTGCAATGTTGCACATGATAGAAAAACCCTTTTTTTAAATACTACAAGTGTTTCCTATATTGTTCTAACTTAATTTATTTATTTATTTTATCAAAAAACATAAAAATCTTTAAATAAGTAATTCATACTTGTTGTAAAAATATGTATCCAGAAAACAACCAACGAAGTTGAGTTTAACAATTCGGGTTAGACTCTAATAATGAAATAAATCCATGTTTAAATTTCGATTGAAAAATATATTCATATTTAATATTTGACAATGACTCAAAATGATCGACCTCAAATTGAAGAAACTTATTAAAATAGAAAAAATTTCCCCTAAAAAAATGGAATTTATTTTTTATTATTTCGTTAACAAATAATTGAGCTATAATATTTTTTAGAGGAATTCAGCTATAATCTAAAAATATAAGGTAAAGAGATAAATATGAGAGTAACCATTGCTAGATTATTTAATCATTTTTAAATAAATTCTTTTTTTACTAAAATAAATAATCACCTAAAACTAATTTATTTTAATAAAAAAAATGACGACATGAGATAATTTAGATGTGTATAATTAATTAGTGAATAATATTAGTGACATGCGGTTTGAAAGCCTTATTTTTGAAGTGATTAATTAGTGGCAACCGTGGTATAATTCCAGGGCATGTCGAATATCCATAGTTGTGACCACGACATGTGTGTCAGGATAAAATAAAATAAGAAAAAGAAAGCAAGAATATCTGCGGAATGCTACTACTTGGCTTGCGGTGATAAATCAAATTGAATAAATGTTGTCTACCTGTCCCCTTGCTACTGGCTCTGTGTTAACTAAAATCAGCATCTTTGAATGGGATATTCTTGGAATGTGCTTGGATTTTTTCATAAATATGGTTTGCAATATTTAATAGGATCTGCTGTATACTCTATATACAAATTACGTTCATTTCTCAACAAAAAAAAAAAAAAAAATTATTG
This sequence comes from Medicago ruthenica, assembly GCA_018208015.1. NCBI lineage: Eukaryota > Viridiplantae > Streptophyta > Magnoliopsida > Fabales > Fabaceae > Medicago > Medicago ruthenica. Next base: position 29,829 of record WNNG01000385.1, read on the forward strand.
TCATGCTAACATGTCTCGGACACATATTAAGAATTATGCAAGAGATTTATTAAAAAAATAATCTTCAATTTTTTTAAAAAAATTACACCATTTTTTAATACATATTATACTTTTTATTTTTGGTATTCTAACATGTGTTATAAAAGTAGATTAATTCAAAATGTTGTACAAATCTCTGGCTAGAATAAGATTCACGCCATGTCCTTGTTTTCATGTCCATCAAAGTTGTGCCCTGGTGTTTAAGGAACATGAGATCTTCTGCTACACACATATATGGAAAAGAATGTATGTGCAAATCGATTGGCCAATTTTGGTCTTACCCTTTCCTTTTCTTCTTTAGCTTTATGGTGAGATTTACCCGATGCATGAGTACACTACGAATAGGTTGGACAAACCTAATTTCATATTTATCACCTCTTGAAAAGGTCCTTAGCCTAGTCCCCATTTTCTTTCTTGTACTTCTCTTCTTTTGGTTAATATATTTTGTGTGGTGCTTCTTGCATCACTTTTGTTTTAAAAAAAATAGAATGATCCAGTAGATTTTTGTTGGTGTAAGCCCTAGAGGCCAATAGTTTATGTTAAACTTATTGTATGTATCATGAATGAAGGTGAGAAAAACACAAGAATGAGGGGTTGAATTGTGTTGGTTTTTTCTTCAAAAATGACTAAGAACAAGATTCAGGTTCTGATAGAGTTCAAAATCTGAGTCAGAGGTTCAGAGTCAGAAGCAGAGTTTCAGAATCTGAGTGAAAGTTCAGATTCTGATGCAGCGGATAAAAGGTTAAAGAGTTAGAGAAGAGAAAGACACAGAACAATTATCCTGGTTCCTTCCACAATCCAGAAGTAGTTCAGTCCCCTTGTTACTTACAAGAGATTTTCACTATAATCACCAAGATTACAAATGCTCAAGCACAAAGTAAGAGATTTCCTATGCTCAAACACAAATTAAGAGACTTCTAATGCTCAATCACAAAGCAAGAGACTTCTAAACAAACAAAGATACAAAGTAAAATGTTTGATATACTATCAGTGGTGTTCACAAAATATAACGCAGTTCAGACTCTTCTGAGTTAAGAATTTCTAGAATAAGAAAGTTTGTAAGAAATTCTAAGTGTATGCTGAATATTCAAATTGGCAGAGTTTTGGCACTTGTTAAAATATTGCAGAGTCTTGTAAAATCTTCAAGTCTTCAAGCCTTTATATAGGGAATGAAAGAGACGTTGAAGGATGCCAAATCATCATAGAGTCCGTTAGAGAAGCTTTGATCATTTACTGTTGATTTGTTGCTTGATTTGGTTCACGTACTATGAAGGAAGGAATTTGAAACCTTTCCTGAATATGGAATGAACCGTTTGCCAAGGGAGACAACGTTGCAGAGTACGAACAGAGCATGTGAGAATGTTGGAGAATGTGGTTGTACTCTTGTCCTTGCTTGACAGTGACATCCATTGACCTTCTGACATTCTCAACAGCCATAGCAGATGTCTCAGATGCTTCAGCATCAAGTTCTTCAGCTTCTAAGATAGGCTTCCAATTCTGAGTCTTCAACTTCTGAGTCTGAGTTTGGAGTCTTCAGCTTCTGAGTCTGGGTCTTCAGAGTCTGGAGCATCTTCAGAGTCTGACTTCTTTAGATTCAGACTTCAAGTTTAGCTTCTCAACTAAAATCTTTTGTTCTTCATTTGTTCTTTCAGAACTCATGTATGATTAAATCCTTGCAAATTTTTATCTATGGTTCTGCACTCTTGAACAAATATTAGCATATCTAATTGATCTTTTAATACCTTGTTATCATCAAAACTTAAGAGGCATTGTTTAAACTTATTTTGTTCCAACAATGACTTTTATTATTATATATAAATAAGACATTCTTCATTATACTTGTTGTGAGATTAATAAAGTCCCTAGAATAGATAGTTAATGTGATGGAACATTAAGTGTGACTTAATCATGAGAATACATTAACATAAAGAACATTATTCTTAAAAGTATATGTAGTCAAGCTTTAATATAAGTTTGGACAATAATAAAGCGTAGAGACTATTATGTATGGAGGCTGATGACCGCATCTCATGGGTCATGAATATGAGATATTAAGTCTATACATAGGTGAAATTCTGGCCAGGCAATAAGAGAGTTACCAGGTACTGAACCAAACAGGTTCTGATCAATATGCAGGGCACAATAAAATGCTAAAACAGAGCACAAGCAAACACAAAGCAAGAGCAGAAAATAAAGTGCAGGAAAGCTAAAGAACACACAAGGTTTGTTAACCCAGTTCGGAGTAAACACCTCCTACTCTGGGGGATACCAATCCAGGAAGGAATTCCACTATAGGAATTAATCCTTATGACTCAAGACACTGACACCCAGTTCCCAACCTAAGCAATTAACTTCCTCCTAGTCTTGAATTCTACCCAACACGTTGAGTATTAGAGACCACTAACTTCCTATTCAAGTAACAAACCTGTTACTGAAACCCTTAATCAAAAACACTCTGTTTTTCAGAAAACTTCAAAAACACAAAGACTTCATTCGTACCTAAAGGCTTAGAATGAATTACAACTCTATAAAAACACTAAACCAACTCAAACAATGAGTGGTGCACAAATAAAACTTAACAGCTTAAAACTAAGACTCAATTCTCTGATTTTTCTCTCTTATTCGTGTCTCTTGAATAGCAGCAGCCCTCCTCCTTATATAGCCTTCAGCCTTGCAAAATAAAGCTAATCTTCTGATTTGATTTGTTACTGAAATAAGATTGGTCCAATAATGTAACAAATAAAACTGTACTGAATCTTTTAAAGATTATAACAGGAAAATATGAATTTCATATCTTTGAACCAAATCTTCAATAAAATCTTCTCCAAATAAATCAGCATTCTAGAAGCAATACGCGTGAATAATTCCTTGATCAATCTTGCAAAGATTCACGCCAAAACAATCTTGAAAACCCAGCTTCTGATGAGGTCAACAAAAGTCAACGCTGGACTTCAGAACCTGAATCAGCTTCTGAAGTGCTACAGTGCTTCTGATGAGCATTCAGCTTCTGATGTAATTTTGAGCTTCTGAACAGCTTCAAAATGAAAAACTTCCAACTGAAGAAATGTTCTACATATGGAGATGCTTCTATTCAATACCTTGGTTTTGCCAAACAATGCAGCCAACACCAAAATACTCAACAATCTCCCCCTTTGGCAAATTTTTGGCTAAAACCATCCAAGTTCTTCAATCTCCCTTATAAACAACTCAGCAATGAAGAACTCCACAATGATCATTCATAACATAGTAATTAGCAGCGGATTCATTTATGACTATCATGAGAAACACAAACCAGCTTCAGTTCATATCAGCTACTGAAGCACACATAACCTACTGATCAACTCCTGATCATCACAAACAAGGTATCAGAGCTACTCCAAGGTATCAACTCCTGAACAACATAATACTCCCCCTGAAGCTTCACAAACAAACTCCCCCTTACTACCAAAAGGTATCAGAGCACACTTCAGGAGTCGCCAAACAAAACTTCTTCAGGATCACTCTTCTTCAGGACCACTACACTTCAGGATCACTACACTTCAGGAATATAACAAACTTGTACTCCCCCTGAGACACATACTCCCCCTTAATAACATCTTGATAACTCTTGTTATATTGGTTCTGAACTCTGAGCTTCACAAATAACTTCTGAACCACATTTGAAATTTGAACTTCTGAGCAGCAACACTTTGCATAAGACTTTTGGTATCAGAGCCAACACATTACATAAGATTTTCTCCCCCTTTTTAGCCACAAAATTCTGACAAAACATTGTCTTCATATAGGGAATAAAATCAAAACAAGTAACACAGATCCTGGAAAAGCTATCAGACACAGGATCACACTTAGCATAGGCACAACTGGCAGGTACTCTATCTTCCTCACATCCAGTTTGCAGTAATTGCTATAACTCTTCATGCAAACACACACCTAACTTGCTCCTTAAGTTTTCAAACTGCTTAGCATCCAAAGCCTTTGTGAATATGTCAGCAACTTGTTCTTCAGTAGCTACATGTTCCAGCTGAATAATCTTATCTTCCACAAGGTTTCTGATAAAATGATGTCTGATGTCTATGTGTTTAGTTCTGCTGTGCTGTATTGGGTTCTTAGAGATGTTGATAGCACTCAAATTGTCACAAAATAAGGTCATAGTGCCTTGTTTCATATTGTACTCCTCCAGCATCTGCTTCATCCACACCAATTGTGAGCAACTACTCCCAGCAACAATGTACTCAGCTTCAGCAGTTGACAATGACACACAGTTTTGCTTCTTGCTAAACCATGAAATTAAGTTATTTCCCAAAAAGAAACAACCTCCTGAGGTGCTCTTCCTGTCATCAGCACTTCCAGCCCAGTCAGCATCACAATATCCCATCAGTTCAGAACTTGAACTATGAGAATACATGATTCCATAGTCACTTGTGCTATTCACATACTTCAGGATCCTTTTAACTTGTGTCAGATGACTCATCTTAGGATCAGCTTGATATCTTGCACAAACTCCTACAGCAAATGTGATATCAGGCCTGCTTGCAGTTAAGTACAATAGGCTCCCAATCATGCTTCTGTACTGACTTTGGTCTACTGAAACTCCATCTTCATCCTTAGTTAACTTCAGGTGAGTAGCAGCTGGTGTCCTCTTGTGAGCAGCAGATTCCATTCCAAACTTCTTAACAATGTTCTTGGCATATTTACTCTGTGAAATGAAGATTGTATCTTCCATTTGCTTAACTTGTAATCCAAGAAAATAAGTCAGTTCACCAACTAAGCTCATTTCAAATTCTGACTGCATCTGCTGAACAAACAATTTGACCATCTTTTGAGACATCCCACCAAACACAATATCATCTACATAAATCTGAGCAATCATCAGACTCCCATTTTCATCTTTCACAAACAAAGTCTTATCAGAACCTCCTTTTCTGTAACCTTGAGCCACAAGAAACTGAGTCAGCCTGTCATACCAAGCCCTTGGTGCTTGCTTCAATCCATATAAAGCCTTCTTTAACTTGTACACATGTTCTGGAAACTTAGGATCCACAAAACCCTTAGGCTGTTCAACATATACCTCTTCTTGCAAATATCCATTCAGAAATGCACTCTTCACATCCATCTGGAATAATTTGAACTTGAGAATGCAGGATACACCCAACAGTAATCTTATGGACTCTAGTCTAGCCACAGGTGCAAATGTCTCATCAAAATCCAATCCCTCTACTTGAGTATAACCCTGAGCAACTAACCTTGCCTTGTTTCTGACTACAGTACCATTTTCATCTGTTTTATTCTTGAATATCCACTTAGTGCCAATCACATTCAACCCTTCAGGTCTTGGAACCAGATCCCACACTTCACTCCTTTTGAATTGATTCAACTCATCTTGCATTGCTTCAATCCAAAATTCATCAGTTAGGGCTTCTTTCACATTTTTAGGCTCAACCTTTGACACAAAGCATGAATCAGCAGCATCTGATCTCCTGGTTCTGACACCTTGATCCAAACTCCCAATGATTTGCTCCTTAGGATGATCCTTCTGAACTCTAATTGATGGCCCTTTATTGGTAGGATCATGTTCTGGATGAACTTCTGCATCTTCAGACTCTGAATGCTTTTCTGCTTCTGAGGTTTGTTCTTCTGATACTTCAGACTCTGGAACAACTTCAGGTTCATTCTTTTCATTCTCAGCAGACAGATCATCAATCACAACATTTATGGACTCCATTACAATCTTGGTTCTGGAATTAAACACCCTGTAAGCTCTGCTATTCACTGAATAACCCAGGAATATGCCCTCATCAGACTTAGGATCCAGTTTTCTTCTATTCTCTCTGTCAGCCAAGATATAGCATCTGCTCCCAAAAACATGGAAATATTTGACTGTAGGCTTTCTTCCTTTCCATAGTTCATACACTGTAGATGTTGTTCCTTTCTTCAGAGTGACTCTATTATGGATATAGCATGCAGTGTTCATTGCTTCAGCCCAGAACATGTATGGCAGCTTCTTAGCATGCAACATAACCCTTGCATATTCTGCCAAAGTCCTATTCTTCCTCTCAACTACACCATTTTGCTGAGGTGTGATAGGTGCAGAAAACTCATGTTTTATACCTTCAGAAGCACAGAATTCTGAAAAACTCTTGTTTTCAAATTCCTTGCCATGATCACTTCTGATTCTGACAATTCCACAGTCCTTCTCTCTTTGTAATTGGGTACATAAGTCTTTAAACACTTCAAAAGTATCAGACTTCTCTCTAACAAAGTTGATCCATGTGAATCTTGAGTAGTCATCTACCATTACAAAAGCATACCTCTTTCCTCCAATACTTTCTACTTGCATAGGCCCCATTAAATCCATATGAACAAGTTCAAGTACTTTAGTAGTTACCTGGTGAACTAATCTGGGATGAGACTTTCTTGTTTGTTTCCCAATTTGACAATCACCACAAACATTGTCCTCATTGATCTTCAGATTTGGTACACCTCTGATAGCTTCAGTACTTAGGATTTTCTTCATGCCTTTCAGATGCAGATGACCTAACTTCTGGTGCCAGAGCTTGACTTCCTCTTCTGAGCTCATAAGACAAGAAGTCAAACTTCTTTCTTCTTCAGAAACCCACAAGTAACAATTGTCTTTGGATCTGCAGCCTCTCATCTGAATCTTATCTTCCTGATCAGTAACAATACACTCTAGTTTGTTAAAATTAACCTTCAAGTCCTGATCACAAAGTTGGCTAATACTGATCAGATTTGAAGTTAATCCTTCCACCAGTAGCACATCATTAAGTCTGGGCAACCCTTCTCTGATCAAATCACCAATACCCAGAATCTGACCTTTTACACCATCTCCAAATGTCACATAGCTTCTGGAGTATGATCTGATATTGCTCAGCAGCTTCTTTACACCAGTCATGTGCCTTGAACACCCACTATCAAAATACCAGTCTTCTTTTGAGGTGGCTCTCAGTGAAGTATGAGCAATCAGGCCTACATTCTGAACTTTGGGCTTCCACACCTTCTGAACATTCTGTCTGACAGCAGCTGGTTCAACTCTTCTATACTGAAAATGTTCAGGATAGCCATAAAGTTTGAAGCAGAATGGTTTGATATGCCCTTTCTTTCCACAATGATGACAGACCCATGGATGATTCCTCCTCCTTCTGTTTCTGAAAGATTTCTGGGGTTGCTTCTGAGGTAGCATCTGAACATACTTCTGACCTTGCATCTGAGGTCTCTTCTGAGCTTGCTTCTGAGCTGGCATCTGGGCTTGTTTCTGAGGTCTCCTCTTTGATGTTCCAACCATAGAGTCATGAGTTTGAGTAGCAGGAACAAAACTCATCTGTTTAGGAATTTGACTCTGATCTACAAAACCTAAACCAGTTTTTCCTTGTTGCTGATTCCCCAAAATGTCCTCCAACTTATCAGTAGCAGAGTTCAACATCTTCACTTGCTTCTTCATTTGATCAAGTTGGGAGTTCAGTTGGTTCACTTCTTCTTTTAAATCTGAATTCTGTACTAACAGTTCACCTTTTTCAGCCTCCAGTTGTAGAATAGTCTCCTTCTGATCCAAAACTTGTTTGCAGACCTCAGCACTTCTGGTATACAGCTTCTTGTAGTTATCAGCTAATTCATCATATGAGGTTTTAGCAGCATCAGACACAGATGAGGCTTCAGACTCTGAGTCAGACTCTGAAAAGGTCTCAGATTCTAAAACAGCTTCCTTCTTCAAGATAGCTCCTGACCTCACTACCAGACCAGTATCACACATATCAGATTCACTAACATCATCTTCTTCAGAACCATCATCAGACCATGAAATAGCTAGGCTCTTTTTCTGCTTCTTGAGAAAATTGGGACATTCAGACTTGATGTGTCCATACCCTTCACACTCATAGCACTGCACACCTTTAGCTTGGTTACTTTTCTCCTCAGACTTGGTCTTCTTCTCATCAGTTTGTTGCTTTTTGTTATTGAATCTGAAATTCTGACCTTTGGCTTTGGCTTTTCTGTTAACATTCTTCAGAATCTTGTTGAATTGTTTTCCCAGCAACACTAGAGCTTCTGATAAGTCATCCTCCTCAGATTCTTGTTGATCATCAGCTTCAGAGTTCACAGTAAAAGCTACACCTTTTCCTTTCTTATCAGGCTGTTTGCAGAATGCAGTTTCAAAATTGAGCAAAGACCCAATCAGCTCCTCAAGCTTCATAGTGGTAATATCATGAGCCTCTTCAATTGCTGTCACCTTCATATCAAACCTTCTGGGCAGGGACCTGAGGATTTTTCTTACTAGCTTCTCATCTGACATCTTCTCCCCAAGAGAATCAAAGGAATTGGCCATATCAAGTACATTCATATAGAAATCCTGGATATTCTCATCTTCCTTCATCTTCAGATTCTCAAACTTAGTAGTCAGCAGCTGCAATCTGGACATCTTCACCTTAGAAGTTCCTTCATGAGTGGTTTTCAGAATTTCCCAAGCATCCTTAGCCACAGTACATTGTTTGATAAGTCTGAACATATTCTGATCAACACCATTAAAGATAGCATTCAAAGCTTTTGAATTTCCCAGAGACAAGTCATCTTCAGCTTTGGTCCATTCCTCCTCAGGCTTCAGAACCTCAGTCTTGTTACCATCTTTGTCTGTATACACAGGATGATCCCAGCCTTTGATCACAGCTTTCCAAGTCCTGCTGTCAATAGACTTTAGAAAAGCACACATTCTTGACTTCCAATACTCATAGTTTGTGCCATCTAGTAGGGGTGGTCTATTGACATAGCCTCCTTCTCTATCCATGCTTGCCAGATATTAAGTCCTCTGGATCTCACCCAAATTACAGGCAGGGTGCCTGCTCTGATGCCAATTGAAATTCTGGCCAGGCAATAAGAGAGTTACCAGGTTCTGAACCAAACAGGTTCTGATCAATATGCAGGGCACAATAAAATGCTAAAACAGAGCACAAGCAAACACAAAGCAAGAGCAGAAAATAAAGTGCAGGAAAGCTAAAGAACACACAAGGTTTGTTAACCCAGTTCGGAGTAAACACCTCCTACTCTGGGGGATACCAATCCAGGAAGGAATTCCACTATAGGAATTAATCCTTATGACTCAAGACACTGACACCCAGTTCCCAGCCTAAGCAATTAACTTCCTCCTAGTCTTGAATTCTACCCAACACGTTGAGTATTAGAGACCACTAACTTCCTATTCAAGTAACAAACCTGTTACTGAAACCCTTAATCAAAAACACTCTGTTTTTCAGAAAACTTCAAAAACACAAAGACTTCATTCGTACCTAAAGGCTTAGAATGAATTACAACTCTATAAAAACACTAAACCAACTCAAACAATGAGTGGTGCACAAATAAAACTTAACAGCTTAAAACTAAGACTCAATTCTCTGATTTTTCTCTCTTATTCGTGTCTCTTGAATAGCAGCAGCCCTCCTCCTTATATAGCCTTCAGCCTTGCAAAATAAAGCTAATCTTCTGATTTGATTTGTTACTGAAATAAGATTGGTCCAATAATGTAACAAATAAAACTGTACTGAATCTTTTAAAGATTATAACAGGAAAATATGAATTTCATATCTTTGAACCAAATCTTCAATAAAATCTTCTCCAAATAAATCAGCATTCTAGAAGCAATACGCGTGAATAATTCCTTGATCAATCTTGCAAAGATTCACGCCAAAACAATCTTGAAAACCCAGCTTCTGATGAGGTCAACAAAAGTCAACGCTGGACTTCAGAACCTGAATCAGCTTCTGAAGTGCTACAGTGCTTCTGATGAGCATTCAGCTTCTGATGTAATTTTGAGCTTCTGAACAGCTTCAAAATGAAAAACTTCCAACTGAAGAAATGTTCTACATATGGAGATGCTTCTATTCAATACCTTGGTTTTGCCAAACAATGCAGCCAACACCAAAATACTCAACAATAGGTATAAATATCATAAGTGATATTTATATTAGATTGACCCACCATGAAAATACTACAGAGTATGTTATGAAAGTGTCATAAGATATTCTCATAATGATAATGGTGTATACCACTCTTAGACCTCAAACCATTGTGATCCCTAGATGTGGACTCAAGTGTTTTATTGTCATTTAAACGCTGTCTGTAACAGGATAACCATAACATTGGTAAATGGGCATTTGATGAATCATGGTGAGGGACATGAGTGTCCTAGATGAGATTTGTCCCTCCTTCATAACAGAAGATATATCTTTAGACCTTTTGATGAAATATGACTATAAAGTTGCATGGTCATGCTGAATTAAGTCAATATAAGATATTGAGCTTATTCGTTATTTAGTATATTTCGGGGTCAAGAAATATAAATATTGAACTATACAAGGGTAACACAATCTATGCCTTATGTTTAGTATAGATATGAGGACAAAGGAGTAATTGTACACATAAACATTATCATGGAAAAGGTTTCGTCAGATCACTTGACATTCTTGTCAGTTGGGTAGCAGTGATGTGTTTCTAGATACCACTCACTGTTTATAATATTAAATATAAGATTTAATATTATTGTCAACGTTACAAGAACCTATAGGGTCACACACAATAGAACGGTTAAAAGGAGAAATATAAGTAAGACTTATAGCTTGGGGTGCAATTAGCAAATGACGATAATTAGTTAGCGAAAGGCTAAATGGGTTAATGAGCTTTCGAAAGCCCAATGGTGATTATTGACTTGCAGAGCACACAAGTAGTTCTATAAATATAACCCTTGTGCTGAAGTCAAAGGACACACGTTTTGAAGAAACCCTAAAACCACAAATTCTCTCTAAACCTTTGATCGCTTGGCTAGCACCAGGAACCAGAGGAGAACCGTTCGTGTGGACGAGTAGAGGCACTGCTCTGTTGCTTTGTTGTGATCGAAACTTTTTCTGCACTTCAAGAGGTAACAATTCTATCACTGATCATGTCAAATTCGTAATGATCACGATTTTCCTTCAATTTTGACATAAAAAGAGAGGCAATATATAACTCAAGCATCTCCTCACTGAGGAGATTATAATTTTGTCCTTAATTGAAAATGACTATTATTTACTTACAATATTTAAATATTATTTATTTGTTTACTAAAATTAATAGAAAAAATATTTGACAGACAATTTTACGGCTATAATATATTTTATAATTTTTCTTTTCAAACATTTTTTGGATAAAAATAGATGAGCTTAGAGTTCTATATGATTGACTCTTCTATCCAATCAAAGAGATAAACTAAATGTTTCATATATGGATAATACTTGTATCTTATGTGAGAGAAGTTGATGCTCTATATGGAAGATAATATTAACTTCATAAAATAAGTATATTTCTTAACACAATGAAATGTCATTTTTTAAAGATTTTTATTTTATGAAAGAATGGTGCATCAATCTAAATTTAATGGGCTCGAACCTGCAACCTCTGACTTTAAAATCTACCTTTTTACAATTAGGCATAATAGTTACATGCTAATTGATTTATAATTTGGATTTTGATAGATATAAAATATTGTTGATTTCGAATAGATAAAGATATGATTTAACACCTAACATTTGACCTACGCCTAATATTGAGTTATCAAGGTGAAGGATATCATAATTTAAATGTACATAACTCTTAATAAAGTCTTTGAAAAATATATTATAAATAAACTATAACTTAACGTCTAACATTTTAAGAATGACAAGAGATTACAAAATTGTTCAATATTCATATTTGCACATTAGTTTGATTATCGCTCAAAGGGCTATAGTCATACACAACGAGCCTTGGATGAATTGTGGAAAATTCGGTTTTTCTGGCTCTCCATGCTTATTCTACACCATGAATTCGATTTCAATATCTGTAATTGGTTTTGAGATCTCACAAGATACAAGAATTAACAATAATTTCAGCAACACCAGAATGTCAATAGGCGCAAGGAGACGATCCAAAGTAAAATTGGATTCACAGAGACAACGAAACGTGACTGATGATTTACACAGGGTACAAAAAAAGTTTTATATAATTAATAAAAATATTAGCAGGAATTGAGCAAAAAAGATAATAAAAAAAAAAGTCTCACTCACACAGTCCAACATTAACTTTGCTGAAACATATGAAAGGGGGGGAATCAAGGAGAGAAAAAAGAAATGATGGTTTGAATGAAAAGCTGAAGTATTTGTTGCATCAAAGAAGAAGAAGATCTCAGAAGAAGGGGTGCACGCTGAGTAAAAGTCTCAAACAATCATTTTCTTATAATTTTAAAAGCCCAATAGCTATATAAATTAATTTCTAACAATTCTATAAATAAAATGATTAATCCAAAATATTACTAATATTTTTAAAATTATAAAATAAGAGTAATAGAATAAATAAAAAATCGCTATACCACATTCAAAGCTACTCCAGATTCTCTAATCACTCGTTTACTCAAAGCTAAATACTTTCCTCGAAGTGATTATTTTAGAGCTAGCATAGGCTGTAATCCCAGCTATGTTTGGCGTAGTATTTGGAGTGTGAAAGATGTGATTCGTCATGGCTTTCAGTGGAGTATAGGCACGGGATAACACATACCAGTTTGGGATCACCCTTGGCTACTTAATGTTGCACGAATTGTACCGTCTACTCCACATCATTTGGCGTGGCCACTAATAACTGTTTCTGACTAGATGGTTACATCCCAAAAACACTGGAATATGGAGGTAATAAATGCTTTTTTTGACAATATCACTGCTAGAAATACTTTCAATACTCCATTACTCCCTTCGGTAACTCATGATGTGCCTGTCTGGAAGCTTGAGAGAGATGGTGACTATACAGTTAAGAGTGCTTACAGGGATATTTTGAATCATGATGTGGCAGTTGTTCAGCACCATGTGTCAGGTAATTGAAATTGTGTTTGGAGCTTAAAATTGCCCCCAAAGGTTAAGAATTTTTTGTGGAGAGCTTGCCGTAATTGTTTGCCCACAAGAATCTGCTTGCAATCCAAAGGAGTTCAGTGTACTGATAGGTGTGCAGTGTGTGATAATTTTGGTGATGATAGTACTCATCTGTTCTTTATGTGTAATAAAAGCATGCTCTGTTGGCAGCGTATTGGTTTATGGAGTCATTTGATGGCTGTTTTCGATATGAATGCAAGTTTTCAAACAAATGTTTTTACTATCCTACAACACTTGGACCAGCAGCAAAAACAAGTATTCAGTGTGACTTTCTGGAGTATTTGGAAGCATCGTAACAACAAGGTTTGGAACGATATTACTGAAACAACTCAAGATATTTGTGCTCGTGCAGGTTTTCTTCTTACTAGTTGGAAGAATGCTCAGATTATTCATCACCTTGTCCCTCAGCATCCCATTTCACCAAATGATTTCAAGTGGATTAAACAAGTTCCCGGCAGGTTCAAATGTAATGTTGATGCATCCTTCTCTCAAGCTTGGAATCAGGTTGGTATTGGTGCGTGTATTCGAGATGATGAAGGTCGTTATGTTTTAGCCAAAACTGAATGGCTGACTCCACTCCTTGATGTGGATTTGGGTGAAGCTTTAGGTTTATTATAAGCTTTGTATTGGGTTCGTGATTTACAACTGGGTATTGTGGACTTTGAGCTTGATTCCAAAACTGTGGTGGATAGTATTTATGGCCGTAAATGTGGCGTCTCTAATTTTATCGCAGTGATCAATGACTGTAGACGTCTGTTAGCTTCTGATTTAGTAACCTCTGATGTTAGGTTCATTCAGAGACAAGCCAACGAAGTCGCTCATAGCTTTGCTAGAGTGGCTTTGCGTCATGCTGGTTTACATATTCATATTAAGATTTCATCTTGTATCTCTACTATTATTTTAAATGAAATGCAATAAGTTTTTTTTTTGTCAAAAAAAATTCACAACAATTAAATTTGTGTCTTTTTTTTAATAATAAAATTGGAATTAAAGAAGAATATTGGAATAGGATTGGGGATATCCTCTATCCACACCCTTCGTGGATCGAATAAAGCATACTGGGCCAAATTGTGAGCCTCGGTATTATCACTCCTTTTAATCCACCTAAAGCTAGAGATCTGAAGCATCTTTCCAACTTCCTAATGCCACTAATGACTGTACCCAAATACTACCATTGCTTAAGACTCTTTCCAGATCCAATCAGCAGTGATATCAACCTCTCGCAATGACTTTCAAACCGAACAGAGGTGAAACAACAATCCGCGGCTAAGGCCATGGCTTTGACCACTACCATTGCTTCTGCTACCGATGGGTCTTCAAAACATTTTAGTAAACTTTTTAATGTGTCTCATAGTAGCAAACATTTTTAATTCACTTAGTAAAATGTTTATAATAGTCACGCTTAAGGAACTAGATTTGCTTAAAAAAATTTAAGAAACTTTCTAGTGTAGAAAAATTAGTATAGAGAAAAGTTGTAGTAAAAAGAAAGTATAGAAAAAAAAAAAAGCATAGAGAAAAGTTGTAGTAGAAAGGGGTTAGAGAAACTTTGCACGGAGAAGTTAAAGAATTATTTTAGAGATAGAAGTGATTGTTGTGAATGAGAATGAGAAGTGAGGAGTAGGGCTGACAATGAATCGAACCAACTCGTTTATAGTTCGAAATTCGACTCGATAATTAATCCGTTGAACTTGGTTCATGAACCTAACGAGCTGAATTTGAGCTGAAAGTTAAGTTCGTTAATTAAACGAGCTGAACTTGAGCTGCATATAGTTCGACTCGTTAGGTTCATAAGTTGACTCGATTATATACATTTAATTATATATAATTGATTTTATATATTTAAATCAATTTGAGTTTGTTTTTAAAACTTTTTTATTTACCAAATTAATTAAATATTAAAAAAAATTAGAAAACGTTTGGGTTCTGTCAATGAATCATTATGAAACATAGGAAATACAAACTTTAACTTTTCTCTAAAAAAGTAACATTAACTTTTATTATGCTTTGATATCCTTTAATTATTCACTTTCCTACTACCAAAAACTAAATGCTTCATCTTCATGCATGGGAGGGCAACTGAAGAAAATTGTTTCATCTTCACCAAGTAGCAAGATTAGCAAGGCTTAATCAAAGAAAAAAATTGTTGCTCTACATTTCTCTTAAGGTATTTGTTTCTAAATTCTAATCAATTTTTTGTGTATTTTTACTTTTCTTAGTTTGTCTCTCTTATTGTGGTGTTCTTATATTGATTATTGAGTGATTTAGAGTATAATTTAGGCGGGTTTGTTTAGAGATTTTTGGATCCAATGGTAGTGTTTAACATAGAAAAAATGGTAGTTTTTCCTCTTTAAATTCTTATTCAAAATGGGTTAACTTATTGATAGAATTAGAAATTTAGAAAGTTATCTTATGAGCAAAATCAACTCTAAATTTCTGAAAGGCTATGCTATATAGAGCGACAATATACATAGCGAAAATTTCACGAACTTACTTGTATTTTAAGCACTAAAAGCTTCTATGTTATATTAAAATCAAAAGGTAATGGTATATTTGACTGTTTGCCACCGCCACACCACTTGGGTTGCCTACTAGACGTGTCTTCATGTCTCCATGCACCTCTGCTGTGCTCCAGCCTCCCACTAAATCAAAATAAATATTTTCAGTTACAAATTTGGTCGTAATTGTTCATATAAATCAAACTTGGAGGGGTAAAGGTGAACAAGCTATAGTTAAAACCATTATTTATCCCTTAGAAAAAGGATAACGTGTTTAATTGATTTATGGGGTATATACAAAGAGAATTAGTTACCTTTATTTATCCCTTAGAAAAAGGATAACGTGTTCAACTAGGTGGTTGTAATGAGAATTAGTTAGCTTTAGTTACAATGAGAATAAGAATTAGTTACCTTTAGTCCATGTAACAGACTCCTAGATTTTAGCTCTTAATTCTACTAGGTGGTTGTAATTCAAGTGAGGTGGAAATGATCCCTCAGTCACTAAGATGTTATACGGTTTCTTTGGCTCTTTTTAGAATTGAACTCTTTCACTTTATTTTGCCTAATTTCACAATTGTGTTGGCATGTGTCTGTGTTGTCAGTATGTATTGTAACACTTATTCTCTCTCTTTTTTTGGGGTTAACTTGTTATGTATTGTGTAGTACAAATATATTTCTATTTTATAAAATCATAAAGTTTTTAATTTTGTAGAGATGTCATCTAGTACGTCAATTGAATCATTGGGAGGTTCATCACCAAATGATGGAGAAGAGTGCTTAAGTTTGTTGAATCCTATCATTGATTTAGATGCGAATACAAATGAAGAACCACTAACAAATGAAGCAACACCGGCAAATGAAGCTGGGAATGAAGAGAATGTCGAGAACAACGATGTTGTTATCCAAAAGGCTAAGAGAAAGAAAACTTCTCCAGTTTGGGATCACTTCAAAGAAGTGGAGTTAAAGAATGGAACCAAAAAATGGCAATGTTTACATTGTAAAAGAAATTATGTTGTTGTTGCAAGTGGATCAACTAGCCATTTGAAGAGACATTTAAGGGAAGTATGGAATGTTTACAAGAAGCTAGCAGCACAACAACAAAAATTAAACTTGAAGCCAACAAAACGCATGGTCGATGAGAAGCTTTCTAGACCACTACTTATGAATCCAAGTGCTAAGTATGATCATGAGAGACAACGAGAAGCCACTGCACATTGGGTTATGATGCATGAACATCCATTTAGTATTTTTGAAAAAGTTTGCAAGCTGCTAGAGGTATTTAATTCTGTTACAAATATAATTTCTGGTAGTGAATATCCAACTGCTAATTTATATCTAGCTGAGGTGTTTCGAATTAAGCAAGTGGTGGATAAAGCTGTTCAAGATGAATCTAACTTCATGAAAGACATGGCAAACGCGATGAAGGAAAAATTTGACAAGTATTGGAGTCAGTGTAATCTTGTTATGTCCCTTGCTTCTGTTTTGGACCCTAGGATCAAATTGATGGGTGTAAACATGTGCTTTCCTTTAATTTACCCTGGAGATCAGGCTAGAAAAAATATAGCAAAGGTGCACAAGACTCTTAATGATATGTACCAAGAGTATGCTGATATGCTTCAGGAGCATGGTGAAGAAGGCTCTAGTAGAACTAGTGCTGATCAAAGTGGGTTAATATTGGAGCCAACAAGAGCCTCAGGGTGGTCACAGTTAATGAATTATGTCAAAGAACAACAAGCAATTCCTGCTGTAAAATCTGAAGTTGAAGAGTATTTGAATGAGCCAACTTACAAGCCTAACGATAATGGTCATATGTCCTTTTGTGCCTTGGAATGGTGGAAGTTATTGACTCATTCCGAGCTTCTCTACATTCATCTACTGTTTAAACTTTAATTTGTGGCGGTGATTGGCTTCGAGTATTGCCTGGAATCAGGAACAAGCCTAAAGTAATATATTATCTCTTGATCATTATATATAGTTTAATCTTTCAAAAATAGTGTTGATGATTTATTGATATTTTTTATTAACACGTGGAGCAGGTTCCGACAGAAATCACATTATTCCCTTGATGTTAAGTAGGTACGTTCTTTATTTTTCCATTAAATTGACAAGAAAATATTGTGGAACTATACCAGTATGATTGTTTCATTTGATGGTCATTGTTCTTGACTTATATATAAAACTTCTCTAAGTTGAGTGTACTGTTTAGAAATATAGCAGTTTTGAAAATATAGCATTTTTTAGAAATGTAGCATCTTCCTTCAAATTTACCTCATCCTTTATAGGTTCTAGAAAAAGTCCAGAACCTTTTATTGTGTTGATGTTAGCAACTATAGTTGTTCCTCTTTTGCGTTGTTTATTGATATGTAGACTTTTTTAGGATGTTGATCAACTTTCTTTCTCTTTTGTTGTTTAGAATTGTTGCTGTTTTGGAGTCCACATCATGTGTGAAGTTTGTTGCTGTGAAATGAGTATATATTAAGTTGAAGGTTGTTGCAACTGTGGCTGTCATAACTGATACAATTTTGTTTTGTAGGGGTTTTTTATTGGAGTATGGAATTAGAGAAATATGTTGAGAATGATCTCAGTTCAAATAATTGAATTTTGCCGGGTTTCTTTTTGCCCCTATTATGTGTATCAGATATTTATCCGCATATTTTAAACTTTGTATAATTTGTGTCTATCCTTTGTATGTCTGCGGTAACTTTTATTTTAATTCAAAATTAGTTTTTTTAAATAAAAAATATATATAATGATCAAAGATCGATAAAAAAATTGACAAAAAAATTTGACTTTATGTGAGTTGAGAAAACAAACTGAACCTAACGAGCCGAACCAAACTGTTCGTGAACCTTAACCGAGCTGAACTCGAGCAGAAAAAAGAGTTCGTGTCGAACTCGAGCCGAGTTTCGAGCTGAACCAATTCTTATCGAATCGAGTCGAGGCCAGACGAGTTCGACTCGATTCGACTCATTTCAAGCCCTAGTGAGGAGTAGCATATAAGAAAAATTCAGATCTGACTATTGTGATTACTAGGGATGGCATGGTTCGGTTCGGGATGAAAACTGAACCGAACCGTACTGAACTGTTTGATAAATTTAAAATAGCTGAACTGAACCGAACTGTTTGGATTTTGAACTGAACCGAATTGTTTCAAACCGAACCGAACTGTTTCGAACTGAACTGAACTGTTATTATTGGTACCATTGAAAAAAATATAAAAAACCAAACAAAATCGAATTTTAGAAGGTTAAACCGAACCAAACTGTTCTGAACCAAACGGAAATGTTCCGAACCGAACTGAACTGTTTCGAAATGAACCGAGCTGTTTCAGTTCAATTCTAGAACTGTTAGTAATGGTTCAGTTTTTTTTTGGTTTGGTTCGGTTTTTTGGTTATTTTGCCCACCCCTAGTGATTACTGGCGGAATTCTAGGGATAGTGGCGGATTCATAACTGGCGGATTTTGCTTATTACTGGCAAAATTAAAAGTGTGTGACAGATGCTTTTTACTGGCGGAATTAATGGTTTACTGGCGAAATTATGCTTCTATCAGAGAACATTATTGACAGATTAAAATCTGCCAGTAATGTTATATAGCTGTAACTATCATCTCTTCCCTTTACTGGCGGAATAAATCCGCCACTAATGCAAGTCAGATTGATCCATAACAATACTAGAGGATAAATCTGTCAATAATGATATTATCATATTTTTTTAATTTGTTTATGTATTACTGAGGGTTTATTCCGTCAATAATATATTATTAAGGGTTTTTCCTACATTACCGAGGGTCTAAATCGTCAGTAATTACTGAGGGTCTAAATCTGCCAGTAATGCAATTTTAAATTTGTTAGTAATATGAGGAATTCTTGTAGTGATATATGCACACAATTATTATCAATCTAATACATATGAAAATATCAAAATAAATATCAGATAATATGCGCACGTACACACACAAAAATTAGAGGTGTTACATCTTCCTTATCTTTATGACTTTTTATTCTTTGTTCATGCACCATTCAGATGATTTGAAGTTCAATCAATGAAATACTTACATCGTTTGATTCTTCAATTGAGCAAACAACATAATCAAACATGGTTATCATCAATTGATGGATCTTCTCAATGATAACTAGTTCCTCAATTTTCTCACCATGCATCTTCATCTTGTTGATAATAGTAAGAGATATTGCAGAATACTCTTCTACAATTTCACTTCCTTTCATACCAAGAAGTTCAAATTCGCACTAAATGCTTGTAATTAAACTCGCTTCTTTTGTTTGATCCTTGATTTTCAGGTTCAAAAAATCCTAAATTCCCTTTTTTTATATCTCTTTGAGAATTGTCTCCAAGAATTTCCAATCAATTGATTGGAAGAGGTAATTTTTGGCCTTCAAATATTTCAATTTGTTTTCTTCAAAAATCTTCAGGCTTCGGGGCTACAACAACATTTTTTTACTAAGCCCCAATAATTTTTTTTAGGGATAAGCCCCAATATTTTTATGAGCGAAAGATTCTCCATCAACATTTCCTAATAATCGTTAGAGACCATTAAATTTGGGAATCGCATGTTGCTTCTATTCAAAAAAGAGTTTATTCAACAAGAAGGTTTTAATGTATATACAAAAGTTCCTTCTATTCTATTTTAACATATCAACATAGAATACGAACTAAATTTATATTGAGCTTCAATATATAACACTCCTATTTTTTCACATATTATATTTTCATATATCTATATGTATTTATTTTGTAAATAACTAGATATTATTTTAAGTGATTTTATATATATGTATATGTACGATGATAATTATAATGATATTTTACTGTGCATTAAATTATTAATAAGTGTGTGCATAAATCCCCTAAAAAAAGTGTGTGTATAATTATATTTTAATTACTTTTAACTATCACTCTATTTTAATTATTTATTTTATAAATAATAATCTCTATATGTTATTAATATTTTGATTAATTTTTTGTGTATGTGTATTTAATATGGTGTGATTATTCCTGCATATTTATTTAAGTTAGTGATTAATACATAGGGTCAATTTCTTTTTGTTATTTTTGTTATTATTTTAATCAGGGTTAAATATGTATTTTGTTTCTATAAATATTTCAACTTTTTATTTTAGTCTCCCTGAAATATTTCTTCAACTTTTAGTCTCAAAAAATTTTCCGTCTACACTTTTGGTTTATGCTTTTAAGTCAGGTCATGCGTATCTTTCAAATATTTGAATGAGTGTTTGCATGAACGTTTAGAATATTATAAGAATCTCTCAAAAAATAGAATTTTTAACAAAACATTAATAAAATATGAATTTTTAGGCGCCAAAAACATAAAAAATTGATATTTAATGTTTTGTTGAAAAATTCTAAATTTTTTTGAGAGAGATTCTTATGATTTTCTATACATTCTCGCAATAACTCATTCAAAATTTTAAATGATACAAATAAGTTCACTGAAAAGTATGAATCAAAAGTGGTGATAAAAAAAATTTAGGGGACTAAATGCCGAAGAAATTTTTTAAGGGACAAACAAAAAATTTGAGTATTTATAAGGATCTAAAACATATTTAACCCTTTTAATTATTCTTTAACAAAAGCTGGTATTTTATTCGTAGGTAAAATAAAATAAGTTAGTGTGTATTTAATAGAGTCAAGTATTGGTATATAATTAAACTAAAATGAATTGAGTAGGAGCGTATAATTAATAAATGAGGTGTGTATAGAATAGAAGTGAAGAGCTAGCCTATGTTTTACCTGGGGAGGAGATTCTCTCCAGTGTAAAGTGTGTGCAGTGAAATCAACACCACACAATGATTTTTTGCAACAAGTAGTTATATTAAAAAAAAACATTGAAAGGTGTGGATCTTCACTGGACAGCCTCCAGTGAATTTTTCACGGGAGAGGATCTGTACCCGTTTTACCTGCCCTTGCCTCCATTCACAATTGACATCTTCAATAAGGGTTACATTTGAGTGACATTGAAGATTGGTCACATTGATGACATTGTGTCTATTTCTCTCCTATTCCCTTCACTAGTTGTCAATAACACTTTCTTTTTTTTTGACAGAATCAATAACACTTTCTAACATGGAGATTTACAAAAAAAATGTGTATATGTCGGTTACCGAAGGTGCTAAGTGTGACAAACCTAACGAAGTGTGCAAGTTGTTAACGAGCTTATATATATGGGCTCAAGCAAGCAAGTCACGTGTGATATAAGAAGTTGACACCCTTTTGTTAAAAGAAGGATATATACCTAGGCACAAGCAAGCAAGTCACGTGTGATATAAGAAATTGACAACCTTTTGTTAAAAGAATGATATATACATGGATATAGCAGCAAAACTCGTACCCATGATTATCTATCCGAACCAACCTCGATTTGACGGGTTTTTCTTGTTTTGATTGAGTTTGGGTATGAATTTGGGTTTTATCTGAATTCCAAACACGAGTACGGGACGGGTGACGAGGATATAGGTAACCATCCCGAATCCATACCCAAACCCGTCCCGAATGTAAAAAAATTGCATTATTACCACTTTATTGCTCCTTTTATATAAAAATAGAAACTCAAACTTTAAACCATTTCACTCACACAGTCAGACATGCAGTTAGAGTGTATCTGGCAGACGACACTCACTCAAGTTCTCTCTCTTATCATAGCCATTGATCTCCATCATCGCACACCCTCGGTCAATGAAATGTTAAAGTGAGCATGTTTGCTGGAAATGTTAGAGTGAACATATTGTTGGATAATGTATTGCAACTTATCGCTCGGGGATGAAAAAAAATCTTTTTTTATTAAAAAATGATTCACTACAGGGATGGGGCGGGGATACCTAAGCTCGTCGCGGATGATGATGAGATTCAATTTAATTATCATCCTCATTAGGTATGAGTAGGGTAACGAATAAGTATATGGAGGTCGGGGATGAAGACAGAGAATGTAAAACTCGTCCCCCACTCTGCCCCATTACCAAGCCTAATACCCAATCAAATTTTGATTATTCATTGTTTTCTCTCCAACATGGGAATGACTACAACTCTTTTGGTCTATGTTGATGACATTTTGTTGAATGGAACTTCTTTAGCAGAATTTGACCGCATCAAGGCACAACTTTAAGATCATGGATTTGGGAATTCTCAAGTATTTTTTTGTTTTAGAGGTTGCACGTTCCAAGGCAAAGTATTTTCATCTCATGGATTTGGGAATTCTCAAAGTATTTTCTTGGCTATTTGCTATTAAGGGGTAGTAGTCCAACTGATTTTAGGTAAGAGTCAAAATCGTAACATTTGTCATTGGAAAAAATGTTGGGCTATATTAAGAAAGAAGAAATAGACATTAACCAAAAAATTGGACTCGCGTAGTTAATGAGCTTCACAAAATAACGAATTATTCAGGATAACTAAGTTCAATTTCTCTGGTGGAACAATTTTTGTTTAGAACAATTTTCATTCATCAAATTATCAGAGTTTCTTCCCTGAGAATTGGAGAGTTAAAAAACAAAAAGAAATAGACACTTTGATGCCAAGTCAGCTGCTAGTTAAATAGTTTTCCTCTCCATCTCTGACTGATCCGATAATTAGATTCTCTGTATCATCAGGATCTGCTATTTTACTATGCATCTAATTTTATCTCAATAGACATGCAGTGGCACTTTGACAATATTTGTTCACATTCTTTTAAAGGTGTCCTGTATGTCTTCTAAGTTTATTGATCGGGCAGCATGAATCTACAATTACAATTACAACATGGTAGAAATGATGGAAACCCACTCATTACATGTAGACTTATAGTCTACAAACTTATTTTTTCTCCCAAATAATGACCTTGATAAAAGATATAGATTAAATTAATTAACACGTGAGTACTATAATATAGAGATCAAATAACGACTATTTTAAAGAAAAAAGCTGTTATCATCAATATCATCCCCTTGCTTAGTATTGTTAATTGATGGGCTAGGACAGTTCTTGTCATTAAGAAGTTCCTCTATCATTTGAAGTGCAATTCTATCTTCTTCATCAATCTCTCCTCGCACAATTTCCTCTTCTGTAGCGACCGTTGATGAAGGTACCACACTACTACTGCTACTACCACTATCTTGGGTTACACTCATCTTTTTCCCAAGCTGAACAGTCATAACCCAATTTGATTCAGAACACTTCCCAGCACGCTTTTGCCACACACCAATGTGAGAGTTCTCTGTGTCAAGCCTTAAACAAGTCATGGAAGGAGATGGTACCTTGCTACATTTTCGAAGTTTAGCATGTAAAATTTCTTCTAGATCCTTTGAAGTTGAAGGTTTGTTCTCATTACTTGTAATGCTTTTTGGATCAGCTTCAGGAGTAGTTTGTGTTATTGGGAAATTTGTTTTGGCATTTCTACCACTCATTAAAATCGCAGCTTGATCATATGCCCTTGCTGCTTCTTCTGCTGTTTCAAATGTTCCTAGCCACACCCTTCTCTTCCTATTTCAAATCAAATAATTACAAACTTAATAAATTACATACAAAACAACACTAGTAAAAAAAATGACCAACAAAATTACCAAGAAAAACTATGTATTTGTCTATAATTCTATCCCTAAGTGCTAGAGATCAATTTGCATTCTTTTCATAAATATTTTTTGTCTTAATTCAGTTTTTTTCTAGTGGTGTCAAAAGACTGTAAACTTGGATCCTCTAGGGTTAGGTTAATTTTACCTTGCAGCAAGCCGTTAGATTAATGGATCTCTCTTAATCTAATGACATACATATAGCTATCAGGCCGCCACACCATGAAGCACACCATAGAGGGTCCATTGAAGGACTATAATATTAATATAGATGTGCACATCATTGTGAATTTGATAAAATTAACCATATATATATAATCTTCTTGATTTTGACAAACTCATATATATAGTTAAACAAAAAAACATGCACTGTATAGATGAATGTGTACGTTGATGTGACTAATGACAAATATATGTAACTAGATAGATACATACATGGAGAGTAGAATGGAAGGAAGAAACTTACAAAAGTGGGTGACGAATCTCTGAAACCCAAGAACCCCAATGTCGTTGCCTGACACCTCTGAACTTCTTTGATTGAACCATGATTGCAAAGTGGTTGTTGTGCACTGCAAAGAGATATGGAAGGACAAAGTTCAGAGGGAACATAATACTTAGATATAAAGGGATGGAGGCAAGTGACTGAGTGAGTGTACGTACACTGTCGGCGAACTAAAAGATTAACTCAAACTTAGCCAGTACAACAAACTATTAAACGTTTTCACCTAAACAAGTACCCTATCAAATAAATGTTGTGCTTAACTTTGTTGCGCAGTCGTTGGAACTAGCTAGTTTTTCTTCCTTTTATATAACTCTTTTGTATTTTTACTTTCTATCATATATATTGTTGTGCATGTCAAATAGTGAAAGTGATGTGACTTCACTAGAATTCTATTACATGCCATTATTAGGTGGAGTCACTCGAAAAATATCACTCGGTTGTTGGGGCCTTGGGGGCTAGCTTTGTTAATGAGGATTGCATAATTCAAAATAGTTGATGAAGCTATTTAAGTGCATGTGGTGCATAATTCGTAATAAAATTAACCTATGAACTATGAAGGCAGTCACAACTTTCTATTATACTACCTTTTGTATAAAGTGAATTTTAAATGTGAGCGCCTTTTTAATTTATTTCTAACTTTGGTATCATAAAAGGTTTGTAGATCTAGAAGTGCCTAAGTTGGTGAAGCTATATACATTGAGTTTGTAGAGATTAACCAATATTTGATCCCCACATAACACATTTTTATTCAAGGGGAAAGAACTTCAAAGCTAAACACGCGAGTAGAGATTAGTACTCTTATAATCCGTCAAAAAAGACCCAAGTTTGTCAGTGAGGATACTATGTAGAGTTCCAATTACCAGGGCTTGCTACACAAAGAAAAAAGATTTATAGATATAATTTATACTTATATTACATACCTATAGGAGTGACGGATCCAGAAATTTTGATATATGGAGGCAATATCATATGCTATAATTTTTTTTTTGACAAAATCATATGCTATAAAATGTTTATATAATAAATATATCAATGCATTCATGATCAAATAATTTTTAGTTATTGCTATGTAAAAAATTAGAAATTACAAAAATTATACTATATTATATGAAGACATTCAAGACACATAATCATCTATATATGGATTATATTTCTCCACGAGTATTCATATTTTAAAATTACTATATGATCTTTTTCATTTTTAACACTACTAAATTTTTTTTTTGAATCAGCATATATATAGAAAGCACCCGGCACAAGACGTACTAAACGGGCAAAATACAAATATTACAAAGCAAAACAGGACAGACAAATTGAAGCTGCTGCTGCTGCACCAGCAGAAAATCTGCTGTCAAAACAGCTGCTGTTGCGCCAAAACAGCACCACAGAACAACAAAAACAGCCGCAAAAAAAGGCTAAAAACACCACTAAAATTGGCCGAACTCTAAGCACAGCCCAACCACAGCCAACACCACCTAAACTCCCTGACTAGCGAACCCCACAACAGCTGATCCACCCACCAACACCCGAACTGAACAGTCGAATAAATGACAGACGGGAATCATGAAAAACCATAAAAAAAAAATCACTACCGCCTCAAACACTCCCTCGGGTTCCAACACCATTCATAAAAGAGGCAAGGTGCATTCTTCAATCGGCTTAGAGACCAACACCACGAGAGACGTTTGATGTCCTCAATCACATCATCAATATCTTTCCTTTTGTCATTGAAGATACGACCATTCCGTTCCCGCCAAATAGACCAAATAACGGCATGCCAAATCAACAAAAACCCACGCTTTAGCTTATTAGAATGTGCCCCTTCCCTCCATCCATCCAAATGAAAAAACAAATTAATTGGTTTATTCGGGGACACCTCTAGCCACAAACTAATCTTATGCCACACCACCTTTACCACTTCACAATGCAAAAACAAGTGTGTCGAATCTTCCAACCCACCATTGCAAAATACGCATGAAACAGGCGCATCCAGAGGCAATGCGTTGCGGAAAACAAGATTCGCGCGAGTTGGAATTCTATCAAGTAGGAGCATCCAAGAGAACGCAATAACCTTCGAGGGCGCGGCACCATTCCAAACGAACTCGAACACCCCCTCCTCCATAGCTCCCAACCCCTCCACCAAAACACCCCTCCATCCTTCGGATTCCACCACCATCTATCCTCTTCCACCCCCCATCTAAAGCTTTGTAAGATCTCCAACATACTAGTAAATAGTTCCCCCTCCCACTCAAACGGTGCTCTCCTCCACTCTAGAACCCACCCTCCTTCGCCATTCCTCACCGTCCACACATCCCCCACCATAGCATCTTTTTGATTCGATAAGGAGAATAGGCGTGGGTAACGCTCACAAAGGAGGGAGTTACCCATCCACTTATCTAACCAAAACCTTGTCGTCCGACCATTTCCCACTTTTCTCACCACACATTCCTCAAACCAATTACATCCCACACCCTCCTCAAGGCTCAATATATTCTTCCACCATTTTGACCACCACCTATGATGCTGCCTCTCCCGCATCCCCAACCTACCGTCCCTCCCCACTCCATATTTGTCCCTTAGAACCCTTTTCCAAAGAGAATCATCATCATCGATTAATCTCCAATTCCATTTAGCTAAAAGACTTAAATTAAACAACCTCACATCCTTGACACCCAAACCACCCTTCCTTTTAGGATTACACACCTTCTTCCACTTTACCCAAGAAATCTTCCGACCAATACCAACTCCACCCCAAAGGAACTCCCTTTGAATACGTTCGATCATCTTTAGAACCTTTTTCGGTGCCTTCAAGAAAGAGAAATAAAAAAATAGGGATAGAGTTCAACACCGAGTTTAGGAGGACAATTCGACCACCTAGACTCACAAATCTATTTCCCCACGAGAATAGCCTATTCCTCAAATGTTCCAAAAAAGGCTCCCATGTGGAGATCTTATTCGAATTCGCTCCCACCGGAAGACCCAAGTATCGGAAGGGCAACCCTTCTTGTCTACAATTCAAAAAACCACACGCCATCTCCATAAATTCCGACGAAACATTTATTCCAACCAATGAACTTTTAAAAAAATTAACTCGTAAACCCGAAGCCATTTCGAAACCTAATAGGACCGCCTTCAAAGTCCAAAGGTTTTGAACCGACGCTTCTCCTATGCAAAGAGTATCATCCGCATATTGGAGATGGGAAATAACGGTTCCCCCCTTTTCACCTCAAAGCCCTTAAACAAGTTTCTTTGAACCACATTTTCCATTACTCCACTAAACCCTTCGGCGACAAGTAAGAACAAAAACGGAGCTAACGGGTCCCCTTGTTTTAGCCCCCGTTGGACACTAATTTCCTCCGTGGGGCTCCCATTAACTAGAATTGACATATTACCCCCGAAAATGCACGCTCTCATCCACGCCACCCACTTATCACAAAGGCCCACCCTTCTCATCATTTACTCCAAGAAACCCCAATTGACGGAATCGTAAGCCTTTTCGAAATCCACTTTGAAAATCACACATTCCCGGTTAGACCTCTTCGCCAAATCTACAACTTCATTAACAATCAACACCCCATCCACCAAATGCCTCCCTTTCAAGAAAGCCGATTGAGCCGTTGATATAATAGAATTCATCACCTTCGCCAATCTTGAGGCCAACACCTTCGATAACAACTTATAGAGACTACCCAAAAGTGAGATCGGACGGTAATCCTTCAAGGATAACGAAGCCTTAATCTTCAGAATTAAAGTAACAAAATAGGATAGGAAGCTCTTAGGAAGCCTTTCATTTGCATGAAATTGATCGAACATAATCCGGATCTCGTGCTTCACAAGATACCAAAATTCTTTGAAGAAACTAAATTAAAACCATCCGGCCCTGGACACTTATTACCATCACTCTCTTTCACTACTGATTCTATCTCCGCCATAGAAAAAGTAGCAACTAAAGCAATATTTTCATCCTCACCAATAGTTGAGAAAACCACCCCATCTAAAGTAGGCCGCGATCTTGAAGTTTCCACCACTTGAGTGGAGAAGTAATCCACCACCGCGCCCCTCACTTAACTTGGTGTTTCCACCTAACTTCCACCCACTTTGAGCGCCATAATAGAATTCTGATTTGCTCTTGCTTTGACACACTTATGGAAATTCCTCGAATTCATGTCCCCCTCTTTCAACCATTTCGATCTCGACCGTTGGAACATTAAAGAATCACTACATCTTAGCAAACGCCACAATTCCGCGAATTTAGCCTTCCTAGACTCCACATCTTCTACGGAAAGCACCCCCACTTCACTTCTCACATCTAAACCCGATATCTCCTCCACAAGACGAGAGATTTTGGAATTAAAGTCCCCATATTCATCTTTGTGCCAACTTCTCAACCTTTCTTTCAATCGCATTAATTTTTTTTTCAACACCACCCTCATCCACCCCGTTGACCGATCTCCCCTCCACACATCCTCCACCACCTTTTTGAACTTCCGGTTTTGCAACCAAAAATTATTAAAACGGAAGGTTTAGGACCCCAATCCCAAACATTAGATTTCAACACCAAAGGGCAATGATCCGAAATATCTCTAGGTAGAACCCAAAGCACAACATTTCCCCAATTACTCACCCATTCATCCGAAATGAGAATTCTATCAATCCTACTCATAGCTCGCCCATTACTATGGTACCACGTAAACCTCCTACCAAGAGGACTAACATCCTCCAACTCCAAGGCACTCAAAAAAGACGTAAAGAGATTCATTTCGGATCTTTGGGTCGATGACATCTCCCCATTCACTCCTCTTCTTTCTTCCACGCAAGTAACCGCATTAAAATCACCCAAAACACACCACGCTTCGTCCCCGAACGTTGACTTTAGCACCAAAAGTCTCTCCCACAACCTTCTTTTTTCCACTAATTCACATTTGGTATAGACATTCACCACAAAACACCGTTTGTTAAGACTACCCCACTCCAAACAAACTCCCACAAAGCCCTCTCCCACCACCGAAAAAAGGAGCCGAGAATTCGACTTCCTCCACATAGAAAGAATACCGCCACTATTCCCCACCGACGGAAGGTACACCCAATCACAATCCGACCGCCAAAAAATCTACCCTTTGTTGTGACACAAACTCTTTAATTTTCCTCCGTTTCACCCTACTCCCCAACCCTCTAACATTAAAAGAGGACACAATCATTGATCAACCATACCCTCCTCTCCCTTCTTGAACTACCTCCTCCTTGTCTCTGTTCGACTTCTACTAATTTCTTGGCCAAATTTGCATCTGCTACATCAAACGAATAACCCACCTTCTTTGCAAGGAATAGATCCTTGAGGCATCCAACTCATGTCTAGTTGAACCCTCAACAATATCAAGCGGTTTTTAACACTACTAAATATGTCTTTGTTTGAGTATATGACCAAACAATCATTCAATAATTTACCTCTCGTACAACTATGTATTTAATTCTTCACAATTAAAATTATTGAAATTTTTTGTGGGGTCAAACTAAATTTTTAGTGAGAACAAAAACAAAATTACTATAGAATTTCCAACAAAATAAATATGTTGTGGGGGAAGTTGCCCACAATAATTAGTTATGTGTAGATCTGTCCGAAACTACACACATAGAATCGGGAAAAAAGAAAGAAAAAAAGGGATTTGGATTTTCTATCACTATTTTATGATGCAGCAATAATAAACCATTAGATTTGGAGAGAAACTATATATCACTAAATTGAATTGTCTCTACAAACAGCAACATAAAACTTAATCAAATATAAGAGAAATAGATAAGGATTCGTTTGATCGCCATGATAGAATAACATGATAAACCTGTCTTATTCTACTTCTATCTTGTATGTAAATCTTATATTTTTTATTCCTATCATGATTGTATGTGCTTTGTACTTTTTTATAGTTAATATAGGTTGGGTCAGAATTAACATATGTGAATTAGAAACCCTTTTTCTTATTTCTCCCTCTGCACATTTTCTATACGCTTCTCTCTCTCTCTCTCTCTCTCTCTCTCTATATATATATATATATATATATATATATATATATATATTTTGTGTGTGTCTTCTACATATGCGCCTCCAACATCTTCACATATCATCTTTTCCCTTCCGTCTCTGGGTTTCTTCAATTTCTCACTTTTCTTCTTTTTGCCATAGTTCTCGTTTCAGAGAGAAATCTTTGCCTGATGAGAAATTTTAGAGAAATTGACTTTGTTATATGATTTCTTTTTATACAAATATTGTTGTTGTGTTGATGGAATTTTCTTAACGGTTTCCTCTGAATTTCTGATTTTTTTTTTCCTTCATATTCTTCCTCTGAACATTATGATATGTTATGTTGAGGTTGTTCTATTTTATTTTTTTTTGTTTATTCTTGTTCTATTTTCTTTTAAACGAATGTCAAATATGGACCCATTTTAGTAAATTTTTAATAAAAATATTAACGTTCATTTTTTATTATTAAATTCATTTTTTACTAAAAAGGTAAATGTTCGTCTTTGGACATTTTTTAAAGGCCCATATTATACACATGTTTTTTTAATGTAGCGGTTGTGTTGATGTTCTTCTATGTCTTTTTGAAAATTTACTAAATAAATTAATGTCTTTGAAAATAAGACAAGTTAATTTGAAAAGAAAATATATAACTGGATTACAATGGTAATTTTGTCATTTAATCGCATCATATTACATCTTTATCAGATATGTATCAAACACTGGACAAGATACAATAATGTTATTATGTTTATTATCGTGAACGCATCAAACACAATATATGATAAATATTTGGTGACAACTTAGGTACCCATCAATAAAAGGTGGGTAACACAACCCATGTTGAGTTGGCACCAATCAAAGTTATTTGTTTGTTTTTTATTATTTTTAATGTTATATAAATACATTGTTTTGATTGGTCCAACTCAACATGGGTAGTATTATCCACCTTTTATTGATGGGTAAACAAGAATTTCCCTAAATATTTATCATGACTATTATATTCTATCATGTTTCTATCCAACTTTATATCATATCTTATTTCAATATATCATATTCTCACCATAAACCATTCCCATGTTCATATTATCATCACTTTTAAATCTATACATTTATTTATTTTTTATAAATAACAGCTATCACCTTTCTTATATTTTCCCCATAATTTATACACCATTCATTGATTTGTAGCAAACATATTACTATACTACTCTCTAACAATACTGTAAACCGAACGTATGTTGATATTATTGGAGATGAAAATGTGGTGTGGTGTGTGCCA
Organism: Medicago ruthenica; assembly: GCA_018208015.1. Classification (NCBI taxonomy): domain Eukaryota; kingdom Viridiplantae; phylum Streptophyta; class Magnoliopsida; order Fabales; family Fabaceae; genus Medicago; species Medicago ruthenica. The sequence goes on from WNNG01000385.1 coordinate 61,660, forward strand.
CTGCCAGCAACATGCGGAAAACAATCCAATAATATCGTATTAGCCCCCCGAGGGTTCCGCCAACCAATGGCATCATCTTCATGATTCGAATTGACATATGCCGAAAATGTGTGGCTGTGTTGAAAAGTATATGCATGCATTATGAGACTGTACGTGATTTTTAGTTAAATTAGTTATGAATCATTACTTCAAATCAAATGACACAAAAACGTGGACCAGATCTTCTATTTTCAAAAATCAATTTTGACAATAAACTCATGGCTATTATATGTGATATATTTTTTCCTAATACTATATGTTATACTTTACATTATGAATTTATTGTTTCTTTTTTTTTGTCAAGTAGCCTAATGGTTAGAGAAATTCACGTTTAAGATGAATAAGTAGGGTGTCTGGGGTTTGAGCCCCGGCCCATGCACATATTGTGCATTATCATTTACTAAATGAGCTAAGCTTGTAGGACGAATTTATCGTGTCTTTATACTATTAATATTGTGAATCATAAAAAACCAAACCGATCTGCGTGTGATTTTATTTTTGAATCAGATGATTTCTCTTTTTAAATTATAACTTACCCAAACTGCACCACGATCATCTTAGTCTTTACTACATGTTTTACATTTCACATGGTAATGTTGACCGCTCTAAACTAGAGGAATATGATCCTATCAAATGCATTGTATTAGAGGGTACAACATGTGTTGTATATTTGATATACATTGCTTTGGAGGCTTGACTTGTGCTGAGTTAAAGGCTTTAGACTAAGGATTTCCATAGACACAACTTCTACTTGATTGGAGGCAAAAACTGCTCACCAAAAGAAAATTGTCAGAAAATATTATTTATATTAACTAAATTCAAAAATAAAATACAATTACATGGAATTCGATCTGTCAAGGGATATCAGTAGACTGTTTTGGAAATATTTACCGTCTCTCGATGCATTTTTCCTTCATCTGGAATTATATAATTGCCCTTGATAATTTAACTATTATCATCTATTTATGTAACGATCTTTTGATCATTTTTGTTAATTAGACCAAAACCAATTCACGGGTAATAACAACAATAAAAAAAATATCCACTTTCTTTACACTGTACTTACGTGACAGTTGAAGGTAGTTTGGTCAGCTTTAACTAACTTCAATAGCCCGAAAATTGTTTCTCCGTTCAAATCATAACTTTTTAGTAAAATTCAAAGGCAAATTCAAATCAGACTTTGGAATAATATTAGTTCACTATCTTAACTAAGATTAGACTAATTTTTCTTTTTTTAAGGGAACTATGATTAGAGTAATATTAACCGCTTTTATTTTGGTGTGAATTTTTTAAAAAATATATAAAACTTAACTTTGGATAAAACATGTTGAAATTAGACCCCAAAACAAATTTTAAAAATTACCCAAATATTCTTTTATTATCCGTTTAAAAACAATATATTTTTCAAAATTTTCATTACCAAAAAATCTTTTTTTTTCTCATCTCCAAATAATTTTCAAAAGTTAGATTACCAAACAGTTTTATCACATTCTTTTCTTAAAAATATTCTTTAAAAATTTATAAAACAGATTTTAAAAACTAAAAACTATAAATGGATTCAGTCTGATCTTAAGAGTGTGTTTAGTTCAACATTGATAAAAAAAATATTTTGAATAATTAACTATGTAAAATTAATTTTCATTGACAATAGATGAAGTGATTTATATTTAAATACAATCATGTCAGAGGAGTTGAATAATAAATTTGAATGTATAATCATGTTTGAAGTTAAAAACTGCAAATTTTAGTTTCCATAAAAACACAATCAATTTAAATTGATCCAATAATTTTATAGTGTGAAATCACTTTTGACTTTCCTCAGACGTAACCTGTCCGATCTAAGATAAGACGATTAAATCTATAATTTTAGACTTACAACTGAAAAAACAATTTTCATTAGATTTCATAAACAAAAAAGTTTCATATATAAACAAAAAAAAAAGTATTGATCTCATAATTTTTTTCCATATATTAAAACTTGTTTTATATCTCATTTGTTTTTAGAGAATTGTTTTATATCTCTTTTTTTAGAGTTTTTGTATCATATGCAAACTTGTTTAGTATAAGAAGTAAAAAATAGTAAATTTATCTTAAAATTATGCACTTTATATTAAATACATAATTTTGTAATAAAATAATTTTGTAGCTATCTTAACTAATACTACAATGTAATATTGCATAGAATAGATATAGGGAAAGAAACTTGTTAGGTCAGGTGTTGTTTTCAACTGAAAAATAATGTAAACCACTAATTTTAATCAAGTGCGGTAAACGGTTAATTAGGATTGATTTTTTTTCTTTTTTGTGACTATATTGTTCTTGTTTCCTCTAATAACGAAGTGTTCACATGTAGTTTTTTGGTTAAATTAGTGTTCACATGTATGTGTGTATATATGTATATCAAGAGAGATCAATTTACATTGATGTAATGTACATCGTTCAGTATCGTTTAATTCTATGTATATTTTTTAAATTCGGTCGTTAGCTTGTAAGTTTATATCATATAGATCATATATGTAAAATTTTACACAAATTTAAAATCATTTGATATACATTTTAGACCCACAAAAATTAATGATGTTCAATAAAACACGGACTCTTAATTTTGGTGGAACTCAATATATAACATATCAAATTATTTTAGATATGTGTAAAAATTTGCATGAATGATATAAACAATTCAACGGTCAAATTTGAAAAATATGTATCGAGTAAAAATATATTAAGCGTTGTAACATTACATCGGTGTAAATTGACCTCTCTCTCTCTCTCTCTCTCTCTCTCTCTCTCTCTCTCTCTCTCTCTCTCTCTCTCTCTCTCTCTCTCTCTCTCTCTCTCTCTCTCTCTATATATATATATATATATATATATATATAGAGAGAGAGAGACACACACACACAATCATTTAATATTTTATCTAAGTGTATTAAGATTGACAATTTAATTTTCTTTTGCATAAATATATGTATCAAAAGTCATGCAAAGTTAACATATTATGTTTTCCAATGCAAAGTTGCTCTTTTTGGGTTGTTTAACATCACTCTTACACCCTTCAGTCACTGTTATAAGCAAAAAATTACATTTTAGATTTGTTCAATTAATGATGTATATGGTCTTTATTATAAACCACATACATCATTTAATGAATGAATATAAAATATTGATTTTTATTTATAATAGTGACCGGAGAGTGTATGTAAAAATTACAAAGATCACTTATATGGTATAATATTTTAATCTGAGGTCAGGTTCAATTTTTTTTTTGAGTTAAAGTTTAATCGAGTTGGGTTTCGAGAGCTTGTTAGAATCATGGAAATTTCAAGACTCAAAAAACGTTTACAGAAGTATTTACATATCACCAACCAAAGAGATCATCACACAAAAGTTGAGCGAGACCTCGCTAATAAATCTACTCTTTAACAACTCAGTTAGGTCTTCATTAGTTCAATTTTAAATTACTCCATATGAAGTGAATTCATCCTAGTATGTTACACTTGTGTTACTACTATAAGTACGGTCCGCGCCTCCCATTTCTTTTAAGCCACTTTAATTTTTTCTCCTTCTTTATTGTAGGACTTAAAATTAAATACTTAGGTACTGTTTGGCCAGGTTTTTTTTATTTCTCTAAAATTTTAAGGAGAAGGTAGGCCAAACACAATATCTATTAAGTACTTATTAAAAAAAAGTACTATTTTTAGAATGCATAAAATTGAATGGAAGGGACTTTAAAACTAAAAAAAATAAAGTAACCAAACAACTTTAACTTCTTTCTTAAAACCCTTAATTTTTAAAGTAGCTTTTAAACGGTAAAAAAATCAGGTCAAACGATACCTTAATTATCGTTGGTAGCAACACTCTCACATATATTGGTCCTAGGTCTTCTGAAACGGCCCATAATTTGAAAGATATTTGTCTGTTGAAATTTTGGGTATAACTCATCCTTACAAAACCGGCTTGAAAGATATGGATTTCTTATCATGAGTCTTATCTATCCGAGGTGGAACTTGGGTTTTTCCCAATACACCCCCGTCACGCCCATCACTCTTTTTGGGCTTGGTGCGTGGATAGGTAGGTAGCCCTTGAATTCGACAAGCTCTGATACCATGTTGAAATTTGGGGCCTAACTCATCCTTACAAAACCGGCTTGTAAGGTGAGGATTGTCTCCTCTATATAAACTTTTATCATGAGTCTTATCTATTCGATGTGGGACTTGGGTTTTTTCCAATACTGTCCAACGCAAATTAATGTCTTATTTTGGCCAAGTAGTATACTATAGTTATACACATTACTTCATAGGGAGGCCGATAATAGTAATATTTAAAAGGATACTTGAAATTTAAATTTAAAATAGTAGTTTTGTATTGTAAACAACAATTTGTATACTTTGAAAAAGTTCAATTCATCACTTTTTATCACAATTTAATACAATATTTTAATTTATGTTTCTTTAACCAACTATCAAAGATACTCTTTAGCATTTTTCTATTTAAAAATAACTCTATGTCTTCTTAAAAAAAATAATTCTATGTCTTACGTAAGCAATATTATATAGATTAAGATAACTTCAATTAAAAAAAAAATTGGTACAAACTACACTTATAATTTTTTTAATTGAAAACAACAATTATTTATTACAAAATTATGTATTTAGTATAAAATGCCCAATTTTCAAGCTAAAATTACTATTTTTGATTCCTTATAACTATGAGTATGCACATAATAGAAAAACTTTATTTCTGTTTTTATTTCAAAAAAGAAAAAGTTTATTTCCCTGATTTCTCCATTGTTGTTTAATGAAGATCGTGTCTCGAATTACAATACATATCTAGACCAGCTAAATACTTAATTGTTTTAAATTGTTTTCGTATTTAATATACAAAAATGAAGGATGGGATTTTTTATATACCTTGTTGCTTCTTGAATTGTAAGATTTCTTTGCTTTTTTTCCCACTCTTTTTTAGCGATATTTCAAGTTGTCCAACAAAGAATGCAACAGAACCCACTAAAATATTTTGGTCAGTGATGGTGACTTGACAACCAAAAAGAAGAAAAAATCTGGCGAAGAATGATGAGCAAGTTAAGGAAACATGATGTGGAAAATATAAATTACGTTTACGTGAGTACACCATCATTCATAAATAAGGATAGTGTAAAAATAGAACGTACGTGATGAACAAAAATTTAATCCAATGGCAATTATCTGCAATTGCATTTGGGAAGAGAAGGAAAAATTTCAGTGTAGCTTATTCAGATGATTTTTTAAATTGAAAATAGTCCATATCACTAATTTTAATCAATGAGAATTAACATGATAAAGATAGGCAAGAAGGCAACTACTAAAAAGAGCTCAAGCTCGAAAAAAATATTTTTGTGACAAATATTAATATTATCCTAATTGTCTCAAGATCTTTCTGTGACGTCAATTGAAGAATTGAACCATCAGTTCATAAACATCACCATATGCTTGTGAGCTTCATTCACATAGCGCATGATGTATTGTTGTAATTTGTGATTGGTATGTGACAGATAGAGAATGGTCGACATTGGACGTATAGTTGTAAATTGTGACGGCGACAGAAGAACGGGTTTCCACCTCAATTGGAGCTGGTCCTCCTCTTAAAAAGGGCATAGGGATTATAAGAATGCTATTTTTTAATACTCTTTCTAACACTCACTTATTTATTAGATGTAATTCATATGACCATCTCACTATTTTATGTTGAACATATTTACAAAATGTAAGACGTACATTGATTACTCTCAATAAAATAGTGAAGTGTGAGTATTCTTAACACTCTTAAAAAGGGTATGACCTTAATTTAGCATGGGGTGGTGTGATATGAAGAATTGAAAGGAAGAAAAAGATGAACATTAGAGTAGAACCTTCATTAGATAAGGAGTAGAAATTTGAGATTTGCATACATCTAAATCACCCAAGACTAATGGCACGTAGGCAAAATAAGTAGATTTGCATAAATTTGACGACGGAAAAGACAAATTAAAAGACTAAAACTGAACGAAAAGTATTTATGGGATACTACAAAATAAGTTAAGACCAAATTATAGTTTAGCATAAAATTTATGTTGGACCCCTTAGAAAAAATTGAACCATTATGTTAAATAAAGATATGCTGCAAAGCGTTCTTGAGGGGGTGCAAACAGCTCTACGGAGCCGGACCTCTAGAATATTGGAGCCTCAAAAAATTTCTTATATGTGTAGTTTCAATGACCCTCACCGAATTATTTATAAGATTTCGTTTTAAACCCCCTCATTATCTCTTTTGGCTGAAAAAAAATACCCTCTATGAGTTATTTATGGGAGGTGTTATATTTAAAAAAATGCTTTCAAGGAGTTATCTTCCGAATTTTTTAGGGTCCCTTAGAAATATTGAGGAGGACTAAAAAAGAGATGTTTAATTATTTGTTATGTTAAAAAAATATTAATTGGATATGTCCAGCCCAAAGAGTGTGAGAATGATGATTTGAAGTTGTATTTTATGTTATTGATTAGAATATGATTTTTTTCTTGTATTAGTTACAATGATGACTATTTTTTATGTTTATGGATGTCATTTACAATTAAACAGAAAATTGCTCTTTTAGAAAAAAAAAATGTTTATATTTTATTAAAGGTCTATTTTTACTATGTGAGTCAAAGCTCCACTTTAATTGGGACGACATGTACAACTTGATACATCATTGACAATAGCCATCCTAGCTCGCTAAATCTATTAAAGGAAAGACATATCTGGTTATGCTTATATTTGAGTCTCAACTCTAAAGTCCGTAAGTTTTACCAAATGACGAATTGTTCATGAAAACTTGAGTTAGATTAGCCAGACTTTACTTATCTTTCGGTCAAACTTCAGATTATCAGGGTCTTTTCTCTACGAACCGAATGTTTAAAAAAACAAGTATTCTACGCCAATATGGTAATATCCTGCTCGAACTAAATAGAGCATAGCAACAAGTTTTAAATCAACTACAAGCTAAAACTAACACAAAATTTATTGGCTTATTTGGTCATTTGGTCCTCTAAATAATTTCCAGTTTTCACTTTGGTCCCATATCTCGAAAAATCAACATTTTGGTCCCCTTGCTTTTTCTCCGTTGTTCAAAATGGTCCATGACTGTTAACTTTAACCTCAAATGTCTATGATGGATCAACCTTAAGAGTGGTCCACCATAGATCCTATTAATTATTTTAATTTAAACCGTTTGATATTTTTTTTAAAAAAAATAGATCATTAGATTACATAAGTCTATTTTATCTTACGATGTACCACCAACATCTAACTTTTTTTTCCTTTTCTTCATCTTCTTCCTCAACTTCTTCTTCATCTTCACCACCATTCATAAAAAAAAAAATTCAGAAAAAAACAAAAAAAAAACTCATAATCAATTATACACTATCAGAATCGCTCGGACACTTCATCGGTTGAAAGTTCCATTCCACCATAAGAATCGCTCTCTCCTGATTGCCTAGCGCCATCACATCCACCTCCGATAAAGGCTTGCACCCCATCAGATGCTCGATTTGCCGATCTAGATCTTCATGCTCGATCTTCCGTTCCAGATCCGCGTGTGATGGCATGTTGAATTTTTTTCAGATCCACAAAAACCGCCAAGATAGGAGTTCAGTCGGCGACGGTTGTCGAAGATTCGTCGGAGAAAATGAGTGTCTGGTGCGAAACAAAAAGAAAGATAACGAAACGATGTGTTTTGAGAATAATGGTTTCTTTATATTACTGGGTCTCTTGTTAATCATTTAATTTGGTTGTGTTTTTTGTTTTGTTTTTCTTCTTTAATCATTTCATTTGAATCTAGTTGTTCTGGTACAAATGGGATACAGATATCTGGCTTTCCTTTTCGAGCTGCGGGGTCTGATGAATTCAAGAGAGAGGATGAGAAGTCTGAAGGAGAAAAAAAAATTGCAGAGGAAAAATCAGCGCTTGTTTATTAGAAGAAAAAGAAGAAGAAATAACAAAAGAAAGGCTGAAAGAGACATTGTTATTTTGTAAAAAGAATAAAAGGAATTATTATTATTGTTGAATAATTAATTAAATAGGGTTATAACTTTGTTTGGTTTATAATTGATTATGATGATGTTGATGTTTATGTTGAAGTTGTTGTTGTTTTTTAACATTGTATAATTGATTATGAGTTTTTTTTTTGTTTTTTTTTAGATTTTTTTTATGAATGTTGGTGAAGATGATGAAGAAGTTGAGGGAAGAAGATAAAGAAAAGGAAAAAAAGTTAGATGTTGGTGTTACATCGTAAGATAAAATAGACTTGTGTAATCCAATGATCCATTTTTCTTAAAAAGATCAAACGGTTTAAATTAAAATAATTAATAGGATCTATGGTGGACCACTCTTAAGGTTGGTCCACCATAGACATTTGGGGTTAAAGTTAACAGCCAGTGACCAAATCACCAAAGCCAAATTTATTTAATTAAATCAGGTTTTCAATTCTGCATTTGATAGCAGCTCCAATGCTCGAAGCTCATATCCGTTCTTGCCAGCAATAAAGCCTTGTGCCAGCCATAAGAGTTGACAAGCTCAGTCCAAAGGTGTAGGATTGGTCTAGGAGTAAGGCTACTAAAGTCCTAGTTTTAAATTTACTTGTAAAAATTTATTTGTAATTAGTTTTTATAAATAAAAATAAAATAAAAGACTTTATAGGTAAAAAATTGTTTGTCATTAGTTTTTATAAATAAAAATAAAAGAAAAGACTTTATATGCAGACAATGAGGAGACTCCATATATTAAAATTTGGGCCAAATACCTCTTTTGGTCCTTTAAGTTTGATAAAAATACCAGATTAGTCCTTTAAGTTCTTAAGTTTCAAATAGGTCCTTTAAGTTGTTAATTTATTACACCATTACCTTTTTAAGGACCTATTTGAAACTTAAAAACTTAAAAAACTTCAAATAGGTGCATTAAATTAACAACTTAAAGGACCTATTTGAAACTTAAAAAACTTAAAGGACTAATCTGGTATTCTTGTCAAACTTAAAGGACCAAAAATGGTATTTGGCCTAAAATTTGTTTTAAACCTGATTGACTATTGAAAATTATTGTTAATCACGCTGAAGATAAATTATTGGGAGAAATTCTTGTGACTCTCACCCAACACATCATTTTTACACTCAGCCAATAAAAATATGACACGTATTATTAAAATTAGAAAGCGTGATTTAATTAATTAAGAAATGGAAACAGGAGAAATAACTGTCTCTTTCTTCAGTTATGGTTTTGTGCTCTCTCTTAATTATTTTTATTATTTTAACGAGGTGTTGAGTTTTAATTGGCTAAGTGTAAGAATGACATGTTGGGTTAGAGTTCACTTAAGAATTACTCAATTATTGGTCCCTTGTATCAACATTGGATTGAATCAACTTTCCAGCAATTGCATCAATTCTAGCCACCTAAACTGCTTCCGCAACTGTGACACAAAATTGAAGTCTTGCAGTTACAAGTCTATTGTCTATTTCTTTTGTCAAAAAAAAAAGAGTCTATTGTCTATTCCTAAAAAAAAAGTCTATTGTCTATTTATGCAAGGTTGTTAAAATGGTGAGATAATTCATGTATTCATATAATTTTAGGAGATTAGGTATCAATTTCGAGTTTTTTTAAAACAAAAAATTTGTGTAAAAGTATTACATATCAAATCAAGACATCATAACTATGATGTCACCCTTGACCGCCACTTATCATTTGTAATATTTTAGAAATATGATTAAATAAAAATAAAAGAAGAAGATACAAAAGCAGTTGGGGGGACCAATCAAAATTCAAGTCATAATAACTAATGGAGCTCAACATGACAAATGATGGTACAGAGCAAACAACAAGGAAAAGATAACCATTGACAAAGAGCAACAACAAAATCCGAATTCAATAAACCATAATCTAAGAATACTCAGAGTTTACCCATAGAGGGGGAACGACTCACGATAATGGTGGATCCATGGAAAAAATCTCTATAAAAGGTGGTGTTGGTCGAAATTTGAGGTGGATAAGACATGCAAAGTACCTAAATCAACATGACAATACATATCACTATAAACCATTTTGTGCCCTATATATTTAAATTCATGCCACTAATATTTGTACTGATTTGGGCTAGGTCCAATCATAAGAATTAAAGGTCCAATATGGTGTCTGACTCAGGAAAATTGTTTTTCACACTTCACTCAATGCTAAGAAACAATATGAAATGACAAATTTAACCCCAAATTTCATCGGTAGTTAACTGCCGTCGGTTAAAATTCATTGACAGTTAACTGTCGATGGGGTTATATTAGTAATTTCGTGGTGTTTCATAACAACCTTTGATGTGGAAACATCAATTTTCCTGACTGAGACATGGACGACCATAGCCATCATAGTGCCTCAAAACAACAAAAAAGAACTTGTGATTAATTGTTCACCTAGAAAAAAGAACTTGTGGTTAACTTGGGCCCTCCAATCAATCACAAGGTTCTTCGGACAACACATTGGGTAAGACACAACCGTCTTATTGCACCTCATACATGTGGCATTACCAACCACCTATATAATTCATTCTTTAAAAAATCTTTAGATCCTCACTAACTTGAGTGTTAGAGCAATCCACCGTTATGCTACTACGTTGGTGACAACCTCATATGAGGTCTTTAACGTATCAATATTTAAATTCGAAAAAGATACCGAACAAATAAAACATTATGATCCAGATAAGAAGAATATAATAAATAAATGATTTGATATTCTCCAGTATAGCAGCAAAATGCAAATCTCAAATCCTTTATAATCAAATTATAGCAAAGTGAAAATCTAGAGAATTTAAAATTATCTTTACTAGTGTAACAAAATGAAGTTAGTGCTGAAAGCAAAAAATGTGGGGGTAAAATTGGAATTTGCACCCCTCTAAATGTTATGTTTTTGGCGCTTACCTGCCATTCAGCCTCCTTAACTACCATTCTTCTAACTAAACTGAATTTTGAATCCGAGTCATGGAGAAAAAGAAGCAGAATGTGCAAAACCAGAACCCACTCTTTCCCTCTCACCCTTCCAAATTCCACTTTCTACCATGCACAAAGGCAAGCTCAAGCTTCCACCTCCAGACAAACCTGGAAGGTTCATCTTTCCCGATAGCCTTGGAAGCTTGGTGATGATCACTGGATTGGACGAAAAGGGAAATGAAGTCGAAAGATCGGAGTTTGAAGTCGAGTCCGGCGAAGAGCTTGAACCGATTAAACCTGGCGTGTTAGGGTTTCACAGAGAGAGTGACGATGGTGATGAAGCTATGGATGAGGAAAAAGATGATAGTGATCAAAGAATTCGGAAGAAGATGAATAAAGAGGGCGTTGCAAGTTCATTTTCGGTGTTGGAATCCATTTCGTTGGATGAGAAAAGATCGGACCTAGAATACGAGGTTGGAGGTGTGGTTGTGTTTTGATTTAGGGACTCTTTGAATGGACTTATTTGAGTTTATCTACCGGAGTCCCGGATATATTATGTGAGACTGTTTGGGAGAACTTATGGAAACAACTGCATGACATTGTTATAAGTTGTTTTCAGCTTATCTTCATAAGTTCTTCAAGATAGCATGCGAATACAACTTATAGCTTATATGAAAACAATTTAACTTTATTTAATCTTTAGTTATAGAAATAAATGATAAGTGCTTGTGCTATAAGTTGCAAATAAGTTGTTTATCCAAACACGGCCTAAATTAATTAGGTCACGAAAAATTGAAATGAAGTGTGGATTATGTATTTGTCTTGTTAGGGTTTCTTCTGATTTATGCTATTTCTTGTTCATTCTTTCCTTTTTATTTATTTATTAATCTAGCTTTCTCAAAAGGAGATCAATTTAGAAAAGTTGCGAAGAATTGCTAGCACTGGGATTCCTGATGGAGGAGGTTTGCGTGCAACGACTTGGAAGGTGATAACTCCATCATGTTCATTTAGCTGATTTGAATTTTCAACTTTGGTGATTACTTTGCAAATTAATGTGATAGTGTGATGCCGTAAGACTTTGACAACTTACGATATTGAGGAATATAATATGTATTCCATGTTTACGACTTCCATTCCATCATCCGAATTGGACTTATTGGAGTGGAGAAAGAAAAGAATGTAACATTAGAATTGGAGATATGTTAGTACTGGTGGGGCATCAGTTGAAGTTAGAGGGGATGTTAAATATTTGTGCGCTCACTGTGATTAGCAGTTGAATGTGTTGGCAGTGGCATAACTGAGCTGTTGGAGTGTTTGGTTTTTGCAATTTTAATATATGCAGGTTTCTACAATTGGTATAAAGAACTGCAGTCTGTATTTGAATTTGCTGAGTTGTTGTGGTGCCAAATTGATTTAGTTAGTGAAGGAGGGACTAGCACGAATAAGGCGGGGAAAAGGAGAAATCGTGCTAAATAAATGGCCTGCTGTGTTGGTGGTGGAACAAAGAAATGGTGTCTTAATATAGGAATATCGGGTAATGATGAATAAAACATATATGAATTGTTTGATATACATAAGGAGGGTATGAGAGCTCTGTCATGCTTAATTCACATTATGAGAGGGGATTGGATAAATAAATCGAAGGAGCAGTAACCTAGAGAGATATGGTGGAGGAAATCTTGATGTTGATAAGTACTTTAGCAGTAGGAGCACACAAAGTAACTAAAATTGTGCTTCTGATGTAAACAAATGGTGTTTGTGTCCAATTGATATGGACAATGTTGTAATAAATTTTGTGCTAATCTTACCTAGCATTTATTATGCTTTGATTAGCTTGTTCAAAAAGAAAAGAAAAAAGACTAGCAAATATATAGACTTATGTAGAAAAAGAAATGAAATAAGATTAACTTTGCATAAGCATAATGTCTGCACACAAGCAGCTGATTGTCCTGTTATGATTTACATATCCAGCTACTCTTGGGCTACTTACCATCATCTCATGAATTATGGGAGACTCAATTAAAAGAGAATAGGCTAAAGTATGTTAATATGAAAAAGGAGCTTCTCCTGAATCCGGTAATATACTACTGCTTTGCACAATTTTCACATGAGCTGTCATATTTATATTGAACATGTGTGGACGTGTTGTAGCTCCAGCTTTTCAGTTTTCACTGATCACATTGTTGAATCTAAGACAGTCAGAACACATTTGGAAGGAACCTAAGCATTTAAGTTCGACTAAGCAGTATGACGACAATGATGTTGATGGCCCTCTCAGGCGACATGAAATTCCCGTTGAAGATCACCCTTTGAGCCTCGATAAGGAAAGTCTTTGGAGACAATATTTTCAGGTATGTTTCTTCTCCATTTTGTAGTTACTTTGGACGCCTTCAAGATAATGAAGTCAATACTTATGACCGGCTGCCCATTTTCTAGCATACAGAGATAGCGGAACAGATAGATCGAGATTTGCAGCGCACACATCCAGACATGCCATTCTTTTCAGCGGAGACATCATTTAGTCAAAAAAATAGGGTAAATGCCCTCCTTCTCCTTGTGTTAAGTAATAGATTTTAGGGGGCTCGCCTCTGACTGAAGTTTTTACTGATACTTTTGTCAATAGGAAGCAATGAAGAATATTCTTCTCCTTTTTGCAAAGTTAAATCCTGCAATTTGTTATGTGCAAGGCATGAACGAGGTCTTGGCACCTATATACTATGTATTTAGTGCCGATGCTGACAAGCAAAATGCTGTAAGCACTTTAATGGTAGAAACTGTTTATCATGTCATATACACCTGTCCTTTTTTTTCTTTTCCCGATTGCATAATTGCATAGGGTGAATTCATAGTTTGTTTCAAGATGAATACATATGCTCAGCAGGATACCAAAATTAAAGGTTAAAAGAGGCTCTAACTTGTGTTTTAAAATTTCAGTGTAATATTTCTTACCATATTGCTTATGAATCCATTAATCATTAATGCTTCCTCTGTTCACCCAATCGTGTGCAGAAGCCTGAAAACTATACTGCTATACAATCTTGACTTTTAACTTCGTCTGTTTTTAGAGATGAATCAAAACCAACCAAGCATATGGTTCAGTGTCCTTCATAATACGTTGACCAATATCCATTACACATTTCTTTGGCCTAATGATATCCATTACACTGAATAATCTCAAATTGTATATCTTGCAAATGGGTTAAATAGAATTGACATTTTTAAATTACATGGTTGACATATTATAATAAGCATCCTTTCATATCACCCATAACAATTCTTTCTTGAGGATTGCCTGCATAAACAGTTGGCATAAAGGAATATAATGTTACCCTTTTTATGATGATGGCTTTTATTGTTTATTATTTCCTTATGCTTTATTTTCTCTCTTAGGCTAATGCAGAAGCAGATAGTTTTTCTTGTTTTGTTCGAATCTTAGGCGACTCTGTGGATCATTTCTGTCAACAATTGGACAACAGTTCAAGTGGTATCCTTGCTACTCTTTCTCGTTTGTCGGATCTACTTAAAGTAAATGATGAGCAATTGTGGCATCATCTTGAATTTACAACAAAGGTAGAACCTTTCATCATATTTAATTCAACACCTCGTACAGTTCCATTTTATTTAAAACTCATGCCGTAGAACCTCATGAACAGGTTAAACCACAATTCTATGCATTCCGGTGGATTACACTGCTACTCACTCAAGAGTTCAAATTCGAATCTATTTTGAGAATATGGGATACTCTTCTGAGTAATACTTTTGGTGTTCAGGTTTCTCTCAGCTGAATGCCTCGGCAATTTCTTAGAATGAAATCAATATTCATATCTTCAATATTCTTACTGTAAACTTAATTGTTATGGCTGTTTATACCGGTTTTTGCAGGATATGCTTCTTCGGATCTGTTGTGCAATGCTACTTTGCGTGAAAAGCAGACTACTAAGCGGTGATTTTGTGGCTAATATAAAACTTTTACAACACTATCCTGATGATATTAACTTAGAATACGTCCTTCAGGTAGCTCAGGACATTAGTCCTGACACGTCTTCTTATATTTTGTCGCTTTGATTTATGACAGTAGACATTTTTCAAATGATTTAATTAAAGTTTATTTGAAAAAGGGAACATTCTATACCTAACATAGCACCAGGCACGTCCATTGTAGATATTTAGAATGGAGTTCATGAGCAGGAAGCATCGATAAATTCTGTATTGGCATGCCATCAGAAAGAATAAGGCTTTTCATTTATACTTTGGAGTGCTTGCTCTGAACATAATGCCAATTCGACCATAGAAAGAAAAAATAGGTGGTTAGTATTTCAACAAAGCTGTGTCGAGATTTTAGAATTTTAAGAGTCTGAACTACTAACCAATATTTTCAAAGTATTGTGATGATTCTTGTAGTTTTGGAGGGAAAACATGAGTTTACTTTAACTTTAAACATTTCAGCTTACTAATTATGGTCGTGAAAATTGAATTATTCATCAATGATGTTAAATTCTGATTTATCTTTTTTTGGTAACCATCTGGATTTAGCTTGAACCATAGCGAGTACAAGGGGTACTCAGTCTCCAACCCATAATATATATCAAGGATTAAACAAATGTTTCCTCCAAACAAATTTTCTCTTTAAATTTCATTTTCATACTCATCTTTCATGCAAAACTACATTTATGGCCCCATAACTTAATTTCAGATAACAATTTGGTCAATTATCTTTTTTCACGCCAATTTGGTCCTTTTGGTTTGTCTGCATGAGTTTTCAAGCTTTCAATCTAAGATTCATATGCGAACATTGGTAAAGTACTATAGATTTGACGACTGAGAACTCATAGGGAAAGAAAATCATAGGTATGAAACTTGAAAATTTAAGACTACTAATTGCACATGCAAAAGTTTCAAATTCTAATTTCGTCTTTTTTATGTATGAACGTTCTAGCTTCAAGTTAGCGTATGTGTTCATTTTCACTTTTTTTTTTTACACACGCTAAATCAAGACATTACATTCAATAAAAATGACTGAATACAATGAGGAAGGAATAGACGTAAAAATTTTGTGAATAGTATAATTGGTAATGTTTTTGTAAGAGCATAAGCAGTATCATTTTGCTTCTCTCCTAGTAAACACAATTGTATAGTTGTTTTTATAAAGATAAAAGGTCCCAACATAATGAAATGATAGAACCATACTCAGATAAGTCAGATTTGATGTTGTAAACATCGTCTACTACTTGTTTGCAATCCATCTCTATAATGAGCCAATTCAAATCCAAAGAAATCAACCAATCTATAGCTTGGTTAAATCCCCAAGCCTCTCCCTCTGCTGCAGACATAACACATGTGCACCAAATATTGTATGTCTTTTTGAAATGTCATTCTACATCTCTAATACAAACAGTCATACCCACTTTCTTCATGGTTGAGAAGATGGCTGCATCAAGATTACACATTACATAGTCATAAAGGAAGCATCCAACCCGTGTTTTCAATTCGACTTGTCTGTTCTCTGTTGTGCGTCTCCTAGAATTTCATTCCCACCATTCAAGAAGACCATATATATTACGGCAGACATAACTAGGGTTATGCCTTAACGTCACCCCAAGAAAACCATCCCTTGATAAATATTTAGCTTTGAAAACTCTAGTAACAATAGCAACTGGTTGGTTATACACTTCCAACCTCGTTTCCCCAACATTGCTAGATTAAATCCATATAAGTCAAGAAGGAACATACTAATGCAATATGATGGGATAACTTGAGCCACTGATTTTATAAAACTTCACGAGCTACCATAGATAAAATCCTACTAGGATAATATTATAAGGTGGTCGGGATTCGAACCCTTGACTCCCCACTTCTCCACATTTAAAAATGTGTGAGCTCAACCACTAGGCTATTTGACCAAAAAAAATCCTACTAATCCAGCTAGATCATTTTCTTCAACCAATCATAGATGGAAGACCGATGTATTTACTAGTTCCAATGTATGTTCTTTGTTGCTTTAAGAATCTGTGTGATGGCTAGCTTCATAGATCCCCCCATGTTTCTGTTTAAGATTAATATTTAATACATTGACTTAATCCATTTGTGTAAACACCAAGGAAATGATGAAGAGATTGAGCTTCTCTCTCCTCAGTTCGAAAAGAATAGGAAGTTGTAATTTGAAAACAAGAGATTTGAAAACAAGAGATGACAAAAGTAGGAGCTTCATGACACACATTGACTCCATGGATAATGCTCTGCAGTTGAGCCTAGTGTAATAAAACAGATAAAATTTCAGTACAAAGAATAAAAAGATAAACCTTCACCGTAGTAACACAAATCGGCATCGAGCCTATCCATTTTTGTTTAAAACCCTTTTTTTCCAAGATAGTGAAGAGATATCTCCAATCTACATAAGCTTTGCTATTATTAATATCAATTTTAGATCAACTTCCTAAAACTTTCCTCTAGTTTTGAATTTC
The DNA here is from genome assembly GCA_018208015.1 of Medicago ruthenica. Taxonomy (NCBI): domain Eukaryota; kingdom Viridiplantae; phylum Streptophyta; class Magnoliopsida; order Fabales; family Fabaceae; genus Medicago; species Medicago ruthenica. The sequence goes on from WNNG01000385.1 coordinate 79,109, forward strand.
AAGAAATGGACAACCTCTAAAGCTATCAAGACATTGTTTAGAATTGACTGAACTGCAATAAAACCATACTGCTCTTCAAAAATACATTTAGGGAGAACACGTAGTCTGTTGGCGCGGGACTCTTTGACAGAATTTTGTAGACTACTACCCGATAATACTCGTATACTGTCTCCATAACAAAATATAAGCAAAAGTAATGTATTTGATCCAAATTTTATACCGATTACATCAACTTTCTTTGACTCACTTTTGCTTAAATATTGTTATATATGGGGTGTTTTAGAGAGGGCAATAGAGCATAAATCACACATAGTGGATGGACTATCACACTTAGGAACTAGCACGATGTTTGTCCCCCAATAGAGCTATGCAACTCACCTTCATCCACCAATGAATACAAGCCTACATAATTAGTATCTCCCCCAAACAAGTTTCAGAATCTATGATAGAAAGCTAGGTTGAGACCATCTAGACCAAAGGCTTTATCATGATGCATTTGAAAAATTGCAGTCCAAAACTCATCCACCGAAAATGGTGCAGTAAGCATACAATTATTCTCAATACCAATCTTACGACCAACCACATCAAGAAAACCATAGAATAGTTACTAGAATTAGCTTGAAACAAGTTTTGCAAAAATGGGTTACACGAAAAATTCAAGACTAACAAATAATTGTACAAATAAAAGTTTCAAATTTTAGTTTCGTGTTTGTTGTGCATGAGCATTCTAGCTTCAAGTTAGGGTATGTGTTTGTTTTCACATTGGAATAATGTTAAACGCGCATTCAATTCAAAGCTACACTTTGTAACTTCTTAAGTTTCATAGTGGAAAGACTCGTAAGTGTAGTACAGGCGATTGTCTGATTGGTCGCAGCTCAAATATATAAAAAATGATTTGTGGGATGAGAACATCCAAATGTTAAAAAATTAGTAATGATGTTTTTTCTTATGAAATAATATTTTCTAAAATATAAAAATCGACAAATATCTCTTGATTACATAAAAATGATCGTTAACTTATTAATTTATGAAATAAAATTTGTATTTTTAATTATTTCAATTTCAATTATTATTTTCATGTTATTTGCTATTGTATATCAAACATTAACTCAGTTTCGTGCAAACCACAGCGCGGCAAAGCCGCGCTGCCCGTGCTATAGCACGGGTAAAAACACTAGTTAATTTATGAAATAGGTGTACCGGTACACCTTAATTGAAGGGTGTACCGTAGAAACTCCCATTTTAATTTTATATGAGAAATGTTGGTGTTTAGCAAGTGATTTTTCTTGCACAAGGACGAACGTGTATTCCATCAAAATCACCTTTATCTTTTTTTCTTCTTTTAATTATTATTTGTTAGAAAAAAGGAAAAGATGTGCCACGTTTACTTTTTTTGCGTTTCTTGTATGGAATTCTTCATAAAATAACACAGCTCATTTTATATTTCTGAAATCAATTTTGTTTCCAGGAGAATCCGAGGGCATCCTTTGGTAATTTGAAAAGTCATTTAAATCATTGCTTGTAAATTTGGAAATAGAAGAAGATTAATAGATTTATAAGTGCAACGTGCAGGTCTCTCTGTTATGATTTTCAATTAAATTGTACTATGGTACTGTTGTGGCAAATTTATAAACAGGCCCACCAACATGTCATGGATGACCAAAGCTATACATATTATAAGATCATCAAACCAATAATTTGAGGAGAAGCAAGCATGCCACTTTATAGTATTCTTTTTTTGGATGATAAGCCACTTTATAGTATTCTTTGTGCTCATTTTCCTCCTTCTTCTTCCATTGTTTATTATATTATATCTATTTGTCTCTTACTTTCTTATGTTTACACTTTGTGGATTTGAAAGAAAAAAATCAAAAGAAAAAAATAATGTAAAGGGAGAGAAAAAAATACAAATAATAGAAAATAAGATAATTTTATATTTATTTAATAGAAGAGTAAATAAAACTAAAAAAAAACTCATTGCCTGGTATTGCATAGAAAGTGTGGAAAAATATTTATCAAATGGTACAACGCCTTCAGATAAAACTGAAATATGATAAATGGGATCTCATATGTCTCATATATATATACATACATTTTAACATAATCTAAATAGTCAATCCACATGCCAATCTAAAGTTTTCTATCAATGCCACATGTCATCATTTTTACAAACCATGAAATTTTTTTGTTGGAGGAAACCATTCAAATTAATTTATTTCTGACAGTAAGCCATTCAAATATCATTGACTTATACGTAATAAATTCACATTAAACTTGCTCGAATTTTTTTTGTTAGATGAAACAATTCAAATGGATTTTTTTCTTATAGTAGGTCATTCAAATAGCGTTGACTTATACTTAATAAGTTTACATTAAATCCACAAATAACTCTAAGATGAGTTACTCTACTGAATAATCAATTATAAACAATGAATTTCACTAATACATGAGACAAATATTTGTTGCCGATAAATATTAAAAAAATATGAGACAACTTTTTGTCACTTATAACATAAATAAAATATGAAACAAATGTTTATCAGTGAAAAGTATACAAAAAAACACAAGACAAATATTTGTAATCGATATAAACAAAAACACGAAACAAATATTTTCCAATAATAAATATCAAAACCATGGGGCACATATTTATCTTTGATACATAAAAAATAGCATTGATGAATAACAAAACATGGGTCTAAATATTTATCACTGATATATACAAAAACATGATATAAATGTTTGTCACTAATCAATATAAAAACACTGGACAAATATTTGTTGTTGATGCATAAAAAAACAAGAGATAAATATTTATCTCTGATAAATATAAAAAAAATACAAGATAAATATTCGTCACAACTAGTTTAAAAAGTACACGACAAATACTCATCACTGATAAATATTAAAAAAACGAAATAAATATTTTTCTCTTATGTATAAAAAAACACGAGACATATATTTGTCATCGATAAATAAAAAAACACATGTGTACGTAATATTTGCCCCTAAAAAACAAAAACAAAAATGTGAAACAATATATATCTTTCAAAAAAAACACGAGACTATTATTTTTCATTAATACATAAAAAATACGGGACACATATCTCTCAGTGATAAATATTAAAATGAAATATGACACAACTATTAATCACTGAATCATAAAAAAATACGGGAAAAATATTTGTTATTGGTAAATATTATTTTTTTAAAACAAAAGGGATGCTAGATGCATTGCCCAAATTCATTAAGAAAAAAAAAACAGAAATACAAAGAAAGAAAAGAGAAACTAGGTCAACACATTTTCAAAAAGACATAAATCCAAAGTTATATGCAAGCCTAACTTATTTCATATGTAATCTAGGTTAATGCTATTAGGAAGAGAAATGAACTAACAAAAAAATAAAGGGTTAAACCAATGTTAGCTAACCTATATGCGCATGAGTTTCTTTCTTTATGAGTTAATTGATCAATATTAAGAAAACACTAGACAAATATTAAAAAACATGGGAAGATAATTATAACTAATACATAAAAGGTTTAAACGCACTTTTGGCCCCCTAACTTTGCACTAGTTGCGATTTTGGCCCTCTATTAAAAAAACCACATTCCAGCCCCATAAGTTCCCCTCCTTTTGCAACTTTCAATTTTAATCATTCAAAATCAACCATTCAAGACAGTAGAAGATCAAGAAACTAGTTCCAAGACATATTCTTTGCGTTATAAATCTTAAACTTGCGCAACAAAACACCTCACTTGTTTTTAATGTCTTGAATGATTGATTTTAAATGATCAAAATTGAAAGTTGCAACAGAAGGGAAACTTAGGGGGCTGGAATGTGGTTTTTTTATTAGGGGGCCAACATCGTAACTAGTGCAAAGTTAGATGGTCAAAAGTGTGTTTAAGCCTACATAAAAAAGTACGGGACAAGTATTTATCACAATTTTTTTATGAAGTTTTTATCACTGATAAATATATCAAAAAATGGGACATATATTAGTTAATAATAAACACATAACATATATTTGTCATTATAATATAAAAAAAACATACGACAGACAATTAGTACAAAAGTGGTAATAAAAGAGAACATCCAACAACCACTAGCACTGACAATCCAGTGAACACATGTACGGGCCCGAAATCGAATTGCAAAAAATGCAGAATGAATATTCTGAGAATTTAAATAGGTATATGGATAGTCTGCCAACACATAAACGACCCAAGTTCCAACAACTCCCTTCAAAGTATCAGCAGGCCATAAACGCCCTTTCGAACCAAAGCAACCAAATACGAACCAAATCCATAGAGTCGCAGTGGTCTTGAAACTTCAGTCGTAGTCCAGATCGAGGGATGAACATACGACATAAATCTATCACTGTCCACCAACGACGCAAGAAGCAACCACGGTGGACAAAATCCTTTAGTTACGATGAACGACTACTACCATCAACACAGAGCATCTACGCACCTAGCCTTTTGGAGCAACATCAGGATAAAACCAATCATGTTGAATCGAGATATGCATCCAATAGAACAACGCCAGAACTAAAGAACCCATATCTTCAATCCTAAAAACCTGATTCAAGATTTTCAAACCAAACCATAGAGCCGAAACAAAGCCACCACCCATCTTCATCTCCACGGAACAAAACGAAAACAAACCCCAATAAACAGAAATGAAAAAACAGTAAAAACTAGATCGAGACTAACTCATAACCGCGCCAGTGCCAGAGCTTTACAAGACAACGACGACGTTGAACGAAACCAGTGACCACAACAGAATCAACACACACCAAGACTGTGAAAGAATAGTCGCGGTGGCGCTTCACCGACGACGATCTGAAACCCATAAATATATTTTTCATTTATACATAAAAACACGAGACATATATTTATCACTAATAAACATAAAAAACATGTGACACATATTTGTCATCATTGCGGCAAAAAAAAATACTGACATATTTTAAAATTGACGAGATAAATAATTTTTATTGATAAATAAAAAAAAAAATAAAACAATTTGAGATTGAAAAATAATAGTCTATCACCCGTGCATTGCACGGGTTAACATAATAGTAACATTGAAGAGAACAGCGAGGGATCCAAAAACTCCTAAAAAAAATGGATCCAAAAATTTAAAATCTCCCCACAATACTCGTATATAAAAGTTGTGGGGGAAATGTTCGGTATTTTCTTTGCACCTTAATTTCTAAGTATATTGTTTTAAAGGGCAAGCATCGCCAATGAATGTCTAACGAGTAGTCACAAGAGTTTCATGTATCAAAATTTTAAAATTGTCTTTGATTGTGCAGCATGTTAGTCAAAATAATTTTTGACGTCAAAATATTCAGTTATATTGTTATGCATGTCCCTCAAAATATATGTTTATTGTCATGTCAGTCCTATAAGAACATAGTTTTTGTCAGCATTGAATGACTATTTTAACGTTATTGTTGTTCTTTAGATTGTTGATTGGCTCCATTTAGGTAAAACAATATGAATAGGCAAGATGTGAGACAAGTTGTTATAGGATGAGTGTGTCATCTGGACTCAAGATGTTGTGACATATTTCGTGTGCTTCTAGAAGATTGTTTGTTGTCGGTTAAAACTTATCGTGTGCTACAAGTTTATTTGTTATGATGTATGTCGTGCGCTACAAGCTATTTTAAGAAAGATTTGGTTCAAATATATTTTGTGGACACTAAAGCTTTTTAGCTCATTGAAGAAAAAGTCCACTAAATGAATGGCTATTTAAGGAGGCTTAACCCTAATAACAAGTGACAAAATCAACAAGAAAATTGCTCTTCTCTCGAAGGGAATTGCTCACTCCCACGTGATCTGCCTAAACTACACCCCACGTGACTTAAGTCACGATCGATAGCATTAGCGTGACTTAAGTCACGATGAGCCAACATGAGTTAAGTCATGTAGGTACAAAGCCAACGTGAGTTAACTCGTGTTGGTTTTAGGTAAGTTAAAATTTCATCAATTTTTCACAAAGATGTTATTTTTTAATACGCCAAGCGTACAATATGTTATGTTCATTTTTTAAAAGCATGTCATGTCTTAGAAACAACAATAACAACAATTCATTCATGATTCAAAATAAATCATAACTAAAAATACACAAGTATGTGTAATAAACTCCAAAATTAATAGAATACGAGAAATTTATTTAGTTTTCATTTCATCTCCGTTCAAATAAACGAAATGTTACGTTACATTACATTCTCCCTAAATGTGTGATATCATCATGATGTTGGATCTAAATTAAATTCTTGAAAGTTTGTCGAAAATGTCGGCATTGAAGTGTCTTATATTTGGTGTAAAAATTTGGTAGTCTGTTTGAAAACTCAAAAGAATGAAGAGAACACAACACATGTATTCTACCAAATCAACTTTATAGGTTATCACATTGAATCCCTTCATATAGGATGAGTAGTGACAAAAAGGAGTGCATTCCAATATATTATTTTGAACTTAATCCTACTGCCATGTCAACTGACAAGTTTCAATTGACAAAGGAGCATGATCAAGCACAAAACAACATCTTAGAAGTACACTCCCTTTTGTCATACTCATCCTATACGGAGGAATTCGATGTGAGAACCTATATAGTTGATTCAGCAGAATACATGTTGTGTTCTCTTCATTCTTTCGAGATTTCAAACAGACTACCTAACTTTTGATAAGTATAAGACACATCAATACCGACATCTTCAGCAAACTAACAAGAATTAAGCTAAAATCAACAAAATAATGACATAACATAATAATATTACCTAAACATCTTCGTCTGGCCGAATCAAACTCTTTAGAATATCTTCAGGCGATCTCAGCAACGTAGCATCCATCTCGATCCTCGGGAACATGTTGTGTTGACCATATAAACATATAAACATAAAATGTCAATGGTACTTGATTATGAAAACTTACTTGTTACTGGAGTGGTGGGTGATTTGAACTTGAAGAAATTTGAAGTTGGATGATTTGAGAGAGTTTTTAGAGATTTGAGATGTGGAATGGAGAAATAAGGCACTGACTGACCTATAAATGAATGCCACTTGAGTTAACTCACATTCTGCCTGTGTTAAGTAGCAGAACAACAGAATTGGCTTTTTTCCCTATTTTTTTTCATTCATTCATACTTCGATACATCCATTCATGCAATAGTTCATTCATACATACGTTCATTCATTTATTCAATCATTCATTCATTCATAATTAAAACATGCATAATAAAACCAAAAAATACGCAAAATGTCATAAAAAAACGCAAAAGCGCAAGTGTAAATATATTACATCCATATCCGCCAAATTGTCATAAAAATAACTACAAATATGCAAATGTCATAAAATAAGACCCTACTCCTCTGGACTATGGCTCCTAGTCCTCATCCGGGGAACCAACTCCTCCTACAACATGTGATACTCCTCCTGGATGCCCTGCAACACACCTGTAAAGAATGGACGCACCTCAGGATACTTCAATGCTAACTCGACTCTGACTCTTATATTCTCAATAATCTGGAGTGGTTCGGGAACCTGTCTAGCATACTACTGTTGAACAATAACCTCCTTGTAAGGAGGGACATGAGTTGTGCACTCAGGGCGCAAGGTCGCTCATAATAGGATGAGATACCCTGTAGAACCAAGTCATGTACCCCTGCTGATACCTCCACTGTTGAGCCTCTACTGTCTTCAGACCCCGAAGCGCATGTGGAAGGACATGGACTAGAAAATCCTGAAAGGCCACAACCACATCCTCTGTCGTTAGAGCCTTAATCGTCGTAGGAGATCTGGGAATGGTCTGGACATAGCCGTACTGCCTAAGAACCCGCTTCGGCAAGTGAAGAGACATCGTCGTACTGCTGGCCATGATCTAACCCGAGTACCAACAAATGTCATGGAAAGGTGTAACGTCTTGTTGATCCTCGTACAACCTCCAGATGACATCATCATTCACCATCAGATCAATCAGGCCTCGGTAATGTGAAGCAGCAGTATGGTCATCTGACTGTGCAAAAACGTTGATGTGGCAAACTGAGTCAACATTTTTGGATGATATGGCGCGCTAACTGTATAATTAATTTTGTTTTTTATTTTCATTTATATGGATTTTAAAATAAAAAACAATTTAAAAAATCTGAAAATTAATTTTTAAAAATTTAAAAATTCAAAAAATATTAGAACAAAAAAATCAGATTTTTTCAAAATTGAAAAATTAGAAAAAAAAATTCATATTTTTTTTTCAATTAAGAAGATTTTTTTCTAAAAAAATAAAAATTATGGAATTTATTTTTCCACATAAAAAACAAAAATTAGAAAAACAAATTCAAAATTAAAATTAGAAAAACTATTTTGAAAAAATTTAAATTTAAATTTTTTTCTACAAAATAAAAAAATTCTGGAAAATATTTTTATTTTTTGTACACGTCTCATAAGTAATTATTTATGTAAACTCGCTGAAATGTTGCAAAAATTCAGACTCCTCGATGAATCATGTATAATCACGAAAAATATTTTCCAGACTGTTTATTTATGATAGAAAAATTAAAAAAACTTTATTATTTCGAAAAAAATCTGAACTTTTTTTAATTTCGAATTTATTTTTCTAATTTTTGTTTTTTTAATTTTGAAAATTAAATTCAAGAGTTTTTAATTTAACTTTTGTATTTCAAAAAAAAATCTGAACTTTTCTTTAATTTTAAATTTGTTTTTCTAATTTTTTTGATTTTTTAATTTTTCAAATAAAATCTGAATTTTTTTCTATTTTTTTTATTTTTAAAATTTTTGAAAATTAATTTTCAGATTTTTTAAATTGTTTTTTATTTTTAAATCAATATAAATGAAAAACAAAATTAATTATACAGTCAGCGTGCCACGTCAGCTTTTTGTCCAGTCAGATGACCATAGGGTCTAAAACCAAAGAATCTTCATATTACAGGGTTGGAATCTAAACTTTTTTTTTACAGGGGGTAAACCGGAAATTGCTCATATTACAGGGGGAAAACACATATTACCCTAAAATTAAATTAAAACAAACAATTAAATTGGCGTGTAACTAATTTAAATATTTTAACATAACAGTTAAATCATTAAATTAAATTAAAATACATAATTAAATTGACGCATGATTAAATTGATGTGTAACATGAAATCCCTTCGGTAGAAGCGACATGTCAGTAGGGCCCCAGGAAATCCCTCCGGTTCAGCCTCCTTCTGAGCCTCCTGTTGGGCCTCACCTTCCTGATGTTGAGGCTGAAGCTGCTCATATTGTGCCTGAGGCTGCTGGTGTTATGTGGGGTCAACTACCTGGGGCGCACCCGCCTGGGACGAAGTTTACTCCACATCCTCACTCCTACTGCTCCTAACGCCATGTCTCCTTCGAACAGGAGGGCGCGCAGTCGCCTTTTCGGTCCGTGCACTCTATGTCATGCTCTCCCTGCCTGCTCTCAGCATGTCCGGTCTCTCAGACATATCTACACAACATTAACCAACGCAAAAAAATCAATGATTTTCATAGGGACATTGTGTCATTTCTAACTAATCAACAATAACAATTCACATTGTACCCAAACTACCACATTGTGTCATTTCAATCACTAAACTACCACATTGCACTCAAACTCACTATAACCAACATTAAAAATTCAATTTCTAACTAATTTAATCATTAACATTGCAAAAATAAATAAAAAATCATTGAAACATTTTATCAAACACCTAGAGTGCAACATTAACACTATGAGTTCATTGTCCAATTTTCAACTATAAATTATCACATTTGAGTCAAACTTACTCTAAATAACATCTAAAGTACAATTCCTAACTTATTTCATCATTAACAATCATAAAAACTAACATGCAAATCAAATTTCTTAAAACCTAAATATGTGAAATTTCTCCAAAAAAACAAAATTTAAACCATAAAAAGCCAATGCAATAGGATAATAAACACTCACTTGATTTTGGGGTAGAAATTGACGTTGATTGACTCAAGATTGGTGAAAATCGCTCGTGTTGGAAGCAAAATCGTATTTTATGTTTTGAAAGTGAATGGTTTTGTTGTTGTTCTATAACAGAACACTACGTGACTTAAGCCACGTTGGTATGTACCGAGCGTGAGTTAAGTCAAGTTGGTATATACCGAACATGACTTAAGTCACGTAGGGGTATTTTGGGTACTTGTTATGGGAGTGAGCAATTCCCTTTGTGAGAAGAGCAATTTTCAATCAACAATAGAATATCTGAGTATTAGGGTTTCATTTTTGAGTCTTTTGTTATTGTTTTGTATACCACTCCAGTGCCGTCATTGAGCATCCAAAGGCTTAGAGTTGGTTCATTTTAGTTGAGTTGTAATTCATCGTTTTATATTGTGATTGTGTCAATCACTGTGGTGAGTGATTGAGAGAAAGTGAGAGGGGTTCTCATATTTTGGGGGAGACCTAAATAGAAAGTCACGGGTAGTATTGGGTGAAGAGACGTTGAACAAGGTTTGTTCATATAAGACTAGACGAACTAATACTATTGAGAGTGAATTTCCTTTCTTGGGTGAAAGCCCCCAGAATAGGTGACGTTGCACCGAACTGGTTACCAATTATGTGTGTTCTCCTTTACTGCTTTACATTTATTTATTGTTATCTATTGATTTATTACATGTACGTTATACATGTTGTCTTGGACATTGTGTGTAACATCTGTCATGCGTGAACGGGAATTTCAGTTATCAACTATTTTGACTAACGAAGTGCATAATCAAAAATTGTTTTAGAATTTTAATATTGTGGCTACTAGTTATACATTCAGGAACAAAAATTATTTTCCCTTTTTTAAATGATGTAACATTTATATAGTTATTAGAAACATAACAAAAAAAAATGTTTTATCCACATGAATTATGTTCATGTTGAAGAGAGCTGTGGAAATTGGTGGCATGTCCATTTTTTTTTTGGTATTTGTTAAAAAAAATCCCATTGTGTACATGCATTAGTGCATTGAATATAGATGGTAACTGGATTTAGACTATGCAAACTCTTAATTTTAATAAGTCAATCATACATAAAATCTTCATCAGTAGTGGTGTTATGGTCATGCGAAATTTGGTGTTTAATCGACTAGTTTTGTGTTGAAATTTGGTATTTAATCGTAGTGGTGTTGATTCGTTTACAGATATATGTTTGTAAAAAAAAAAGTTACAAATATATAAGGGATGGATGTATGGTTCTGCCTTTCAAACTGAACTTTATGTCAATTTTATTTTTTTTCTCTCTACAACCAACTCCCTAGTTACATATCTAGGAAAAATGGTTATATATTATTTTTGAGTCAATTATACTCTCCTTCTTAAGAGAAACTTAAATTATATTTCTCTTTTCTTTTATGTTAAAATATATATTTTTCTCCCTTGACTTAAAATAAATTATACCCCATTTTCCCTTTATTACAAAGTAACAGGGGTGTACAGAGGACGGGTTAGGCCGGGTTGTATTTGACTCGAACCTGATCCTCACATTAGATCGGTCAAATTTTAGACCCAATTTCGTTCATGAATCCGATCAAATCTGATAAGGTTTGGGTCCAACAAGGACATGACAATACAAAGATAAGACCGGGTTTGTCCTAACACAAGTTGCCAATACATACACATATATTTTTTAAAATAATTAATCAACAATTTCTTTTTAATCATAGGAAACAACAAAATAATCAAAAGTATCACAATCTTTCAAACTAATTAAAAGTAGTGCTGAAACATTATGTTACAAATTAATTAACATTTTGTATTCTATAAGACCAAAATAAACAGTGAATAAACTAAATAGTACAATCGTCACTAAAAAAATAGAAGTTTGCAACAGTGTGAGGCTGAGTCCGAGAAACAGTGACATGAGACTGGGTAAGAGGAGGCGAGAAGCGGTGGAGTGTGAAGTGAACTATAGGTTGATGTTTGAAATAGAAAGTGAGTACTGTGGAAGTCAAAGAGTCATGTGTGAGAGATCTAGTCTATGAGAGTATGTAAATAATATTAAAAAAATCATTTGTCCTCAAATTAATTGGGACAGGTAAATCGGGGGTAACCCGATCCCTGTTTAATTTATGTCCTCATCCACTCCCATATTTTGTCTCTATTTTCTTTGGACTGGACCAGACCCGGCCCGTAACATTTGGGCGAGGTAGGTTGTAAGACAGGGTCAGGTTTTATACGCACATATGAATTAATGATCTACTACATTTTAATTTATTTTAACATAAATAAATATATTTTTTATATTTATAAATTTTGAGCCACCATTCATGAAAAAGTAATTCATTCTTTTAATTTAAATGTCAGTTATTATTAAATTTAATTATTTTGTTATTAACTTGATAGATTATGTGCTTTGGTAAAAAAATTAAAAGTAATTTTATTTTGTATTGTTTCAAATTTAATAAGGTTTAAAACTATATGTTAATGATATTGTGAATCGAAAATAGAGAAAATTATGCATTTAAATTTTGATTATCTTAAAATGGATATGCAATACCCTTTTTCTCCACCCTTCGTGTGTAATATTTTCGTTGCTAGACTATTAAAAATTAAAAAAAATTATGGGACGAAAGATTAAATTTTAATATAAGAGGAAAGAAGAATGTAATTTAAGTTTCTCTCGATAGATAAAAGTCTAATTTTTTTTCTAACATATTTAGAGGGGAGTAAGTGTATTTAAAAAAAAAATGTTTGTTAAAGAAGTACCTAATATTTGGATCGGTCTAGGCTATTAAAGTTTTACCTTATAAAAATATATTAAAATAAAAATGGCTTATTCAAGCCACCGGTCCCTTAACTTAATTGTTTGTCTCAAAATGGTCCATTAACTTTAATTTGTCTCAAATTGGTCCCCTAAGTTTCCATCTGTGACATGTTTAAGTCCTTTCTGTTAGTTTCCATGAGAAAATGTTAAGTTATGACCTCAGACCCTGACTTCAGACTCTGACCTCAGACTCTAACTTCAGACTGAAGTCATTAACGTTTTCTCATGGAAACTAACAGAAAGGACATAAACATGTAACAGAGGGAAACTTAGGGGACCAACTTGAGACAAATAAAAGTTAAGGGACCATTTTGAGACAAACAATTAAGTTAAGAGACCGGTAGCTTGAATAGGCCTAAAATAAAAAAGAATGTCACACATTTGATTTGGACTGATATATATATATATATATTTTCACTATTGTTGGCTTCTTGTAATATGAGACTATACCACTTTCTCACTTTTCTTAATTTTCATTTTCATCAAAGACCAAATCTCTCTTCTTTCCTTTCTTCTTTTCTTCAAAACATGTCTTCAATGATAACTTCACAAGGTGCTGTCTTTGCAACCGCCATGGCTGTCTCCGGCACAGTCATCATCCTTGCTCTCCGTCTTCAGAAATCCCAATTCTCTCTTCACCATGTTTCTCCTTCTTCAACTCCTATTCTACGTTCTTGTTTATCCTCTGGTAAGTTACTTTTTACTACACACATTGAACAATGTTTTTCTCTTTTTTTGTGTTTCTTTTTTGTTAACATGATTCTTTGTTCTTGAATAGATGGAAAGAAAACAAAGAAAATGAAGAAAAGAGTTAGTTTTGCTAAGGATGTTGTGGATTCATGTAAAGATGGAGAAGAGTACAGAAAACAACAACAAAAACAACAACAACAACATGGTAGTACTATGAATAATACTAAACATTCTTTGAAGTTGAATACAAGATCAAAGGTTCAAAAGAATTGTAATGGTGGAAACGAGAACAGAGGAATGCCTGCAAACAGAGCAGCTTTGTACAATGGAATTCTTAGAGATCGTGTGAATCAACGATTGGCTTATTGTTAAATTTGGTTTGTTTTTTGTGTTGTGTGAATATTCTATGATTATGCTTCTTTTTATTTTTTTTTGCTTTTTCTTTTCACTTTTTTCTTCTTTCAAGAAGTACAGTAAAAGTAGGAAATAGAAGTTGATGAAGGACCCACCACAAACAAAGGCTGAAATATACTAGTTGCAGTTATTACCTCTTTTCTGTTAGGTGGATTAGGATTTAGGATTTGTCAAGATAATTTTGTTCATATTTTTAGGGTAATCTTGTTCATATTTTTTAGGGTAATTATGTTATGTTGGTTTTTTTCGTCTCTTCATAACTCTAAAGGCAATTATGCGGTCAATCCAATGTTCAAATTCTAGTTTGGTTTTGATTGTAATTTGTGACATGTAAATGCCAAAATAATATAGTAGATCTTGAATGAAAATACCAAGTTGTTTTTTTATTTATTATTATTTTAACTTATATGATGAGGTCCATTTTTATGACGTATTGTCACAGAAAACTGTTGTTTGCTATTAACTTTAGCGAAGTGAATTGTAAAGATAGAGAATCATGTCAATTGTGTTAGAAGAGGGGTTAAATTGTCAATTTACAACATGGTATGTGCCTTTTCTTCGTTGAGACATTAATACCTTCTGATCTTTGAAGCTGTAATGAGAACATGGTCATGTGCAAAGGGGGAGTTACCTTTCTCAATAGGTAAGCCGTGCATGAACCCAGCCAGATAGTTAAATGAAGAATTGACATTGACCTAACCTCACAAACGTTACTCAACCCAACTCATACTTTAGGTCATATTTACATTTAGGATCAACCAAAGTTATCCATTTTCTCCCCTAATTTGTAAGAGGGATTGTCTACCAAACACACAAATTGTGACCCAATTCAGCCCCCTCACCAAAACCCTCAATTAATCCAATTTGATTCTTTTTTAAGTGAATAGGTAAATTGGTTATTGAAATTGAGAGAGTCAAAATAGCTTCTAAATTTTACAAATTTGCAAATACATTCATGAAACAATAACATAGCTAACAAAATGGTCTCTCGGTTAGCTTATGTGGTTGAAGACAATGACATGTCATTAAATGAACACGTGATCTTTCACCGAAATATCTTATTAATGTTACATCACCAAAAAATTAAATTGCATATGAATTTAGTTCAGCATAAATTTAATATGCAACTTAATCCCTAGTATGTGACATTATACAATATTTGTATAGAAGACCACACAACGTTGTTCTCTCAAATAAAAGAAGCTAATCGATGTCTATTTTGACTGAGATGTTACAATTTAGAAATGTACTCGACCAATTCTTAAAATTTGAAAACTATTTTTCTGATTCACAAAATACCTATGATTAATTTGTTCCTTCACTCTTTTTTTTCATAAAGCTCCCTCCACATGTTTCCTATGTTGTGAGAGTTTACTCTCTTCCACTTGACGCAAAATTAGTTTGCTATTCTCTCCTTTTATTTAAAAAAAGGAAAATAATGATAAAATAAAAAATACTGTATCATATCCTCTTTGTTTTGGTCTTCAAAGTCATCTAGAGTAGGGCACTTAACCAATGGATGTTGTCTTCAAAAAGACTACAAACATAGGCAACTGAAAAATTTGTTGGGTAATCTGGGTCGTGTTATAGTGGAACAGAATCTTTATATCAGCTTATTTGTCCCATTCGGCCAATTTGTTCAAACCCTTGCCTCTATGTGAAGCGTGTGGGGCTCTTACCCTATGTGTGCCTCCCATATTTTCTCTTTCATTTTTTTTTGTATCTTATTCAATTCAAGTTTATTATAGCATTATGTTATTCAGTGTTGGTGGCGTGAAAGCAGTTGCATGTTCCAAAATACTACAAAAAAAGTCGGTTACCCACATCTTGAGTGTTTGACTAATTATCTCAACCAATGAGAAACCAAAGAGACTTGAAATGGTACCACCATGTTTACATCCCCTTCGTCACTCAACATGTTGGCCAATTATTGGACTATACATACCCATGTGACGTCTCAGGGTCCAAGTTAGACTTTGAACCAATCAAATTCACCCCTAGGGAGGGTGTAATAAAATACTAGTTGAAAGATAAATTATGAGACAAAATGTTTGCTCAATCAAGTTCATTTCTTTTAAAATTATTCTTATTTACTTGTTATTTTTAAAATTCAATACAACGTCGATTATTATTTTGTATATATCAAAAGTAACATAATTTTATTATTTTTCTTAGTATATGCAAAAACAACTAGTAAAAAGAAATGAAGGGATTTCTCTGATGATCTTTATGTTAAAGTTTTGGATCTGATGATCTTTATGATAAAATTTTGGAAAAATAAGAATAGTGAAAATTTAATAAACATTTAAAATTGGTAAACAACATGAAGGGTGCTACAATCCTTCGAATTTGAATTGCAGTTGTGTGCATGGTGCAATATTCGTATGGGATGTGGAAAGTTTATCCACGTAAATCAAAGAGTCGTTGTGAAGCTCGGTTTTGTTTCATTTAATTTGCTTAATTTATTGTTTATCTATAAGAGAGATAGACACAAGAAATATATTAGTGATTTAGTGGATTCTTTTAGTTGATTTCACTAAGCTATCACTTGTGTCTATACTTTTTTTATAAATAAATAAATCGAGCAAAGTCGAACTCGTCTCTTAAAATGTTGCACCGTAGTAGATGTAGTTGATATATTTTTCAATTATTCATTCACCCTAAATAGAAAATGTAGCATAACCATGTGATTTGTGAGTATAAACTATTTTGGAATTGTAATTTGGCTATTCAAATTAGCGAAAAGATTCCAATGTTGCATTATTAAACTACTATTGATTAATTCTTGCATTGTCAGGGATCTTATTATTAGATAATATGGTCGGGGAAAATCACTGCAATTATGGATGTCTCTCAATTTAATTTGTAGTTTTATTTAATTTTCTTAAAACAGATAAGATTAAAAAAAGAATCCCGTACGTTATCCATGTTACGTATACTTAATTAGGAATAAAAGTTGATAATGAATGGCCAATATTGAAATCATATGCTTGATAAGAACCAAAATCTTCAAAGTTAGTGGATATAACTTATAAGTATTGATTGGCAATTGGCAAGGATAATGATCTGCTGCCACATTTTCCTCTCAAACTTTATTCTTGTCGTGTATTTGTAACAAAAACAAAGTTACTTTCAATCAACACATAGCTATACACGAATTGCCATTCAACCTGTATGTGATTCCTTATCTGATCACTATATATTGAAGCAAGCATATTTTTAGTCCACAAAGTGCAACAGATGGATGTGAGTTTTCCAAGCAAATCAATATGTAAATACAATCTAAAAAAATAACAACACTTAATTTGTTGTTGTGGGGTCCGTGGACCGCGTGGATATATTATTAGACTGCTATAGTTTGACAACTAGACTTGGAAGAAATACCTTCAACATGAAGGTTTTTTTTATAATTCTATAACTACAAAAAATAGTGTTATATTAGTTCTTGATACTTTAGGAACGTTCTAATTAGTTCAAACTATTTTCATCAACATTTGAGATTTTAAATGAGTAAATGAATACTTTTCATTTCTTAATTAGAAGAAATAGCGTTTGTTGTGTTCTTAATCAAAGCTAACTTTATGTCCTTAAATTTCATGTTTAGACCAGTGATCAAAGCTCTATTGAGAAAGGCTAATCAGGGTGGAAAATGTCGACACACACATCCCACTTCCAACGGCAACTACAAAGCAAGATGACATCTTCAAATCTCACCTATGCATATTGGGTTGTTCACTTTCCCTGTGACTTCATCAACTTTATGTATTTGTTTTTGGGTAATATTATTGAACGAAAAGGAAGTTTCTAGGAAATTAATTTCATGTGGACCACACACTGCATACGTGCTTCTCCACCTTGTAAAAAAGATCCCAAGCTTTTTGGCCTAAAGAGTAAACGTAGCCATTTTATTTTGTAATAATAAATAAAGACTCACCAATAATGCTTTCTCCTTTTAGTCATTCTTATCTATGATTAAGGCTGTATATTATATTATTATCTGCTAAGTAAATTGTTTTCATTTGATTAAAAATCATTACTAATTAATTATTCCCATGGGTTTGTTTATTAAAAAGCACCAAATTAAAAGATGACGTTCCAAGTTGTGAAATGGGTGACAGACAGCGCCCATCCCTTACTATACAAGGCAAACAGAATTGTTATTTACCATGTACTACTTAAGTAGTAGGTACCATCAGTAGATGGTAAACAAGGGTGGCTTGAGGTAAGATAAGGTTTAAAATTAATTTGGAATGCTTGCACTTTAACGTAATTCATTTTTTTACTCAATTAGATGCCATTCATATTAATTAATTAGTTAGTTTTATATGCTTTTATTATACATATGGCTGCTAACCATGACCTGTCATTTTAAATTTGCAATATACAATTACAAATAGTTCAGAATTTATACTATTAGTGGTCATTATTGTTGAGACACTCACGCACAATAGAATGATATTAGAGTATTTTTTAGGACAAATATTTTTTACAAACGAGTCACTCATTATAAGATGGAGAAAGTAACACTAATTAATTTGTTAATACTTACTTGGTTAGAAGTTAAAAGAAAAAATAATTTAATAATGTGATTAAATTCTTTTTCATTTATTTTTCTTCATTTTTATGTGAGTGTGTTTAAATATTTTTTTTATTTGTCCCTAAGACTTTGTTTGCGAGTTTGGAGGGGAAGGGAGGTGAAGACTTTAGAAAAAGGAATGAGTAAATGTAAGAAATAGAGGAGAATGAGAGAGGAGGACTTTGGAGGGTTAGTTTTTCTTCATAATAAAAAACCCTCCTCATTTGGGGGGACTAAAAAATTGTATTGGATGAGGGTTTTTTGGGGGTTTTGGAGGGTTTACATGAATTCTTTAAATTTAATGTATGTTGTTATAATATTCTTAAAATTAAAAATATATTAATCATAAGCATTAATTTATCATTCTCTAACAAATTACTCTTTCAAAAAATATGAAAGATTTTACCATTTTCCCATATATTTTAAACCCTCCAAAGCATTCTCTTCCCCTCCCCTCCCCTCCAAACTCTCAAACAAAGCCTAAGTAAGACTTGCTCGTGAATATGAGTGTTGGTCCTTGTCCACCTCAAACTAGTAGATGACTGAGGTGGGTGTTCCACAACGGTATTGGCAATGGGAGCTGATTTACTAAGCAATAATAAAGTTCAACTTGTTGAGTTTTGATTGCAAAATGGTCAACATGATATGGTTGCTCAACTTAATGTTAACATGAGTGTTCCGATAACTCTGCCACAACACTAATTAAAAATAGACCGAACTTCATCCGAAATGAAATATAAGTAAACATGATGGTTGAAAGGTCAATGTATGCGGTTAAATATTTAGTCCACATACATCAATTTTTCAACTACTATTTTTGCTTAGATTTCATCATGAGTGAAAGTATAAGTAAAGTTTGCTTATGCAGCTTGTAGATGTTGTAGCATCTTCCGGATGGGTACTTTCAAATGTCTATATGCTACTTTTACACTTTGTTGAATTCAAGCTAAATACGGTAAAGTTTAATTATTCTTTAGATTGTGTTAACAAATGTCTTAAGAACATTGATTAAGGAATTTATAAAATTAAATTTCAATTTGGAAATACAAAACAAACATTTGTTTCTTTAAAAAAAATTGTTAAACTGATAAATAGACATTTTTACATACAATTTTTTTTATTGCATGAACAATACCACATAAACATTTTCTTTCAAAAAAATATATCATATAAACATTTGTTAGCATTTTTCTTATTTTAAAATTGTATATGCACAACCCTTTCCACTTGTTTATTGAGTCTTTATTTCTTCGTGACTTTGGAGTGAACGATTAATTTGAAAAAAATTGTATGTATTTTTATCACAGACAATTTTTTTTCATTTATATAATCTAAAAAAAATAAAAATATTGAAATAAAAGTATTTAAAATTAAAACATAAGTTTTCTAACAAATTAAGTTAATTTTATCACAATTGTAGTTTTTTCATTTACATAATATATATATATCATATTATTTACTTTTTTTTTTGTGTGAATTGAGTATCTCTGCAAGTAAGTGTATAGACTAGTCCCTCAAACCGGATGAGATTGCAGTGAATGACAAAATTCTAAAAAAAATATATCATTATTTCGTTTCATATCATATTAACATCAAGCACAATATATGATCTATCATATATGCATTCTATCGTATTTTTTGTTGGAAATTTAGGTCTTAATAAAACAGAATTCATAAAACATGTTCAATCATTATAAATCAATAGCGGAAGCAATCAAAACATTGAACATGATTATGATCGGATCTACAACATGTTTGATTTACCAAGGATATTAAGAATTAGGGTATTAGGAATACCTGAAAGAAGCTTTCATGGCAACCTCCCAACAGCAGCGGTCAAAAACAGAGAGGAGGTGATCTGATATGAAAACATAACAAAGGGTTAGCGGCGGCTGATTTGGTTCTTCCTCAACCGGTACCTTTATGCCTCAAGTTCTCTTCAGATGGGGAGAAGAGAGAGTTTGCTGTGTACGGTGTATTGGGGAACATAGCCTCTTTTATATTGGATGACCATTAGGGTTTCCCATTATTCAGTTAATGGGTCATCCGGACATCCACTCATATTGAGTCCATATC
Organism: Medicago ruthenica; assembly: GCA_018208015.1. Taxonomy (NCBI): domain Eukaryota; kingdom Viridiplantae; phylum Streptophyta; class Magnoliopsida; order Fabales; family Fabaceae; genus Medicago; species Medicago ruthenica. Next base: position 99,665 of record WNNG01000385.1, read on the forward strand.
AACTAATTAAATATTTAATTAATTATCCAATTAGAAATCTAATAGTCTTATTACTTAATTTGATCACTAATCAATTAAGGCTCACAATTGATAAATAGCTAATATAATTATTATTACGATATTTGCCCACATAATGATATCGGAATATAATTAAATAATAAAATATTTCAACAATCTCCCACTTGGGCTAAATATCTTAATAATTATACCAGAATTCTTTAGGCGCGCATCTGAATGTTATTTATCTTTAGATTTCAACTTTACAATCTGGTCAACCTCATACATTAATAATGAGACCACCGCGGCTATCGTCACTGACGTATAACGTGACGGAACCCCGACGACCACCATATCAATGCACTTGATAACATAGATCGATATGGATGAGTGACATGGAAATTTCATGAAATGTGATCTCTAAATCATGTCTATTTCCAACTAGTCTAACTAAAAACTTTAGTGAGATCAAAACTGAAGATTTGCAAATTTAATATTTGCACAAACTGATACAGAAATGGTTATAATAAACATAACCTCATGAACTTTATTTCTGCAGAAAATCATAACATAAAGTCTGTATCGATATCAAAACAGAAGTATAGAACATAGAATAAAAAAGACTCCCACTAATCTAAGACATCCTTAATGACAACAACCATATGAAAGACTTTATGTGTCATGTCTTTGATTAGTGGGTCACATAGCATAAAGTTTGTCTCTAATGTTCTATCAATTAACAACAATAATTTATAAGGGGATGAACCTTATAAAATTTGTTATTAAAACATTATATGACTACATTATGTCACTATATAACTTAAATGGTTTTTCAATACCTTTTTACTATGCAACCAAGTGACATAAATACTTACAGTCATTTTCTGGGTTAGGATGTGTATTATATACACACATCCAAAAGTCAGAGTCTAACACACTAATGATCTCCAAATTGTCAGATCCCTGATGTGAGAATAAGCTATCTTGTTCTCTTTAAAATTAATTTGGAATGCTTGCACTTTAACGTAATTCATTTTTTTACTCAATTAGATGCCATTCATATTAATTAATTAGTTAGTTTTATATGCTTTTATTATACATATAGCTGCTAACCATGACCTGTCATTTTAAATTTGCAATATACAATTACAAATAGTTCAGAATTTATACTATTAGTGGTCATTATTGTTGAGACACTCACGCACAATAGAATGATATTAGAGTATTTTTTAGGACAAATATTTTTTACAAACGAGTCACTCATTATAAGATGGAGAAAGTAACACTAATTAATTTGTTAATACTTACTTGGTTAGAAGTTAAAAGAAAAAATAATTTAATAATGCAATTAAATTCTTTCTCATTTATTTTTCTTCATTTTTATGTGAGTGTGTTTAAAGCTTTGTTTGCGAGTTTGGAGGGGAAGGGAGGTGAAGGCTTTAAAAAAAAGGAATGAGTAAGTGTAAGAAATAGAGGAGAATGAGAGGGGGGGACTTTGGAGTGTTAGTTTTTATTCATAATACAAAACCCTCCTCATTTGGGGGGACTAAAAAATTGTATTGGATGAGGGTTTTTTTGGGGGTTTTGGAGGGTTTACATGAATTCTTTAAATTTAATCTATGTAGTTATAATATTCTTAAAATTAAAAATATATTAATCATAAGCATTAATTTATCATTCTCTAACAAATTACTCTTTCAAAAAATATGAAAGATTTTACCATTTTTCCATATATTTTAAACCCTCCAAAGCATTCTCTTCCCCTCCCCTCCAAACTCTCAAACAAAGCCTAAGTAAGACTTGCTCGTGAATGAGTGTTGGTCCTTGCCCACCTCAAACCAGTAGATGACTGAGGTGGGTGTTCCACAACGGTATTGGCAATGGGAGCTGATTTACTAAGCAATAATAAAGTTCAACTTGTTGAGTTTTGATTGCAAAATGGTCAACGTGATATGGTTGCTCAACTTAATGTTAACATGAGTGTTCCGATAACTCTGCCACAACACTAATTAAAAATAGACCGAACTTCCTCCGAAATGAAATATATGTAAACATGATGGTTCAATGTATGCAGTTAAATATTTAGTCCACATACATCAAATTTTCAACTACTATTTTTGTTTAGATTTCATCCTGAGTGAAAGTATAAGTAAAGTTTGCTTATGCAGCTTGTAGATGTTGTAGCATCTTCCGTATGGGCACTTTCAAATGTCTATATGCTACTTTTACACTTTGTTGAATTCAAGCTAAATACGGTAAAGTTTAATTATTCTTTAGATTGTGTTAACAAATGTCTTAAGAACATTGATTAAGGAATTTATAAAATTAAATTTCAATTTGGAAATACAAAACAAACATTTGTTTCTTTAAAAAAAATTGTTAAACTAATAAATAGACATTTTTACATACAATTTTTTTTTATTGCATGAACAATACCACATAAACATTTTCTTTCAAAAAAATATATCATATAAACATTTGTTAGCATTTTTCTTATTTTAAAATTGTATATGCACAACCCTTTCCACTTGTTTATTGAGTCTTTATTTCTTCGTGACTTTGGAGTGAACGATTAATTTGAAAAAAATTGTATGTATTTTTATCACAGACAATTTTTTTTCATTTTATATAATCTAAAAAAAATAAAAATATTGAAATAAAAGTATTTAAAATTAAAACATAAGTTTTCTAACAAATTAAGTTAATTTTATCACAATTGTAGTTTTTTCATTTACATAATATATATCATATTATTTACTTTTTTTGTGTGAATTGAGTATCTCTGCAAGTAAGTGTATAGATTAGTACCTCAAACTGGATGAGATTGCGGTGAATGACAAAATTCTAAAAAAAATATATCATTATTTCGTTTCATATCATATTAACATCAAACACAATATATGATCTATCATATATGCATTCTATCGCATTTTTATATAACTTTTATACAATTTGACTTTATCCTCTCATGAGCATCAAAGGAATCATTCATTAGTTGAGAGAAATGCAAGGCTCTTGCTAAATCGCTTGATTTTTGATAGGATAAACAATAATGAGTTTTTTTTTTTACAAGATCAGTACCAGTAATAAGTTAAGAATAAGAGTTAGAAGCGGAAGACGAGAGGCTTATAAGAGGGAGCAGGGCCGTTCCTTGGGGGGTGCAAACAGCTCTATGGAGCTGGGCCTCCAAAATTTGGGGGCCCAAAATATTTTTTTTTTATATATAATGCAAGTAGAAAAGGAATATATATTAATGATGTGGTAATATTATCAAATCTGGATGTGTGGCCCAGTGGTAGTGTATTGTGTTGCCTTTCCCATGAACCTGGGTTCAACTCCAAACACAATATATTTTTTCTTCTTATTTTTGTTAGAGTAGATTTTGTAATTTTTTGCCCATATTTATTGTATAAAATAGCAAAGCTCTGGCAACAAACATTATAATTCCATTATATAATTTATTAAAAAAAACAACAAACATTATAATTAAAAAAAACATTATAAACTTTTTTTTTGCGTCTGTACTAACTAAGGAAAATACAACCTAAAATGCCGATAAAGATATTCGCTTGAAATTGTATTTTTATATTATTGATTAAAATATGAATATTTTTTGTGTCAGTTACGTGACTTTTATATATGTTTACGGATGTTATTTTCAATTAAATAAAAGAATGTTCTTTGAAAAAAAATTAATTTTATTTTATTAGGGGCCTACTTTTACTTTCAGAGCCGGGTCTCTGTTTTCATAGGAACGGCCCTGAGAGGGAGCTCTTGACGTTCGAGTGGAAAATTGTCAATTATTTATAGGTTCGAGAAGGTATAGCTGATAGCCAAGACATAAGCTTAGAATCTATATTATATGTAACGAAAATAACTCATTTTGATTTTTTTTGGCTGACTTTTTCTCTTTTTAAATTACCATCAACTTTATATACAAATAGTACATGTAACAAATAGATAAGATTAAATTCAAATACTAAAAAAAGTGTAACAAATTCAATCTTTGTTGTCCACGATATATCAATTTTTTTATTTATCTTTATCCTTTAATAAAAATAATTGATAGGAGTGAATTCAAAATTAAAAAAAAACCTAACAAACAAAATATGAATATATGTCCAGTTATTCATCAAAAAAAAATGTCAAGTTTTTTTTTTCTTTATACTTTAAAAAGTGTAACAAACTAGATCGGATATATATATAAGATTTTGGGCTAACTTTTTCATTATCTCATTATACTCTAAAACAATTTTTCTATAATAATGATTGTTGTTGGTGTCATTAAAAAATAAGAATTTGGATTATATTTTTTTGTTATATTGTTGGTGTCATTGAAATAGATAAACAAGGTTAATTTGTTTTGTTATAATTTGAAAGCAACGATCATTTATATTTATACTTTTAATTAAAATCAAAATTTCATAGAAAAACACCGTTCATAATTTTCAAACTTCCGCGTAAAAAGAGGAAAAAGACGTGTCCGTCTTTTCGCTAGTCAATATAAAAGTTTTTATTGTTTATATATATATATATATATATGAGACAATTAGTCTTCCTTAAAAAAAAATAGTCTAGCTATGCGAGACCAAATAGCATGGCTAATAACCATTAATGATTATGAATTTCGATTTAAGGCCAATAATTTTAAATTTTTGTTGCTTATATATGAGATCGGATCTAGTGTATGGTTTAATAATTTTTTCATACTATCTATTCTCTAATTATTAAATTTAATATCTATCAAAAATACGATCTTACCTCTTCTTAATTTTTTGACATGTAATCAAAATTATATCCTTTTGTATCTTTTGCTTCAACCTCCCCTTATTTTTTCTCTCCTAAAAAGAAATTAAAACAAACTCACTTAATAAAACACACTAACTTAATCTTTTTTTAAAGAACAAACAAATTTAATCTTAATTCCAATCAAAACAAATTTTTCTATAATTCAACTTCTAAATATCTAAAGAGTTAAAAACAATTTACAATCTATTATCTTTCTTTAATTAAGGAAGTTAATGACCAATAAAAACACAATTTTTCCCCATCTTAATATTTTGACACCTCAACGTAAATTTACCTTTTTGTGTCTTTTGTAACAAAAGATCCTATTTAGCTGAGAGAGAAAATAACTTTCAAAAGATTGATGTGATTTTGTAACAAAAAAATCCTTTTATATTGATGTATCTAAACAAACTAAATTATTTTAAAAAAAAATAATTTTATTACGATAAACAAACACAAAATAGATTATGATTATTTTATAAAAATTTAATAAAATCATTAAGTTATTGAATTTCAATATTATTTTTATTTTAATTGTAACAAACAAGCCCGGCGGGATTTGCTATATCTTTAAAAAAAACTTTAAAGAGCACTGTACTTGTCTGTTATAATTTTTTAAAAAATCAGGTTCAACAAAAAAAAAATTAAAAGCATCTTTAAATGAAAAGAGATTATAGTAACTTTTCAAAAAATATAAGAGATACAGAAAATAAGTATAAAAAAATGAAGATAATTAACAAAAAATCCATTTTATATAGTTGTATCTAAACAAAAAAAAATTCCAAAAAAGTGATTGTTATTACTATAAACAAACACAAAATTGATTATATGCTTTTTCAAAAAAATTCAAAAAAATAATCTCTAAATGATTGAATATCAAAATATATTTTTATTCTATTAAAGCGAACCATATATTCAATTTACATTTAGTAAAAATAAATTTTATGATTGTACAAAAAAAATAAGTTTTATGATATTCATGTGCCTTTATCTCACACTAAGTCTATTTGATGCAATATAACTACCTTCCTATGATTTTTTCTTTTTTAGGATACAATAGAACTACCTTCCTATGAGCTTTTCTTTTGTAGGTAATCCAATAAAAAAATGACAATTGTTTACATATTTAGACTAAAAAAATAGTCATAAATATAAATTTTAATAAAAAAACATTAATAAATACATTTCACTTATCAATAAAATAACAAAATATGGTTGAGACAATTATCGTTGATACTAACAAAATATTGAAAAAATATTTTCACTAAGACAATAAAAAAGAAAAAACATTTAATTATATCTGATTGATAATCACAAAATAACATAATTTCATTCTTAAAAAAAAAACATAACTTCAAGAAGTTTGCAAAATATTTATTACAAGGCATATAACTACTTTTCTAAAAGATACACATTTTCAAGATTGCTTCTTTTCTAAAAATAATTTGCCTATGCTTTTTCTTTATCATTTTTTTTAGTCAAAAGAAAAATTATATTATAGAAAAAGAAATAGATAAAGAGACTGGGGGAATTAGACCCGACTCAGGTACAACCCAAATCGGGGATGCAACATAATAAGTCAGACCAAGTGGATCAACCATAATCTATCCTAAAAAAATTCACTAATCACGGGCGCAACCCAGCGAACCCGTATACGGGCGCGAAGCCAGGTTACAAAAAAATATAAAAAGTGAACATCTGCGTAAAACAATTAATTGATCGATCGTCGACACGATATCAAAATTCAAGTGTCAACAACTCCCTGAACAAATATGCAAACATAAAAGCTCTTTCGAGCTTGAAGAACATAGTTTAGGCAAATAAGACACCTTGAAACCTGCACATCTCAACATATTTGGACAACAATAGAGAATCAAAGAAGTCAGACCACCATGTCATATTATAAGATAATATTTTTTATTGTTGTATATATTAATTATTATATCTTTTAAAAATATGACCATAAAAATCACTGAAAAATGATAAATGAGTTACTAAATAATATAGTTGTACAATTCATACACGAGACTCATAATGGCATTTTTATCAATAATGAAATCTTTATTAATTTTAATATTTTTACATATTTTTGGTTTACCACTTCATAATATTTAATAACAACTATTTCAATGATTTTAACATGGACAAATTAATCTTTAAAAAAAATCATGGGCAAACTACACTAACCTCCCTTAAGGTTTTCTTAAATAACACAAACATCCGCTCTATTTTTTAACTAAACACTAATATCCCTTATTTTTTTTATCCAATTGACAATCACTTCCCTTATAATATAACACGGTTTAAACTTTGTTAATTCCATTTTTTTAGCAATTAACTTCTTCATACGAGTATGAACTCGCTTAATTTCTGACCATTTTTTCTTTCCATTTTTCACCTAGGTGATTTTTTTCAACTTATTGTTCCTCAGTCAAGGTGGTTTAATTTTTAAACTCTAATGTAATAAAACGGATATATCGAATATTATTTTCTTTTCAATGATCAACCACAATTTTCATCCACCAAAATTTTCTCATTTCTATATTCTCTTTTGATCTCTTCTATAATTGCCAGATGTTTGATTCTATTTGGTGGTAAAAATTGTTTCTCCAATGCAAGAAAAAAAACCTCATTTAACTTAATTGTGAAAAGAGAAAACAGAAACAAACAAACCAAAATCCAAAATGACTGAAATTAAATTGTATATTTACAAAGTTATTGAAATGGATAAAATGAGGGGAGATTGATGTGTTTGGAAAATTAGAAGGGATACTTGTGTTATTTAAGAAAATCTCAAGGGAAGTCAATGTAATTTGTCTTTTTATCATTAACGTCGGCTTTATCATTACTTTTTTCTTATTTTCTAAATTCATATAACATTGCAATGCGCTTTGATGCATAGCCCTCCGCTTCGAATTAGCCCATGCTTAGCACGGGTTTGTTGCTAGTTTGATTGGATAAGAACTTTTTATTTATCATTCATATTTTATTTTATATTTGATTCTAACAACATTTTTTTTTGATAGAATATTATAACAACAATCAAAAACCTACTTATATTTTTAAGAAAAAATAAATAACAAGACGATTTCTTATCCACCTTTACTAGCGCGTCCTACAACACTTTGAAGTATACAATTTAAAATGTATACAAACACGCTAAAAACATTCTCCAACACGATTATATAATTTGAATCAGTGTGGAGGGTGGTAAAAGAAACGGTAAAAAAAAAAAAACAAAGAGATGAGATTCTATTTCAAAAGGCCCAATCCAGTTCCTTATTTGAAAAGGCCCGTTTTTCCCTTGTTGCTGTTGTATCATCACAAACCAGCTGAATTCGCACTCTTCCCGGAAAACGCCGCCGGATTTCGTCGTCGTAGGAACGAACACCGCCAGAAACAGCATCCACAGGTTTTCCTTTCTTCAAATTTCTCCTTTTCATTCAATTTAATTCTTTTCTATTCATATGGAATGTGATTTGCGATGTAATATGATTAATGAGGATATATCATATTCATATATGTATTTATATAATTGATTGTTGATTTTTACTTGTTCAGAAATCATGAAGGTGCGTTCATCTGTGAAGAAAATGTGTGAGTATTGTAGGACGATTAAACGTAAAGGACGAGTCTATATCATGTGCACTGCTAACCCTAAGCATAAACAAAGACAAGGCATGTCAACTTTTGCATATGAAGCTCCGTCACATCAGCCGTATGTTTTCTTTCTTTCGTTGTTTTATGCTGGACGTGGTTTTGATTAATTGTAGATTCTTTCTTAGAATGTATGTTTAGATTCAATCGACGCAGTAATAATTTGAGAAAGTTGAAGTTATTGAATGTAACTACATCTATCTGTCAGTGTTATGTCGGTGTTTATGAAGTATTGGTGCTACATAATTCTATCGTTTTTTAGGATGTACCAAATTCCATTTGCTATAGGCTTTGTTTGACCAACGTAGATGATAATTTTGAGAAAGTTGAAGTTATTGAATGTAATCGCATGTGTCATTGTCATGTCAAACACCGGACATGACTTCAATATGAAGTGTTAGTGGTACATAGTTCTATTTTTTTTTTTTTTGAATCCACCAAATTCCATTTGCCATGTGTACACACTTGTGCGAATGCTATAGGCTTTATTTTGCAAAAGTAAAAGATTAGTTGATGATAGTAGATAAACAAGCCCATAGTGGTAATTGAATACCTTGTAGTTGATAGATAATAATTGATAAGCGAGTTGATTGAATTTGAAGTGTTTGGTGAATTTGTAGTTGAACTAGTTGATAAATATAAAATAAGATAAAAATATGTTTATATATATTTTATCACGGGGCAGAGTACTGTTGTATAAGTCATGGGAAAGCATGGTGTACACTGTACACCATTCAAGGTGGTTTATGGTAGCGCTTCATCGTCCCTATCTAAGCACATACCTAGGGAAGTTTTGGTGGAGGCTGTTGTGTAAGACCTAATCGAAATGCATGGAGTGTTGCAGTAACTTACTCATCATTTGGAAAATGCATAAGAGCATATGAATCATTAGACTACGAACAGGCAAGGGTCAATGCGCGAGCAGGTTGACCCCAAAATTGCAGCATGGTATTATGGGCCTTAATAAGTTATCTAACAAATAGGTTATGTTTCTTTCAATTTACAGATTCTAGAGCAGTCTTGTATTCACCCTGTATTCCATGTCTCTCATCTAAAGAAAAGAAGGATGTGGCGTACTAGGGGGTGGACGCACACTTACCTACTGACTTGCACCCGTTGACTGACCTACTGACTTGCACCCGTTAGTTAGACTGTTGACTGGCAGATCTGTTGGCAGACATGGTTTTCTGGTAGACCAGATTCTGGTTCAGTTGAGGTGCTGGCTAGGCTACATTGTATGATAATTGATAAGCAGTTTATGCAGGAGCAGTTTCCCCATTTCAACCTTGAGAACAATGTGGATCTTTAATAGTCTATAATCTATTCATAAAAGTTTATACTTTAAATTATATAAAATATACAATTTTATAAACAAAATGCCCCAAAATAATCTATAATATGTAGGACAATATTTTCTTTTGAAAACATGATATATTTTTTATTTTGGTTTGTGTTTAATGTTAAAAAAGTTATAAAAATTAGAAGAATAAGTGATAAAAATTAGCACTAATTTTTTTTTTTTAACTCTTACATAACTGTCTACATTTGGTTTCTTAAAAACTCTTTTCATATGAGCAACAACTATTTTTTATGGGGACAAATAACAAAATATAAGACATTTTTAAGCAAATTATTTTAATAATTAGGAGGTTTATTAGAAGGTCAATTCTAATGGACCCAAGAAATAAATTGGGTGCATGTAGTCATATACCCAAATTACTTGGCCTAAGTTAAACGGTATAGCTGATAAACACTCTCCACGTAACAATTAAGCCAACCGTTTAAAGTAGAACCTAAAGTTATAAGTAGTTATTATGGGGTCCCAAGAACAATTTCACAAAATTTGTAAAGACTTTTCCTATTCTCCTCAAGTTTAAGCTTCATAGCCTCTTGAAGTTCATGTTTGAGCAACATTTGAAAGTGACGAAACCATTGTTTCTTTGAAGTGTTTTCAAGCATGGTATACCTGTTTGTTTCAGTGTTTGAGGCCGAGGAAGATTTTTATTGAGTTCATTGATATTGCTTATAGTTTAAAGCTTCGAGTTAAATGAATTTGTATTTTTAGATTGTTGTAATATTGATATCTAAGATACCTACAACTTTAGATTGTTCTAATCTTGATATTTTAAGATCTTTATCTACAACCCAAAAAAATCTGTTGATTTTCAGCTTGTATTGAGATTTTCATAGGGAGTTTAAAGCTTTAGGCATGGTTGCAGACTTGCGGCTGTGTGTCTTATTGTTTCTTTTATTCAACTGTCAATAGGAGTCTTGACTTGTGGGATTCTGTCTGTGTTCGATAGAATGTATGATGTCGGAATGGGTATGAATATTTTTGTATCAATTGTGTTTTATCACGGTTTCCATTCATTTCCACTTTCCAGTCCTGCCTCCTCTTTAATCAAGTCTCCAGTCATGGTCTTCAAATCTCCCTCGTCCATTTTGGAAACAAAGCTAATGTTGAGGAATAACTCTAGCTTTTTAAAAACCGTAATTTTCTCCCCTTCCTTATCTGCCTCGTTTTCTTGCAACCTATAGTAAAAAACATGAGAACTGGAATGAAATTTTGAGAAGAAAAAAAAAAACACTGAGGAGAGGTATTTGTTACCTTTGAAATTCAAAAACATACACATAGGAGAAACTTTGAGAAGAAAAGAAACAGTAAAATGAAATGAAGTAGAAAAAGAGATAATAGAAGAAGGAATACAAAGAGTCACTTTGGGAATTTTGTAACTTTAATTTGATAAGGAGACATATGCATATTTAAAGCCAAATGTATACTCTACAAAATATAAGTTCTTCTGATGACATCGTGAGACAACACATGTGGTTGTTTCTTATTCATCCAACTAATTTGGGTACTCATGTCCAACACGTATACTAGGCACCCTGGAGCTCACCTTATTAGAATTCATTAGGGTGTAGCCGTCATAGCAACAAGGTAATAAAATTAGGATATAAAAAGGAATAAGGGAGAAATCAAAAAGACTTCGAGACAGAAATAAAAAAAAACTGTTCTTCACTGAGATAAGGAGATTCCCCTTTGGAAGGTTGTGGACCTTTTCTCATGAAGGGATAATATCCTTGTTTATAACATTTTCTTATTTTTTTGGGTTCATAACATATTCAAGTATCTTTTGAAAAAAATGCTATAAGCTAATGAAAATGAGATAAATTCGTTTATTAAAAGCTTCTACTTTGGTCAAACAAGCTTATAAACTATTCAAATACTCTATAAGCTAGTGGATGAGACTTGCTAACGTCATAGTTGATCGGCGTCAATTTTCTTCTACTTGGCTCATTTACGCCAGATTTTTTTTTGACACGCTACGTTAATGACTTGTGAATATCCAAATGATGCTCTACTTGTTTCTGTTTCATGCACTCTTGATGCGTATTGAATTCTAGTTATGTGATTGCTAAATTTTTAAAATCAATTCAGGTCTGTGGAGATAAGTTCAAGTTGTGCTGCGCAGGAGATTAAGCCAATCCATACTTCACGAACAGGTCTGGCTTCTATAATTCCTCAAAGGCACAGCTTGTCTATGTTGTATGGATGGAGAGTTGGCCTGGCCTCTATTCTGTCTAAGAAGTAGGGAAGTAATTATCAAAGAATAAATATGACGATATTGTTAGTCAATCGTACTGGATTGAGGCCTCTAGCTCTCTCTCTTCTTTGTATTTGTTGATGAAGTTATCTCCTTATACTTGTTTTGTTCTGCCCCGTATTTGATATGCCTCACTCTTGGATTTTGTTTCTTCGTCAATATGGTCAACAGAAGGTACCATCGTTGCATTATGTTTCAATGTTCACTGGATCAGTGGAGCACAATTAATAGGTGCCCACCTCCATTAAACCTTATAACTCGAGCTAATGATGAGAATTATTTGTAATATATTGTTATCTGTATATCTCGCTTTTCTGTGCTCTTGGATGCATCACTCTCAATCATATGTGGCACTGTTTGTTTTAGTCATAGTGATCTGATTTGTCTGATATGGATAGATACGGGTTGTGAAGCTGTAAAATACAGAAACAGAGACTTGTTGGTAGGACTGTTCCTAACAAGAATTGTGTGACCTGGAGAATGGAAGAAAATCTTTGTTATTCCTGTAATACCTACTCCTTTAAAATCATGACCCTTAACATGAGTTGTGTTTTTGGATTTTTTAAATAAAATAATTTTCATTTAAAGTTTTTTTTAGCTATATCAATTTAAAGATAATCATATTTTTGGAAATTGGGTACTGCACGATGATTAAAAGATAGAAATACACAAAAACTTCAACAACAACAATAACAACCAAATTTTAGTTGAGAACGACCACGTAGATCACACTTAAGGCGGAATTTGGAGTTCAAATCCCGACATTTATTTTAACGTTTCTATCAATTGAGTTAAGCTTACGAGATGATAAAATATCATTTTTAGTACTCAACTAAAGTTCCAAAGACAATGATCAATATTCAACCTATATATATAATAATTCGTGAATTATTATGAAAGTCCACTTACTAAATATGTTAATTCAGGAGCCAGTTGGCAATATTATGATCTTAGGTATTTGACAGACTAAGAACCAATAAAGAGAATATTAATTATTGGCATTAGCATTGCAATGTTTTTTTTTTGTTTTATGAAAATCGATTGGGCAGCAAAACTTCCCTAACTTTCTTTATTATTTTATTTTTGGTAGATAAGCCAAACTCTATGTAACAAAAGTCCCCTAAAAAAACTTTATGTAACAAAAGCAGTAAAAAAAAAACTTCTGTGTAAAAAAAAGCCTTTACTAACTTATTGCGTATTGACATAAAGGTCATCCGACATTGCTTGTCATATCCAATCCTATCATTAAGAATGTTAGGGATACTCTCTTTTCAACACTAATTCTCTTATTGGATGAAACCATTGTATGACCCACCCCTTTGAGTGGAACCCATTTTTAAAGCATGAGATCCACCATGATTTAAGCCAATAAGAATGCGAGTGATGGAGAGAGTGTTGCTAGCATTACTCATCCTATCATAATAGTTGTTCCATAAATCTCATGTTCGCGAGACTCTGTTAAAAAAGTAAAGATTATCCCCTAAAAAAAATTATAATAGTTTTGTTTGGATACAAGTGTACCTTTGCCTTGGTTTCACTTTTAAATGAGTCAATATTGATTATAGATATGTAGAATTAACTTGATATGTTTAATTTCTCTATAGGAAAATTGATTTTGTTTTTAGAATTAATTCTATTTGAAGTTAACAATTTAGCTTTTGATTATATAATTGATTTTTAAACTTAAAATTTATCATTCAACTAACTTTTACATGAATGTATTTAAACATAAATCAACGTATCCTCAACTTAATAATATCCCATTTTACCTTTTAATTAATACCTACTATTTTCATCATTCACAAGTGAATATATTTCACTTTATCTTCTAAAAAAAGTCAACATTTTCCACATTATATTTAAGATAATAATGAATACAACAATATTTAATCAAGTAATTTATACTAAAACTTATAAATGGAGATTACAATAAGAGACATAAATACTATAATTTTTTTTGTATTTGAATATTTTTTGCGAACAACTGAATAGACTGATTCTTCAAATGGGGTAATGTAAAACCGCAAGGGGTAACACACATCTCGTTAAGACAAAGATATGTTTTACCATTTTATTCAAGTGTTATTTGGTACATAGATACTATACTTTAAAATTATTTGATAATTAATAAGATTAATAGAAAATTATTAAAAAAAAAAGATTAATAGAAAAGAAAAAGAGGTAAGTGTAGTGTGTTGAGTAGGGATCGTAATAGGTCAGGCCGGCATACAGGGGCCTACGACCTAGTCTACGAGAGGCCATGTCAGGCTAGACTTTTTTCTTAAATAGAGAAGACTTAAGCTTTTTTAGAAGCCTATTTAGCTTAAAAGGTCAGGCCATAAGCCATTCAAAAAGTCTCTTAAGCCTATTAGACCGGCCTATTTAAGTAAATATGAATAATATTATTTATTATTATAATATATTTTGTACTTTGAATTAAAATATAAATCCGTTAGTAATTTAAGTTTATTAGTATACATTAATTTTTCGCATATACAAATGTATTATTATAACCTAGAATTGAAATATGATGCAATATATAGTTAAATTCCCTAAAAACTCATGTTGATTACTAAAAGAGAATTTAATCTAATTGATCTATTAGTTCGTTAGTTTATTTAAACTTAGATCACATTGTTTACTTAAAGATGTTCATATGATATAAGCTTTTAAACAGGATAGCAGACCTTATCAGACTTTCAGAAGGCCAGACTCAGGCCTCAAAAGTAAGTCTATGACAGGTCACAAGCCAGACTTAGACTTTAAAAAATTTGACAGACCAGACTTAGGTCTTGCAAAGCCTAGTCTATTCCCACCCCAGTGTTGAGGGAATGAGGGAGCGTTAGTTAAACGACAGATAGTGACAGTAGTGCAGCAGCAGACACGTTAATATCCAAGCTAGCAAGTACTTCATTCGCTCGCTCGCTCGCTCGGAAGAAACTTGTTATTTGCACCTTCCTTCTACTTCTTGTCCTCTCCTCTATTGTGTTGATAACAAATAGTAACAATAGATGGTGATGATGATTACTGCTTGGATCACTGACCTCTTCGCTTGCATGGGGTGAGTCACTTCCTTCCCAATATTTCCTATTATTATTGCTATATATTTAGTCTCAGTCTCAGTCACATAGATAGATAGATAGCCATATGATTAGATTAGATTAGATTAGATTAGGTATTATTTCCAATCATTTTGCTTCGTTCAATTCAATTCAATTATTCACTTTCCACTTCTAGTTCAATGGTTGTTTCTCTTGTCTGTGCCAATTCAATAACCTAACATTTTACGCCCTGATTTTTATCCCTTAGCTTTCAGAACCAAAATTAGGTTTTTACTGTTTACTACTCAAAGCGAAACAAACCAATTTAGTGTGATAAATTCACCAAACAAGACTTTGCCACACTATCCACCGTTTTTGTAAACATGTCATAAGTTGTTTTTTATAGGTTCTCTCAAGCAGTATCATAAGTGCTTATGCCGGTAGATAATAAGTTCAAATAAGTCAATTATTTTGTTTATTGGGAGGTATTGAACATTGGATGCACTTATATAGTTTATATGTGCGCTTCAAGAATTAATGGATAAGACGTGACTATTGATTAGCGTGTTGCTGACAACTTTTAATATAGAAGAGTAAACTTCTACTTATAGCACTTCTTAGTCGTATTTCTTATTCTAGCCTTGGTAGTATTTGCTATTCCGGTCTACTAGAGAAATCATGTAAAACAATCTCCTGGATTTAGAGATTGTTTGGCTGTACTGTGAATCCTTAGAAACTTCTCGAGTTGGGAAAAAAGAAAAAGAAAATTAAGGTGTTGGGCCACAAGTCATACAAACTTTTAAATAGCTACAAAAGCAGAAATTCTGCTATTAAAGTGAAGCAAGAAACTGGTGCTTATTTTTTAATGGTGTTAAAGAGCCTAGCGGCAAATTTCACACACTAATGCGGAGAAGAGGGTTATTGTAGATTCTAACCCGTGCTCCAGCCTATCAAATGTTTCCGCTGCTTTTTACCATCTGAGTTGCATTAAGGGGACAAAAACCAGTGCTCCTCCTAAGAAATAAGTGAAAAATTAAAAGAAAGTTTATTATTGCTAATGAATAACAATGTTTTATATCATAGCCTTTTTAAGGAAACAATTCTGGAAAAGTAAATCACAGAACGGGCGACATGGGCTTGAAGACTTTTTACACTGGTCTATGTTTTGTTGTTATTTAACTTGTTTTATAACAGTGCAGTGGTTGTTTTGGATGCTGTGTGAAACCTACACCAATTATTGCTGTCGATGAGCCGGCCAAAGGACTAAGAATTCAGGGGCAGACAATGAAAAAACCAACCACATCAGATGGATTCTGGAGTTCTAGCCCTTGTGATCTGGATAACAGCACCATTCAATCTCAACGAAGTGTATCATCTGTCAGTACATTAAATCAAATTCTATATCAAAGTAATGGAGCTTCGACGCCAGGCACTGATCCTGAATTTGTAAACCAAGGCAAGTCCTATTTTGGTTTTTGTTTTCTTCCTACTAATCAATTTTGGAATGCTGATCTATATTTTTAGCAGAACACATGAGGCTATTATTTTTGTGTATAACAAAGCACTTAGAACTAAGATAGGGAGGGGGAAACTTAACAAGTGGGGGATCAGACCCCATCCCATCAGGTCGAGTCATGTGAACAAGGTTTTCTCCACAAAGCTGTTGGCACATGGCATATGCTATTTTTTGCTTGTTTTGTTTTTGTCCACTATTGGGATACATGACTCTAAAACATTTTATTTTAGTTTACCTATAGATTATGTAGTAAGGAGAGTAAATCAGATGGAGAGTAGTCGGATCACTAGAGGCCGAGGAAGGAAGACCTAGAAAAACTATAGAAGAAACTATTAAGAAAGATCTAGAGATTAATGAGTTGGATAGAGATATGATATATGATAGAACATTATGGCATTGTTTGATCCATGTAATCGTCCCCACTTAGTGGGATAAGGCCTGATTGTTGTTGTTGTTGTTGTTAACTTGTTGTACTTGTATACCGTTGTACACTATTTGTGAAATTTACTGTCTTTGCTTTGAAGGAAAAATAAAGGTTAAGGTTAATTTTTATCACATACACGCTGTTCTTCATTGCAGGTCTTCTTCTTTGGAATGAAAGCAGGCTTCAGTGGGTTGGACGTGGCTTATCCGAGAAGCAAAACCAACAAAAACAAGAATCCCGACTAAAGTATGTTAACTGCATTATATTTGGCTCAATTAATTAATACTTTTTATCCAACTGTAAACATAAATAGGGGCTTGACTTACAAACCTCATTCTACAACCATATCCATATATCCTGATTCACCACTCAACTGCACATGCAAACTGCACCTTTAGCTCATATTTTGATGTTCTTTCTTTCATTTTGTTTGTTTTTCTTTTTACCTTCTGTGCCTTTGCAATTTGTCATGATTGAAAGCGCAAGACATATGTTTAAGCTCTCGAAGCTCTTAGCTTTTCAAATCAAAGTATTTTATTGATATATGTTCTGTTTATCTGGCTTGATGCTAGCTCATCTCGACCGTTTGTGCTTTCTTGTCTTTCTGAGTTTCTCCCATGCGAATGGCTTATCAATCATTGTGTTTGTTGTAGTCGGAATGCAACTTATGAAAGTTTGCTTGGGACTAGACAACCTTTCCCGAAGTCCGTACCTTTATCTGTAAGTGTCTCGTGTATATTTATTATATATAGTTAGATCCTTGCTAGGACTATTGAGGTGATAATGCAAAATTACTAATTGGCAATTTGATTTCAATAAATAGGAAATGGTTGAATTCCTAGTGGATGTTTGGGAGCGTGAAGGAATGTATGGTTGAGACTTGAGAGGTTAAAATGTTGAAGCCGTCTTTAAGTTAGTTTATACTTCATATGCTGTATTTAACTCATGAAAGGCTTTAATTTATAGTCTTGCTGAGAAGATTAAAAGATCAAACACAAGTTTGTTCTTCCATTGTAATTTGAATCGCTAAGGCAATCCTTTTGTTCATGCCCTCCTGTAAATGACTGTATACCGTTTTCCCACTAAAACCAGCATTGCTGGATGCAGAAATTGTTACTGTTACCTGTAATTATGCATTTACATGAGTCAGGCTCTTGTTTGCTGCCAGACCCCTTGTGTCATTTCCCCAGCCCTTTCCATTGTGCTTGAGGTAATATTGTAATAAGATGTCTCTGTTCTTTAATCCTCATGAATATGATTTTAGAAGTATTACACAGTGCTTAGACAGACTTAACAGTTGCATATTTCTTTTTCAGTTTATCTATACTACTTTTCTTATTGGAAAAAATTGGCTTCGTACCATATTGCTTGCATGCATAATTCTTTATTAGTTAGCACTGGTTAGTATGCGCATGCAGTAGTTACCTTTTTTGAGGGATTATGGTTTGCGAGAACATAAACAAAAACTATATTTGTATGGCTTACGAATTTGCTAGCTTTGTTTTGGTCATTGATTGAACACGCCGGTATGTTGGCATCAATTACATAAACTTTCTTGAATTTTCAAATAAAACTTTTTTTTAGCGAAGGTAAATCTAGTTCATCTAGTTCATTTCATTCAAAAATAATGGGTATAAATATGACGGTAGATACATGCTAGGATGGGATAAGGAAACTCTATACTATGAGCAATCTTATCTACTTGCCTCCTTACAAAACGTTCAGAAAAGTCGTACCATGACAAGATGCTTACGACATAAAACAATATAGGTGTTAGAATTCAAATAAACATGCTATATAAGGATTACAACATAAAACAATATACGAAGTTCATTATGAAGGGTGGTGTTAGAATTCAAATAAACATGCTATATAAGGATTACAACATAAAACATATATACGGAGTTCATTATGAAGGGTGGTGTTAGAATTCAAATAAACATGTTACTCCCTCCGTCCTTATTTATAGTAGTAGTTTACAAAAAAGTTTTGTCCCTAAATATAAGATTATATACAAATTCCTAGATGCATTGATTACTCGTTTTAAATATACTCCTTATTAATACTATCAATTTGTTTTGGTATATGAAAAGTTAACATTAAATATATATTTAATTAAGGGTAATCTAGTAATAGTCACACACATTTGAGATAACTCCAACAACTTTTTTTAATACACGTGATTTTTGTAAACTTTTCCTATAAAAAGGGACGGATGGAGTATATAATATACGGAGTTCGTTATGAAGGGTGGTGTTAGAATTCAAATAAACATGTTATATAAGGATTACAACATAAAACAATATACAGGGTTCATTATGAAGGGTGGTGTTAGAATTTAAATAAACATGCTATATAAGGCACATAATCAATTAAAGTGGACGGTCCACTGAAAAAATTGATACAACTGAATTCGATGATTTTTCCTTTAAAACTGGTCAATAAGCGATCACCCTTGAAAATTTCTACCATGCCAATTACTTCCTCAATCCCAAATTATAATTTGTTTTGAAGAAAAATTTGTCTTAAATAATACTCCCTCCGTTTCAAAATACATGTCCATTTTAGAGAAATTGCAGTAACCAAGGACAAGCTAGTTTGACACAAAAGTTCCTATTATACCCTTGTCTTTGATTTTTTCCATTTTACATTTATTTATCCCATCTCATAATTACTTCCAATACCAATACCAAAATTAATTAAACAAGTTCTTGGGAGAGTGCATGAGTAAATCCACTTAAAATTTGGTCAACATTTATTAGTAAAAAATAATTATTGTGGAGAAAATCTAGAATCCAATTAATTGGTAGGCAAGGGTAAAATAGACAAAATGTATCATTAAACTATCAAATGGACATGTATTTTGAAACAAAAAATTTCTCTAAAATGGACATGTATTTTGAAACGGAGGGAGTAAGACGCTTTATACTACCAATGAAACATTAAATGCTATTTTTTCTATTATACCTTCAACTATTTATTACTCTTTCTTGTTTTAATTCTTCAATTTATCTTTCATATACCATTGATGAATAATAATTTTGTAAAATAACTTATAATTTTCTTTCTTATAATTACACTTGTTAATTTGTATGAAATAATTTTTTTTTGGTTAAGTAGCCTAGTTACTAGAGCTCACTACACATTTTAATGTGGAGAAGTGGGGTGTCGGGGGTTCGAACCCCGGCCTCTGTATATAATATACAATATCTCTACCAATTGAGCTAAACTCACGAGGATAATTTGTATGAAATAATTAAAACGTAGTATAATTTAGAAAAGGATGGAGTATTATTCAATGTAAAGCTTTAAGAGAAGTATTTAAGTTTTCTTTTTACAATAAGTATTTATGGTTTTGAATTTTAGGAAACAATGTTTTTTTCCAAACTAGAAAAGCATATATTTTTTTTCGGTAGAAAACTATAGTCAATTTGAGTCAACGGTACACGTTGAATTGATGAATGTACCATTTGACAGCATTTTTACTTTAAAAATAAAGTACAAAGACATACATATCCTCAGATTATGGTAGTTGTGAGTGGCAACAAAATGGAAGTATCAGTAGTGTAATATGATCTTCTAAAGTTAATTTGATGATGACTCAGATTTAATTATATATTTTGCACATTTTGATTAAACAATTGCATAATTATCACATAAGAAATAAGACTTTGCATGTCATGGGGTCCATCAAATTATTTGCATGTCCGTGGAGAACAAGTTGTAGACCATTTACATTTCCGGGGTAGGATATATCTTTAGAGTTGGACCATTCCTCAGGATTTGTGGAAGAGAGATACCATATTGCGTGAGAAAAATATATGCTCAAGCAGAGTCTATAACTACAAGTTTCCCAAAAATGATAAATCATTTGCAATCACAATTTTCTAAGATTGACCGGGTTTCGTGACTCAGCCCTTAGTGTGTTTGGATGGGGATGTTTTAAGGTAATGTAATGTTTTGAGGTAATTCAAATACTTTGAGGTGAATTTCATTGTTTGGATAATAATTTGAAGAAATTTCAAAATGATAGAAATTTATGAAGTATTTTGTTCAAGTTAAATTTAGAGAATTCCAAATGACACCTAAAAGCTAAGAATTTTAAAATTCTTCATTGTTATAATTTTTCAAATTTTACATTTTGGTCCTCAATTTTTCCAAAATTTTCACATTAACCCCAATAAATTTCCAAAAAATTGCAAATTGACCCCTCAAATTTTTCAAAAATTTTTCAAAATTTTTGAAATTTACAAATTGACCCACAATTTTAATTTTTAAATTTGGCCCAAAAAAATTAAAATTTATAAAAGTTGCCAAAAAATGATGACAATAAAATTTTTCATTACTCCATCCAAACAAAAGTATTGAGAAATGAAAGTAATTTAATTGAATAATTTGAATTGCCTAGAATTCTAAATTCTTTAAAATTTCTCAATTACCTCATCCAAACACACTCTTAGTGTATCTTTGGTTTTGCGTTGATGAAATTAATTTTTAGTAAATTGATTTTATAAAATTGATAATAAGTTGAATGTAAAATGATTAATGTTTGGATATATTTATGTAAAAATGAGTTAAATAATTTAATTTGATGTTAAGCCCTTCAAAAAAATTGATGTTAAAATTAATTATACATGAGAGGAACCAAACATATCATAACCAATTCGACAAATCAATTTTAACGTCTCTAAAAAGGAAATCAAATACACCTACCTTATGTATTCGTCTCGAAGATTCACAACACAATCCAAGAAATCAAGCTTACCAAAAGAATCTTGATAAAACCCAAAATTATTTTGTAATGGTCACAGTTCGATCAAGCATTTCTCTTATCAACTTTAAATAATTGTGAGCGATATTATTAATCTCTTTATATTATTTCTGTTGCTAAAAACAATTGGCAAATAGGAACAATGGATCTTGCCTAGAAGCTAATCCCGTGCAAGAAAAGTTAAACTGATATTTTCCCATTTCAACTAAACAAACCCAAAACAAATTCCTTTAAAAAAAAGACAAAACTTAGGTACAATTCTTTAGGTGCTTTTCGTATGATTCTTAACTAAAAATACAAAATTTTTTGATATAACAAACTTTGAGAAAATTATGGATTTAAGAAAATCATGGTGAATTTAGTTAAGAACCATACGAAAAACACCTAAGGAATTGTACCTAAGTTTTTTCATAAAAAAATAACCCCAAAACAAATTAATTTGCCAATGGTCGCGTAACTCAACTTCGGCTATGTTTCAGAAAGAGCCTAGGCCCAGCTTTCAATGACCTTCGCTATGAAGGGCACAAATACTCTTCTCACTTATCAAATTTTTCTTTTTTTTTTTAATAGTCGTTGTCTCAACGGCAGTTAACTATTCAGCTCTTAAGTGGTAGTTAGGTGTCATTGGACACTTTTAAAATCGGTTAAACCGATTTAAAAAGTGATTGAACCGATCTAAAAGGTGTCGAACGACACTTAATGGGCGTTGGAGAGCTGAACGACAGTTAACTGCTGCTAGAGTAAGTTTAGGAGAAGTTCGAGAAGTGAAAAGAGAAATTTCTTGAAACCGCACATCCAAGCATTATCCGTTAGCAATCACTCACCATATAACTAAGATCGGGAGGAGATTGTCGATCACTGTGTGTATCACTCAAAGACCTCAACGAGTTTTCACCCTAATTCTCTTGAAACCCTACCTATAAAAGAGTGCATGCACTATGAGGAAAGTAAACATTCTATTATATTAATTCTTTCGTCCATCTCACGTAAGATATGACTTGAGCGTTAAAATGTTTATAATACATCTACTAAAACGCACTACCACTTTCCTCCACCACACATCACCAACTTCATTTGTCGTCCTTGATCACCTCAGATTAGGTTCAATTCTATTCAAAGAGAAATTTTGGGTTCAATTTGAGATGCTCATATGTCTGATATTTCACATTATTTTCTTTTAATTACTACTATTGCAATAAAATCAGTCACATATACAATGTTTGAAACGGTCAAGGTTAGGAATTAATTATTAGAATAGAATTTTTTTTCATCATCCAAATTTGAACATGAGTCATTTAATTTCTTTAACCTTTTACCAGGTACACAAA
Organism: Medicago ruthenica; assembly: GCA_018208015.1. Lineage (NCBI taxonomy): Eukaryota > Viridiplantae > Streptophyta > Magnoliopsida > Fabales > Fabaceae > Medicago > Medicago ruthenica. The sequence continues at coordinate 122,795 of WNNG01000385.1, forward strand.
TATAATATGAGAGAAGCTTATCGTGTGCGACAAAATGGAAGAAGAGAATATTAACCCAAAAAAAAAATGGAAAGAAGAGAAGCTGTATCTAATACAAGAAAAAATCGCGTTAGAGAACGATATGACACCTAATGAGAGACTAATCCCAATAACCAGACTTTAATTTTGACATATATTATATTATAAAATTGGTATACCATCACTTCATTATATATGGTTAAAAATATAATAGATATCATCACAGTTAAACATGAGAGTTATAATCTCCGTGAGCTTAGTTTAGTTGGTAGGGATATTGCATATTATATGTTGGGGACGGTGTGAGCTCTAACCAGTAGACTACATGACAAAAAAAAATACGAGAGTTATCAATCCACTAAAAAAAGAGAGTTAACATTTATTATACAAATTAAACATCAAACATATGTTTTGGCCAAAATTTATTAGGTTATAGTCCAATTAATGCTTATATTTAAATGTTTATTTTGTATAGGTCCAGTTTAAACATTTTTTATTGCTGAAGGAGGATACTAATAAATATTAAAAATTTCTCCTCACTATATCAAGTGAGAGAGGGGGGTGTGTGTGTGTAGAGAGGTATAATATATATAAGCAGGAGATGTTGTGTAGTATGAGGTTGATGTTGGATGATTGAGTCTCTCCATGATGGGGGTTTTTGTCATGGAAGCATGAAACGAATGGGGTCTAGTAACTTAGTTCGACATACACGATTCTATTTGCTGCTTTAGACATGAAGAGAGCACGACATGAGTAGGAGGTCTAACTTCTTGTTAAGGTTTGGAAAAGTTGGGTCCCTTTTAAAGTAATTATCTTCTCTTGACAGATGCTCAAAGATAGTGTTCCTACCTATTAGAATTTCTTAAGAAGTAGGGTCATCATCGATCTTAATGTTACATTGTGTGTGTTTTGTGGGGATCCAATCAAATTTGATAGCCATTTATTTTGATAGTCATTTATTTGTCACATGTGCCTTTGCTTAGCAGATGTAATATAATGTTTGTAGGTGGTTAAGTTCGGAGTTGGTTAGGCGGGGAATGGAGACAAGGACAATGACCATGTTACTTGACAGGGACATGGAGCAGAATGTAATCCTCGCTCCCGTCCTATTATGTTGATGTCTCAAGGAGGAAGTACAGATGAATATGGGTTTGTCATTTAGAAGTAGAAATGTCAAATAGGCTGGCCCGACCCAACCCGGACCGGCCCGAGAGACCCGAGTGTATAAATGGGCCAATCCGGCCCAGCCCATTTATAATTGGGCCACATATTCTAGAGTCCAGCCTGTGTGGGCCATGGGCCAGCCCGGCCCGACCCGTTTTAGTTTTCTTTTTTTAATTTATTCACTCTTTTTTATATATTAGTTACTCACAATTATCTTTTTGTTAAAACGTGATTGGACGTATATAGAATTGTAAATAATGTTTACATTAACATTGAATATTAATTAAATTCTAGATTATTCCTTCAATTGAATCAAATTAATAATTTATAAACTTTAGAATTTTAAAACTTTGAGCTAAATTCATTCATTTTTATTAATAAATTTTAAATTAGTTGATAATTTTTTTCAAAAAATATAGTGTTTTTAAACAAAAATCAAATGGAAATATAGATAATGGGCCGGCCCGAAGTTCGATGGGTCAGCCCGGCCCGACCCCATTTTTATATGGGCCAAATGGGCTAGGGCCAAAAAAGCTCGAGTGCATTTTGGGCTAGCTTTTTGAGGTCCGGCCCGGCCCCAAAATGTGGGCTAATGGGCCGGCCCATTAGCCCGGCCCATTTTTTACATCTCTATTTAGAAGTGTGTGTGTGTGTGTGTGTGTGTGTGTGTGTGTGTGTGTGTATATATAATTTTGGGAACAATATGAATAAATGGTACCCCTCATATTAAAAGGAACACTTGAGATTAAAACATGACTTAAGTGAGACATATGTAAACCATGTGCCAATTCTCACTCCATCGCTTACGCACCAAGGCGTTAACGCTTCTTCACATCTTTTGATTCTGCTTTCTCCATGCTTCTTGTTCACAACATCTCTCTCGCTCTTGAACAATAATAATAATAATAATAATAAATAGAGGATGAAAATTCATTCATAACCTTATTTATTTATGTATTTGTTCATATTGCAATTTTTTAATTTGTTTTGTAGAGTTTTTTGGTATTTTTTCTCTAAATAAAGATAACGGGTAAACTTGTTGTTCTTGACAGTCCCAAATATGAAATCTTGGATTCTTACTTGAATTTTGTTTTTAATCTATTGGAGAAGATGATGAGACTAATTTAGCTTCCACAGTATCTTTTAATTGAGATGAATAATTGGAGGAGAAGAAGAAATGTTGAAGCAGGAAAACGTAAGTAGGGTTTGAACACGCAAAGAAGAAGAAACTGAAGCCTTAACACATTGGTGCATACAGAATGAAGTGAGAACTCACACATGATTTACTTAAGTCATGTTTTGATCTCAACCATTCATTTTAATATGAAGGCTACCATTTATTCTTATCGTTCTCACATAAAGATAACATTCTCACTTGATATGTCTCTTATATAATAGATAGACAAATGAATAAACATATAGGCAAAAAGACAGTCAGATAGATAGTCGAAAAGGAAAACAGATAGACATTTTCGAGATGTGTGTCGTTAAAAAAATAAATAGGACTTTGAAATAAAACAATTAGTTCAAATATATTAAATTAGGAAAGACGTAATTGCTTATTCCCTCTAGAACCTGAATAAAAACAATGTATAGTTTTTAGGATATATTTTCTAGGGAGTCTAGTATCGACCCCGTACAACGATGAACCCTCCTGTTTTTAGTAAATTTTAATAAAATATAATTTTGATTCTTATTAGAAATTAATTAAAAATTAAATTATATATTTAACGGATAAAATCAAAGTAATACTTGACCCAAAAAAAAATCAAAGTAATATACGTTGTTTGTTGAGATTTTGATGCAAAACAAAATCAAGTATAGTTTGTTGAGATATCTATGTCAAATATATAAAAGGGAAATTGGAGAGAATTTGAAAGATTAAGGAGATGCTAAAAGTGAATTTTTAAATTGAATATATATATATATATTAATTAATAAAATAGATTAATAGGAGGAAAATATAAATAAGTAAATATAAATCTTAAATTAGTATATTGTTTTTTTTATTTTTTAGGAAAATAAATATGATAACAAAATTTGAGTTATAGAATAATTTATACAATTGATACGGAAAGGGAATAAATGGTTTTATGGTGGTTTTTTCACTCTAATTATACCCTTAAATAAATTTACCTCTACGAGAATGTGATATTCCCCTAATAAAGAATGTTATATTGTTGGTATCATTAAAAAATATAAAAATTTATATTGTATTTCCCATATTGTTGATTTTATTGAAAAAGATAAGTATTGTTTATTATAATACAAAAGCGCAAAATATCTATTCCTATATTTTAATCAAAATAAAAATAATTTTAATCAAAATTTTATAATAACTATTTTTCTTAATTTATATGCATTAGCGCAATAAAAAGAGCAGACATTGTCCGTCTGAACCTTAGTGTGTGTATACATATAAATGTTCAACATAAAAAAATAGACAATTGGTGAACGTATAAGAGTGGATGATTCATAAAAAAATGGATTAATTTGTTTTTTAGGCATATTGGGTTTTTTTTAAGGAAGGGATAGTGGGTTAATTCGTTATATATAGAACATATGAATTGAATTATTAAAAAAAAAACCTATAAATGTGGATGTGTGTATAATTTGTATTATTAAAAAAATAAAGAAGGAAATGGATGCATAGTAATCTCACACGGTATTATAATATTAGTATTATAGTTGGATGAGATGATCCTTTTTTTAAAAAATTAATATATAGACGACAAACTCTCTTTAAGAGTTTTACCGTGTGCTCCCTCTCTTTACAACTTATAAACAAAGTCTAATTCTAAATGAATATTAGTATCTCAATGAACTAATTAATTAGTGTCTTAATATATACAAATGGAAGAAACAGGTCTGCAAGCAAACCCTAGCCAAAACCCTAGGTCAGCAGTAGACAAAATTACTGTTCTGCCCCTTGCTGGGCGCCAAACCCAGGTTTTTATGTAATGGTGAGATGACAACCCTGCCCCTTGCATGCTGTCCTATTTATTCACTCCGAACTGCATGTTCTCATCAAAACATTCATTCAAGCTTTCCTCTGCCCGAAGATATGACACAGTTGACTAACTTTAGCATGTTTGCCAAGGATCGCCAAGCTGCTGGTGCATTGGTGTCTCTCAAAGGTACTGCAAGCTACTGCATATCTAAGAAACATGTTGTTTCTCGGAATTTTGGAATCTTCATTTAATTTTTTTGTGTATGTTTGTTAACAGTTCGGAGTAACTCCAGTTCAGATATTGAGGCCAAGGTTAAGAGGGATTTGGTTAATCTGAGGACGTTTCATATGGAATACGACATTTGCAGTGTAAGTGTTTATACATGAGTTGTTAGGTTTAGTTTGTCACTCCTTTTGCTGTGTTTTTAAATATTGACGTTGCATGTAAATCCATTGTGGAAAGTTAATTGTTTTAGAAGATTACTGACTGTGAGATGATTGTGCAGAGAAAGGGGAGGCTTCCTGCTTGGTTTGGACGAGGGTTTGGAATGCAAGTTGCTCCATTTGTAATGCTGCGTGATCCAAACAACAATGAGATAGAGGTTGCTGTTGAGAACAAGAATGGTAAGGTATATTTTACTGATGGTTGGGAGCTTCTGAAGAATTATTATGGGATTTTGGCTGGTGCTTGGTTCAGTCTCATTTTTGCGAATCGTCACCTTTTCCTAATTGAGGTGAGAAACATGCATGCAGAGGAGCTGACCTATCCTCAGAATACTCCTCCACATAAAGTGTTGTTGCATAGCAACAATGCAGCATCTTACAGAAGTTCAAGCGGCTGAATGGTTGTGCTGCTTTTTTCCTTCCAACCAGTTTTTATTACACAATTGTCAAAGAACTGACGACTACTGACATTGCATCTGGAATGCTGGTGAGTTTTACATTATAGTGGGTTATTTCCTGACATTCTGGTAAAATACGTGCTTCTTTTTATTCTGTTTAGGTGATAATGTTGATGTTTGTGTATTGTTGTGGTTTGTTTTTTAATCAGAGGTTGAATTGGCTTGGTTTTTGTCAACATGCATTTCCTGCTGAGAAGTGCCAGTTAACCCTGATTGATTATTTGGGGTATCCATGGAGATTGGAGATGGATTTCTGTCACGACGAGGAGATGACATGCGTTTTATCTGGTGAGTGGCAAGGATTGTGCACTTCCCGTAAGTTGGTTCAAGGTGGCACGATCAAGATTGGAGTCACAAAGGAATCCAACAACAGGGTTCTCTATCTCTGTGCTCCTCCAATGTTGGTGTTGAGGACAACATTGCCTCTGTCTGCAAGTACCAGTGTCGACGGTCCAAGCTATCGGTTTGAGCATTATCTGTGGAAGAATTAGGAGCAGTATGTTATTGGCTTATGTGTTGTTTTATGAGTTAAGAGTGACTATGTTGTAATGTGAGTTAGGGTGTTATTATTTGTAATGTTGTTCTTTTTATTACTGTTTTAGTTTTTAAGTTGTGCTCTTATGGATGTTTTCATTGTTGGAACAAAATGTATGAACAAGTCTCTTTTGAGTTTTGATGATAACAAAGTGTTAAAAAGAAAATTGGATATGCTAATGCTTGTTCTAAGTGTGCAGGACCATATAATTAATTGTTGTATCTAATGGTGGTTCTGAAAGATCAAGTTAAGAGCAAAAGGAAAATATTGAAGCTTGTGTTGCAAAAGTGTGTCTGAAGGCAGCTTCTGAAGACAGCGTCTGATGAACAGTGCGTCTGAAGGCAGCATCTGATGAACAGTGCGTCTGAAGGTCAGCTTCTGAAGACAACGTCTGATGAACAGTGCGTCTGAAGACCAGCTCCTGAAGAAGTACGTCTGATGAACAGTGTCTGAAGAACTGCTTCTAAAGAACTGGGAGTCTGAGTCTGAAGGAAACGCAGAAGTTAAAAGTTGTCACTGTCAACAGTAACGTACTGTACAGTCAGAACAGCTCTATGCAACAGTTGTCTCCTTGAACGAAACATTCTCCCAGTTTTTAAGGAAACATTCAAAACGTGTTCCTCTGTTTTTCTGTGCGCACACCAGAACAGAAGGAATTAATGTTGGTTGAAGCTTCAATTGCAACGGCTCTAATTGCTGACATGACAACTTCACAACAACTCTTTATTCCTCTATAAAGGATTGAAGATTTGAAGAAGAAGGTTAAGGTTCAAGACTCTGTTACTCTGTTTTTCTGGAAACGCAAAACTCTGCCAAATTGTATAGAGTTTGAATCTGTGTTGTATTTTTGAACACCACTGATAGTATATCAAGTGTTCAACTCAAACATATTCTTTGTAATTCTGTTTGATTAAAAGTCTCTTGCTTGTGTGCTTGAGCAACTAGAAGTCTCTTACTTTGTGTTTGAGCAAGGAAGTCTTAAACTGTGTGTTTGAGCAAGGAAGTCTCATACTGTGTGTTTGGGTAAGGAAGTCTCAAACTGTGTGTTTGAGCAAGGAAGTCTCATACTGTGTGTTTGAGCAAGGAAGTCTCATACTGTGTGTTTGAGCAAGGAAGTCTCTAGCTGTGTGCTTGAGCAATTGTAATCTTTGTGATTATAGTGAAAAATCTCTTGTTAGTAACAAGGGGACTGGACTACTTTCGGGTTGTTGAAGGAACCAGGATAAACTGCTTGTCTCTCTCTCTTTGATTTACTTTATATCCGCTGCAAAACAACTCTGAAAATAGTTTCAGAATCTGATCAATATATGATTCTGAACTAACCTAAGTTTTTTAGAAAGAAAAAAAAAAGCCAACACAATTCAACCCCCCCTTCTTGTGTTTTTCTCACCTTCAGTTGGTATCAGAGCTCCGGTTCTGATATTCAATCACTTAACAGTGAGTCAATAAAGATCCTGAGAAAAACATGTATTCTGATGATTCTGGTGAATCCTCTCAAAGAAGTGGTGGTGCTTCGGTATCATATGATTATGATACAGATGACAAGCAATCAGGTTACTTCTTTCCTATGCAGTAAATCATAATATCATTCTATATCAAATGGATGTTAATAGTGCTTTTTTAAATGGAGTCATTTCTGAAGAAGTGTATGTCAAACAACCTCCTGGTTTTAAAGATTTAAAACATCCAGATTTTGTTTTTAAACTTAAGAAATCACTGTATGGTCTGAAACAAGCTCCCAGAGCTTGGTATGAGAGACTAAGTAATTTCTTACTTAAAAATGATTTTGTACGAGGACAAGTTGACAACACACTTTTCAGAAAGACACTTAAGAAAGACATCTTAATTGTTCAAATCTATGTTAATGATATTATATTTGGTTCTACTAATGTCATTCTTTGCAAAGAATTTTCTAAGCTAATGCAGGATGAATTTGAAATGAGCATGATGGGAGAATTGAAATTCTTTCTTGGAATTCAAATCAACCAATGCAAAGATGGAGTGTATGTTCATCAATCTAAATATACAAAGGAGCTTTTGAAGAAGTTCCAGCTTGAAGATTGTAAATTGATGACAACACCAATGCACCCAACCTGCAATTTAAGCAAAGAAGACACTGGCTCAAAGGTAGATCAGAAGCTCTACAGAGGTATGATTGGTTCTCTGTTATACTTAACAGCTTCTAGACCAAATATTTTGTTTAGTGTATGCTTGTGTGCAAGATTCCAATCAGATCCTAGAGAATCTCATATGACTGCTGTCAAGAGAATCTTCAGGTATCTGAAGGGAACAACTAATCTTGGACTTATGTATAAGAAATCCTTAGATTACAAGCTGGTTGGATTCTGTGATGCTGATTATGCTGGTGACAAGATTGAAAGAAAATCCACCAGTGGAAATTGTCAATTCCTTGGTGAGAATATGATATCTTGGGCCAGCAAAAGACAATCAACTATTGCATTGTCAATAGCAGAAGCAGAATACATCTCAGCTGCAAGTTGTTGCACACAACTGCTCTGGATGAAACATCAGTTAGAAGACTATCAGATTCATGAAAACAGCATTCCTATTTTCTGTGATAATACTGCTGCAATCTGTTTGTCTAAAAATCTAATTCTACATTCAAGAGCCAAGCATATTGAAATTAAACATCATTTTATTAGAGATTATGTTCAGAAGGGTGTTTTGGATATTCAATTCATTGATACTGATCATCAATAGGCTGATATATTTACAAAACCCCTCACAGAAGATATATTTAATTTTATTAAAAAGAATCTGAACATGCATTTCATCTCTTGAAAAAATTGCTTGACTCTGAATAGAAACTGAGAATCTGAAGTTCATCAGAAGCTAAGACTTATCAGACACTCACTTTGAGAGTCTGAAGAAAGTTCAGCTTCTGAAGACATCAGAGTCTGAGTTTCAGAATCTGAATTTTTTACTTCTGATAAAACTCATTGTAAGTGAACACTTTACACGTGGCCCACTAATGAGAGTGAATCTGAACAGTAGTCTAACACATGGTCAGAATCTGATAAGTTATAACTGCTGGGCAGTGATGAATTAAGCTTTGAAAATTGTGCTTTGCCCCTCCTAAAGTCATCAATGTGCAGTTGTGTTTAATGTTTTTCTGTTTTCAGTTTCTGAAATGTTTTAAAAACACTCAAAACACAGTCACACTTTCACTTTCTCATCTTATATGTTCAGTTTTCAGACCCATTTAAAAACTCTCATTTCTGTCTGAAAAAGTTCAGTAGTACTAAACCATATGTTCTGAACAATTAAGTCTGAAAGAGTTTAGTAGTACTGAACCATTGTTCTGAACAATTGTGTCTGAAACAGTTCAGTGGTACTGAACAAAATGCTCTGAACATTTTTATCTCACGTTTTAACTCTCTTAAATTCTTGAATTTTCTTTTTGTTGATGACAAAAGGGGGAGTAAAAGTAACAAGTATTTCAGGCTCTGAGCTTACAGAATATAAGTTAATTTCTGATATGTAATTAACTTAGGAGAACAACTTCTCATCTCTTAGCCTCTGATTAAATTCTGTGAGATAATTCTAAGTGATTTTTGACTTAAACTGAATTTAATTAACATGGATAAGACTCAGGGGGAGCTTACAAACCTCACCTTGTGAATTATCAGACTCAGGGGGAGCTTACAAACCTCAGACCCTGAAGTCAACTTGTCAATTAAATTTTGAGTATCACTCTTTATTGATTTAAATTGAATTTAATTAACCTGGATAAGACTCAGGGGGAGCTTACAAACCTCACCTTGTGAAGTATCAGACTTAGGGGGAGCTTACAAACGTCAGACCCTGAAGTCAACTTGTTAATTAAATTAACAACAATTCTCTTTTAATACTTGTGTTTGTCATCATCAAAAAGGGGGAGATTGTTGGAACAAAATGTATGAACAAGTCTCTTTTGAGTTTTGATGATAACAAAGTGTTAAAAAGAAAATTGGATATGCTAATGCTTGTTCTAAGTGTGCAGGACCATATAATTAATTGTTGTATCTAATGGTGGTTCTGAAAGATCAAGTTAAGAGCAAAAGGAAAATATTGAAGCTTGTGTTGCAAAAGTGTGTCTGAAGGAAGCTTCTGAAGACAGTGTCTGATGAACAGTGCGTCTGAAGGTAGCATCTGAAGGCAGCGTCTGATGAACAGTGCGTCTGAAGGCCAGCTTCTGAAGACAGCGTCTGATGAACAGTGCGTCTGAAGGCCAGCTTCTGAAGAAGTGCATCTGATGAACAGTGTCTGAAGACCAGCTTCTGAAGAACTGCGTCTGAAGAACAGACTGAGAGTCTGAGTCTAAAGGAAACGCAGAAGCTAAAAGCTGTCACTGTCAATAGTAACGTACTGTACAGTCAGAACAGCTCTATGCAACAGTTGTTTCCTTGGACGAAACAGTCTCCCAGTTTTTAAGGAAACATTCAAAACGGGTTCCTCTGTTTTTCTGTGCGCACACCAGAACAAAAGGAATTATTGTTGGTTGAAGCTTCAATTGCAATGGCTCTAATTGATGACATGGCAACTTCACAACAACTCTTTATTCCTCTATAAAGGATTGAAGATTTGAAGAAGAAGGTTAAGGTTCAAGACTCTGTTACTCTGTTTTTCTGGAAACGCAAAACTCTGCCAAATTGTATAGAGTCTGAATCTGTGTTGTATTTTGTGAACACCACTGATAGTATATCAAGTGTTCAACTCAAACATATTCTTTGTAATTCTGTTTGATTAAAAGTCTCTTGCTTGTGTGCTTGAGCAACTAGAAGTCTCTTACTTTGTGTTTGAGCAAGGAAGTCTCAAACTGTGTGTTTGAGCAAGGAAGTCTCATACTGTGTATTTGAGCAAGGAAGTCTCAAACTGTGTGTTTGAGCAAAGAAGTCTCATACTGTGTGTTTGAGCAAGGAAGTATCTAGCTGTGTGCTTGAGCAATTGTAATCTTTGTGATTATAGTGAAAAATCTCTTGTTAGTAACAAGGGGACTGGACTACTTCCGGGTTTTGGAAGGAACCGGGATAAACTGCTTGTCTCTCTCTCTCTCTCTCTCTCTCATTTACTTTATATCCACTGCAAAACAACTCTGAAAATAGTTTCAGAATCTAATCAATATCTGATTCTGAACTAACCTAAGTTTTTGAGAAAGAAAAGAAAAAGCCAACACAATTCAACCCCCTCTTCTTGTGTTTTTCTCACCTTCATTCATGGGGCAAGACAGTTGTTGTTTCTGTTAGGTGTGGTCTTGCTTGATTTCATATATTGTAGTGACTGTGTTGTAATGTGAGTTCAGGTGTTATTTTAGTATCTCATGATGGTTTTGCTTGATTTCATCTGTTGGATTTGCCATATTGGTTGTGTTTCTCTAATGACAACCTTGTTGTGTTTGAGAAATTATGCTATATTCAAATTGGTTAGTGGTTTTTTTAAGAAATAAAACGCAGCATTACAAGTTGGTGACTTTGAAATTAAATTAGTGACTTTCTACACATTAGTGACTTTGAACAATATTAAGCCACCTTAATACTAAGTTAGTAATTTTGAACAATTTAAAACTATTAAATTAAGTTAATATACTATGGTATGGTACTGAATTGGACATCATCCTTGAACAAGTTGCAACCTATGTTTTTAGGCAATTATGCCTATTATGGTAACTGCACCGTACTTATCAATTAACACGGTGTCAGATGCCTGGCTATTCTTTGATTGGGTTGGAGTTATCAATTCAGGTGTCTTCCTCAGTAGGTGATATCTTTAATTGTCCTATACAAGACATTTTTTCCCTTTTCTATGATGGTCCTACCTGTAGCCCCTGCTATATTTATTTAAAATTTATTGAAAGTCTGTGTGCTTTTGTTTATTTTTTATTGAGGGAGAAAGAATTGCATGGTTATTGAGTCGGATTTAGAAGTCTTGAGCAGCCAAAAAGGGTGTGTAATAATCATTGTCATTTATATCTTATGGCAATACTGTTATCACACAATACAAATTCTAACTGGCAAAATACAAGTATGCCCAATCTATCACGTTTCCTATAAAAAATTTGACATTCAATCTATTGGTAGTATGCTCCTATCTGAACCTACTTAAACCTATGAGTCTTTTGAAAGTAGGTCATCATACATTAACCCCTGGTGTTAGGTTGCTTAGACACAGAGATGTAATCATGCCTTTGGATATGTTTTTGGGAGTTTACTGACCATATAATTTGATTGTCGACCTCAATTTGCTCAGGTTCATCCACTCCACCTGTTTGGTCCTTTGAGAAAAGTAGTTATCAGTGCTCTAATACATACTATAATGTGTAATCATACTCTGAATATATACACACCGTCAGGAATCATTTATTTATGGTGGTATCTTATGGCAAATTCATCAACTAATATCTCATGGCAATCTTATCACTTAGTCTGCACTCCACTTGCTAGGCTAGATGTCTGCCCTCTATATCATTTTTCAGAATTTCAGACTAGGGTATAGATTGCCAGCCTCAATTTGCTCAGGTTCATCCACTCCACCTGTTTGGTCCTTTGAGAAAAGTAGTAATTAGTGCTCTAATACATACTATAATGTGTAATCATACTTTGAATATATACACACTGTCAGGCATCATTTATTTATGGTGGTATCTTATGGCAAATTCATCAACTAATATCTTATGGCAACGGCAACGGCGCCAAAAACTTGATAGACTTTTAGCAAGTGTACTAAAAATGCATCGAAGTAATAAAATTTATAAGTTCGTCTCCTCAGGGATTGTTTCAATCTCAACTTGACAATTTAATTATAATAAGGATTTAACAAATATGGGGTATGTTGAGCATATATTTGAGTTTAATAGAAAATAAAAATAAAAATAAATTGTTTTGGAAAATAACAGGGAAAAAGTGATCAGGTCTTTCGAATCAATTAATTCTCACTGTTTGGTAAATTGCATCTAGTCTCTACAATTATTCTCCTAGTCTCACGACAAATTAACAAAATAGTTTTGATCAATCCCTTGACTCAGAACTCTCTTCTCAAATTACAACACCCTAATTCCTTAGGTGAGTCCGTAACCGTTGAAGGTTTTATATGCCCGTTAATTTTTATGTCATAACCTAACAATCATCTATCCCTAAATTGACCCGTTAGATTAACCGAAATTATTAGGTCCAATTCAATAGCTAGTGTCAATAGTCAATTGATATTTAAAATCATTTTATATATGATCAGAATACAAAAAACATTAAGAGCAAATAATTCTGAATAAGACTAGGATTGTAATTGCATTGAAAAGAGTTTATACAATCACATGATTCAAACAACTTAAATTAAAATCATCTAAAAGACCTAATCAAATGGAATTAGTTAAACATGATCAAAAGAATAGACAACATAAAAAGAAACTAAACCGAAAGAATGCCGTTGTTCCGGTGTTGCTCCTCCTCGTGTGTTTCCCTTCAATCCATGTTGCTCCCTAAAACCTCTCGTGATCCGTGAATCTCCATTCTTTTCAAAACGTGAATCCTGTACAAGCCGTCATCCCCTCTTTCGTGTGCCTTCCTCTTGCTTTTATATCTCCTCCCCTCTGTTGTTAAGTGTCGTTTTCCCTTTTTTTTTTTTTCCAAAAGTTGCCTCGGGTCAACCAGCAATCTTGGGTCGAAGCCCAATTTCCTTGTTCCCAGCCTCACGTTGTGCTTCCCCTTTTGTTACAACTTGTTATCCTTTTCCTAGGTCCACATTAATTCATAAACCATGTTTTTGTTTATTCTCTACTAACTATACTAATTGACCAATAGTAATCATTATATACACTATTTGACTCAATAAATATAAAATGATACTTTATTTAAAATAAATCTAGATGAAGTACTAAATTAATAAAAATAAACTAAAAACATAATTAAAATGACTCAAAATATGATATGACAGACTGTCATCACAACCCCAAACTTGAACTGTTGCTTGTCCTCAAGGAACAAACTTGTTAGATGAAAAATGACAGTAAAATAACAGCTTATCGAAATATTCAACTCCTGACCGGTGTAATGATGTGCCAGATGTCTTGCTTAAACCTCCTTATCCACAACTCCTCGCACAAATTTGAAAAGGGTTCTCACAGTCGACATGCAGGTCTGCCATATTACCATATGCTTGAAACATTTCTAAACTGTCAATCAAAATCACTGTCAAGTACACACTTTTAAGGACTTTTTGGGTTATAACCGGGCTTAGGTATATGTGGGATATTTTCGGGAAAGTAGTGTTAAACAAACAATGGAGTTAAGCTCATTCTACTTTGTAAACAGTGAGAAAAAAAAAATCAAATCCAAATTCCCCCAAAATATCAACAATTGAGTGCTAGAGAACTCTTTTTATTTAATTTTTTTCTGAGACATATAATCACAAGTTAGTCTCATATAATTTTTCTTTTTTTTTCTGCACAATTTAAGTGCTTTTTTTTTTTTCATTTTTCAAGAGACATTTTTTTTATCTCTTAGTTCTCTAATACCCCTACCCCAAACTTAGAATGTTGCTAGTTCCAACAGCAACCCCAAACTTACACATTTCACACAACCAAAACAGCTTAACTCCAAAACAAATTTGGGTCATTTACACTTAAGGTCTTCTAGGTTTGTAATGTGGTTAGTCACCGAACAATGGGGTATAATCCTAAAGGCTCAATTTGGCTTCACAAAGGATAATTATAAACATAAAATTCAAGGTGAGTTCAAAAAGGCTCTAGGTAACAAGCACTTTGCCTTAGTGTGTACAAAACAAGACCAATCAACAAATTGAGAAACATCGCAAGTTCTAGAAATGACAGTTACATGGAACACTCATATATGTAAAATTGAAAAATAAATTTTGGCTATAAACCTTACAAGTTGAGTTTTCTGGGAGTTGTGGCTACCTAACTTTCTCATTGCCGGACATTTCCCGTTGAAATTCCATGCAAGCATCACCCCCTTTTGAACTTTTGAAATATCATTGGTATAAGCATCTGTCATGAGACTGGAAAATTTCAAGAAACAAGAAAATTCATTAATAATAAACAAGCAAGCAATAAAAGTTTTTGAAAAAGAGAATCAAACTGACATGACTGACATCTGACAAAGATGAGTTATTGAAAAAGAACTAATGTGGACATCGATTTTTTTTCTTTGTTTTTTTTCGTCCATCTTTTCACTTTTTTTTACTGAATAGAAATACCTGCAAAATAAACAAATGTTATAAAAATGATGGGTTGCCTCCCATCAAGCGCGTGTTTAACGTCACGAGCTTGACGCACCAACACCCAAGTCAGGGTGGATATTTCCACTTTAATTCAACAAGCATTCTCTTTTCATTTTTATTTTTTTCTCCTTGCTCATTTCCAACTTCATCCTCACTATTATCTTTACTACCCACTTCATCAACCTTTCTTTTGGTACTCTCAAGACTCACCGGCTTAAGCATATTTCTGGTTCTCAATTCAATGACTTTGCAATTCTTAATCTTTGGATATTTAACAGTTTCCTTATTTTTACTCAAACGGGGATAAGGCAACTTCATATAGTATGGAATCACTTGAGGCTTATCACCATCCTTGAGGAGCTGACTTTTAGACTTTCTCAAAATGGAGCTTGGATCTATGAGTTTCTCTATTTTCTCTTCCTCCTTCTTAGCTTCACACTGAACTCTCTTTCTCTCACTCTTATCCACTCTCATAGGGGTAGCTACTCTCCCATTACTCACTCCAATCATATTACATGCCTCATTATTCTGATTGTCGCAAGTATTGCCCCCAAAACCTCCACTTGATTGTGTTACCATTAGTCTTGACAACTGCCCAATTTGAGTTTCAAGGTTCCTAATGGAAGCTTCATTGTTCCTTTGCACACTTTCTTGATTTGACTTGATCTCTTGGAAGTTGGTTTGGGTTGCTTTGATGAAACTAGTCAAGGCTCCTTCAAGTGCGGATGGATTTGTTTGTGGTTGTTGTTGGGATGGGTCTGTAGTTGGGGTCAAGGTGTTGTTGTTTGAATATTTGAGGTTAGGATGTTGTTCCCATCCCAGATTATATGTGTTTGAGTAAGGGTTCCCTTTTTGATAATTTCCTATATAACTGGCTTCCTCACTCACTCCCTCGGGTACACACTCACAATTATCATGTCCTTCACCACAAAACTCGCACCTTAAAACTTGTGCTTGTTGAATCTGTTGAACTTGAGCTTGTTGAACTTGAACTTGTATCATACTCATGGCTTGTACCTGTTTGGCCAGTGCTTCCATTTTTTTACTCATCAAAGTCTGACTAGCCAGGATAACACTATTCTCAATCACTCCAAATACTCCTATCTCACCTTGCTCAGTCTCAACACGGTACTCATTCTGAGCCATGTTCTCAATCTGGGTTTGAACCTCAAGGTCTGTTTTCACACTTATACTACCCCCAGCTGAGGCATCAAGGAGCATCCTAGTTTGAACATTCAACCTGTGTGTAAATATTTGCATCTGATCCATTCTATCAAAACCATGTGGTGGACACCTCTTCAATAACAATCTGAACCTCTCCCAACCATCATAGAGAGGTTCTGTATCACCTTGCTTGAAACTAGTAATTTCTGCTATCTTCTTCAACAACTTTGATATGGGAAAAAAACGCTTCAAAAACATCATTTCTAACTCATCCCATTTCTGAATCATACCATTCGGCAGAGCATGCAACCAATCTTTTGCTCTCCCAGTTAATGTTACAGCGAACAATTGCAACTTCTTCTGATCTTCAGTCACTCCATCTGGGCAGCAGAACAAGCAAGATTCATAAAATCTACTCAAGTGTTCGTATGGGTCTTGAAGTGATCCTCCATCATATTGATTTTCTCTAAGACCCGCGAGAATTGAATTTTTTATGTTGAAGGCAACTGGGTTCGCCGGTTGAAACCCATGAGTGATAAGACATCGGTTTGTTTCTATACCATAATCCCCAAAGATGCGTCTAGATGGAATATCTCCCATCCCAAATCAAAGAGTAGTGTGCTTGATCTCACAGAAACAACAAAAAGAAAAAGATAATGTAGTAGCACCGCAAAACAAAAGAAAAGCAACAAGAATATTTTTTTTGTTGTTGATGTTTTTAAATAAATTAACAGAAAATAAATAAAACAAAGATCCTAAATATAATTTCAATTGCCTTGTCGAAATTAATTAACATTCCCCGGCAACGGCGCCAGCAACTTGCTAAGCTATATGTCTGCTCACTATATCATTTTTCAGAATTTCAGACTAGGATATAGATGAAATCAAATTGAATGCATGTTGTATCTTTGGGCAGAAGTCTTTGTGTCGTTGGTATGGTCTTTTCGCTTGACTAGCAACCTATAGTGTGCTTTGGTTCTCTTACATTTAGTTGGTATGTGCGTTATGATCTCTTATCTCTTATCCATATCATTCACTTAAGTATTTCCTCACCTTTCCGAAATAAATAAATAGTGGACTCTCATTCCATTGACACAAAAGAGATCTAAATTTCATAACTTGACAAATACATTCAGTACATCATGCTTACTAAAAGAGGTAAACAGATGTGTATCCCTTTCCATCTCATTGTTTTCATCTAAATTTTACATGTTCTGTTCATGGTTTAAAGATCAATCGAATAAGATTTATAATCAAAGAAATATATTAGCATGGTACATATAAGTAATTAGATACTTTTAGTTGATCATCGTCATTTTTAAGCTTAAAATCAGATTGATGAGAGAGAACAAAAAGAGTCTGAGGTTCTGAGTCTGAAGGTTCAGAGTCTGAGGTTCTGAGTCTGAAGGTTCTGAGTCTGAGGTTCTGAGTCTGAGGTTCAGAGTCTGAGGTTCTGAGTCTGAAGGTTCAGAGTCTGAGGTTCTGAGTCTGAGGTTCTGAGTCTGAAGGTTCTGAGTCTGAAGGTTCAGAGTCCGAGGTTCTGAGTCTGAAGGTTCAGAGTCTGAGGTTCTGAGTCTGAAGGTTCAGAGTGCCATTTTTGTCTGTCAGCTCAAATTATAAGCTTAGTGTTAGAAACTTATTAATTGCTGGAATTCTCTGTGCCATTTTTGTTAGTAACTCTGTTTATATCACCTCCTAAGGTTTGAATCTAAAAGCTATTCCTAAATGTCTTTGGATTGTTTTGTTAAAAAAAACGTGGTTTAATTGTCCATGCTTTAATATTCTAACAGGACTTCTGAAATTTGAATTGTTTTAATCCTAAAACTAATCCATATAACTTTGGTGGATATTTACGGATAAATGATAGAATCTGAACCTCTCTGTGTATTGCCCTCATTTTCTTATATAACACGATTGAGATTGATGCGACAACAGTTGCTTAGTTATTGAATGCATCATTATTGCAGTTATGCTGATTATGAATGGTAAGTTTCTCTAAATCGATTCATTTACCCTCTGTTTGGATTTCAACTCAATTTATTTACTTGCATGATAGCTTATGAAAACAACTTATAGCTTATAGGACATCAATTTGAGTTTATATTAAAATAACTTATACATAAGCGCTTAATTAAGTTGTTTATCGAAACAACCACTTAATTTTTTTTTGCACCGTACATTGGCAAACCAAGCTTATTTTTTTAAAATTCTTTGTGCAGTAACAATGCAATGAGTTTTTTTTTGCTAAGATTAAAGGGCAGCAACCAGAATTCAAAAATTCACGTTCACTTGGAGAGGTATAATCAGAGATTCTTTCCTTCTTATTAATTACTGATTTTGGAATTAGATTTTGTTTAATTTAAATGTGTGTGTGTGTGTTTTTTTGTTTGTGCAGGCCATTATAAAAAATATCCATCCATCAGAAATGGTAGAATTCTGCTTTGTTGTCGGTCCTGGATTTGTGAATATTGTCTTATCAATTTTACATGTTCTATTCATGGTTCAAAAAAGGTTTGATTTCAACTCCATTCAAATCTCATTGTTTTCATCTAAATTTTACATGTTCTGTTCATGGTTTAAAGATCAATCAAATAAGCTTTATAATCAAAGAAATATATTAGCATGGTACATATAAGTAATTAGATACTTTTAGTTGATCATCGTCATTTTTAAGCTTAAAATCAGATTGATGAGAGAGAACAAAAAGAGTCTGAGGTTCTGAGTCTGAAGGTTTAGAGTCTGAGGTTCTGAGTCTGAAGGTTCTGAGTCTGAGGTTCTGAGTCTGAAGGTTCTGAGTCTGAGGTTCTGAGTCTGAAGGTTCAGAGTCTAAGGTTATGAGTCTGAAGGTTCAGAATCTGAGGTTCAGAGTCTGAAGGTTCTGAGTCTGAGGTTCAGAGTCTGAAGGTTCAGAGTCCGAGGTTCTGAGTCTGAGGTTCAGAGTTTGAGGTTCTGAGTCTGAAGGTTCAGAGTCTGAGATTCTGAGTCTGAAGGTTCAGAGTCTGAGGTTATGAGTCTGAAGGTTCAGAGTCTGAGGTTCTGAGTCTGAAGGTTCTGAGTCTGAGGTTCAGAGTCCGAAGGTTAAGAGTCTGAGGTTCTGAGTCTGAAGGTTCTGAGTCTGAGGTTCTGGGTTTGAGGTTTTAAGTCTGAAGGTTCAGAGTCTGAGGTTCTGAGTCTGAAGGTTCAGAGTCTGAGGTTCTGAGTCTGAAGGTTCTGAGTCTGAGGTTCTGAGTCTGAAGGTTCTGAATCTGAGTTTCTGAGTCTGGAGGTTCAGAGTCTGAGGTTCTGAGTCTGAAGGTTCTGAGTCTGAGGTTCAGAGTCTGAAGGTTCTGAGTCTGGAAAGATGAAGAATTAACATTGGTCAAACTCACTAGGAAGAATTAACATTGGTACAAAATTTGGAGCGGATTGGAGTGAATTCGTTCAGATTAATCGATTAGTGGAGAACGACACTCTTAGGATGAATTTTATAAACAAGGCAACGTCAAATGTGATCAAGGTTGTCAAATTTTAGGTCCAAATATTGAAATCTAACTACTTTGTCTGCATTGTACTCTTGTGTTTGAGTATGACTAGATTGTGTAGCTCTTGTACAATTTCTAATATTCATTTCATGGTTTTTTGTATTTCACATCGTTTTTATTTAATGTCTTTCATTTAAGCCTTGCCTCTATATATATCTCATCATGAACCCGAGCGAAGTGCGGGTCGGCCATCTAGTTATTGTATACAGACCAAACGTGATCCTTGGACAAACATTCTGAAAAGGGTCACACGCCCCAAATTTACAATTAAGCCCGTGTGGCATCTCCAAAATTTAATTGTAAAATATTTATATAAATATCAATATCTATATACTCCTACATGTAATTTCGTATTAATTCGTAATAAATATAGATAGACTGATTGTACCTTACCCGATTCATACTATATTTTTATAGTTTATGTCGTGGCCTAGTTGCTGGTTATTATAGCTTAATTACATGCAACTCTCGAGTGGCTTTATCTTTGATTGTCTTTTTTATTTGTCTTCAATGTGTCCTGGATTGTTTTACTAAGCCTAATATATAATCAATTAATTAAATTAAAATGCAGAGAGAATAGAGCTTGTGGCAAGTGGGAACGTGGCAAGTTGGTTCAATCAATGTGGGAGGTCCAATGTTTCTAGTCTTCACATTGCTTGCCTTTTAGCCACTACTGCAATCAGAGAGCCATTTGGGAGTTATGCCATATCTATATTGATATGGCTTCCATGGTTCATGTTGTCCATCCTAACTAATTATTATGTATATAGATATATCCTCATTTCTTCATAAAGATATTTGTCTTTTGATTTAAGAAAAACCAATCATGCACAATATTGGTGAAAGGAAACTGACTATAGGTATGACATATGGCACTAGTCATTAAAAACGTACGGGAAATAAAGTGAAAATAACGTGAGGATTTCTAAATAAAAGTATAAATATAATTTATTTTAATCCTCTCACTACTAAAGTAAAATTTAATCAATAATTGTAAAGTAAAAATATACTCTTACATCATAAATGCACTTTTATAAAAGTTAAATTAATTTAACTCTAATTATGTGTTAAAAGCTTAATTAACGTCCAAGTTATATTTATATATTAAAATTGAGAAACAAAAAATTACTAATAATAATGTTCACACTAAAGATCCTTTTATATATGTTTTATACGAGATTTGAACTTCGTTTGTCGAAATTATAATGACAAACTCTTGTTAAACCAACACTTCGGTCCAAGTTATCTATCTTATGTGTGCATAACTTTATAACTCTTCGAACCACCGTTCTCTCTCTCTCTCTCTCTCTAAAACTCATCCTCTGACCTCTCTCTAGCTTCTCACCAAACAACCACCGCCACTCCTCCCTCTTTCTGATTTCAACCACTGCGATCTAGCCCCTTCAACCGGTGGTGCAACGAGAGTTGTTTCTCCGCACCACCACCTCCACTTTTTTGGGGTTTTCTCTCCTTTTCTCCGGCGATCTCCGTCCCCTTCACTGTTCATCCGTCGTGGTCAGCTTTGCGTCACCATGTTTTGATGGTGTGAGGATGGATTGATTCAGATTCATGTTTTTTAGTGTTGGTTGGTGAATTTTTGGGTAGTGAGTCGGTGGGTGGTTCTTTGCTGGGTCGGTGGTGGCTCTCTCCGCGCCTTCCTTCTTGGTTCTGGTCATCCTCGCCATTCAAGGCCTTTGATCTTTGGTTCCTTTCAGATCTGTTGAGATCTGCAGATTTCTTGGTTTCCGATTCGCCGCCTTCACGCCGGTGGTCTTGGAGCTGTTTTGGTGTTTATGTTCGTTTTGGTTGTTCCTGTATTGTGCGTTGTTTTTTTTTTGTTCGTATTGTTTGTTTTGTGTTCTTGTTTGATCACAGATTGGGTGACAGGTGACGTGGCCTTGTGCGGTGGTTCAGTTACGTAAACCCGAAAGGGTCTGTTACAAAAACCCGAAAGAGTCTTGTTTTTTTAACCCGAAAGGGTCTGGTTACTGACGTATTGGACTCATCCCTTGATCTGAGTTCTTACGCGTTGTTTGCTCGAAAGAGCTTTTATGCTTGTTGTTGTTCAAGGAGTTGTTGGCACTTGGATGATACCGTGTTGGCGGTCGATCCATACGCCATAATTACACTCTAACTGTTCTCTGCAGATGTTCACTTTTCATTCTTTTTTGTAACCTGGTTTCGCGCCCGTGCGCGGGTTCGCTGGGTTGCGCTTGTGATTAGTGAATTTTGTTAGGATAGATTAGAGTAGTTCCACTTAGGCTGATTTATCACGATGTATTCCCTTTTGAGTTTTCCTGGGTCAGGTCCTCTGTCCCTCCAGTCTTTGTATCTTTTTCTTTTTATTTAATATATTTTCTTTTTGCTTAAACAAAAAAAAAACTTTATAACTCTTCAAAGTGTTATTACTATAGTACAAAAACAAATATGTACACATTGTCTGAAGGGTTGAATAAAATGGCTAAAAGGCACATTTTTCTTAAGAATAAAACGTTAGACTTTTTGGAATGGGCAAGTTGGTAACGCTTTGGATGGATTTAGTTTTTTGTTTTTAAGGATGGATGGATTTAGTTTTTATGTATTGAAAAATAAATTAAATTAAATTAAATTAATTTAAATTATTTAATAAAAATAATTAAATTCATTAGTCAAATAAACATGAATAAATTTTTATATTGATAGTAGACTATTTTAATTCCAGTTCCTTGCAATCACTAATTTTTCTTCTAATATTTAAAAAGTATATAGTTTTTTACTTATATGTTATTTCAGTTGTTTTTTTTAATAAAAAATGATTTATAAACTCCAAAAAATTGGTGCAGTGTTAAAAAGATACCTCCGTATGTCCTCGACTTAGAATGTTTAAATTCATGCCCCGCTAGTACATTTAAAAAATAATAAATGTAAATAAATACATTTACAATTGTTCTTTAAACTCTAACTTCTTAAAAAAAATACTTACAAGTTGTTTTCAATTTGCTTTTTATATGCCTTCCCTCGTGTTGAGTGTGGGTAAGAAACATTTGCAGCTTCAAATTAAAGAGTCTTACGAATAAATCATTTTCCCAAAAATAGGAGTTCATCTCATCCTTCTAGTTGCGTAATGTATCATATCATCCCCTTGGTGGAACGTGTCATCCATTTATTATTGATTTATGCAAGTTTAACCTACTATCTTGATTTTCCATCATCTACTATCTTGATTATACATTTGATCTAACCAACAGAGTTGAGATAGATAGGTCGGTTGGACCTACCATTTTTTGTAACTTAGTACAAATTCATACATTTTTGTCAATGGATTGTATATGGATTTTTATTATAAATACCTTGAATATATGTATTAATTCAGCAATTAAAAAGAGTATATATTCAATATGATATGATCCAAATAAGATATAAAAAAAATATGATCTAAATCAGTCCTTTATAAATCATCAAAATTTAAATTAATCTCCATTTGCCAAAGTCGGCAGAATCTAGTAGTAGTAGTAGTACAAGAATAGAAGTGTGCAACCAAATTATTAATTAAAAATCTACAATTGTTCCTACCATCAACCAACTAATGGTAAAGTTGCATAGCTAGGATAGGAAATGCCAAAATGTGAACGTTACAGGCAAAAATGAAAAGCTTAAAACAAAATATATCCATTGATTTTAACCCAAAGTTTTGATATTCTTTTCGTCTCAGAATGTTACACACTGTTATGAATCCTTTTAAACAAGTCTCTATTGGTCCTTTTCATTTATAATGGACCCTACATAATTTTGCATGTTACGGCTGAGAATCATATTCATTGAACAAACTTGTCCAAAAGAGTTGAGTACTCAGTACCATCAAAATTCATTTCGTACATGCATTTACCAATTTGAATATGTGTCACTATGCATATTTTTCTTTTTTCCAAGTCAACAGAGACTCTATGCAAATTGTCTCACCATTTCCTAGCAGACTCACGTAAGGAAGAAGTTTCATTCTGACCTTAATTCCCTACTTGACTTTGGTTGCATGACAAATTTGAAAAATAAAATAACAACGTATTAGGCTTCTTTTGGCTAATTTTGTTAAATTTTATTGAAGATACAAGTTGATTATCAAGAGCACCTAAAATCAAAAGAAAGAATTACCTATGAATTCACCATTCCTATTTCATGAAATTGTATGAGTATGAAAAACGAGTTCTTAAAATTAACAA
Source organism: Medicago ruthenica (assembly GCA_018208015.1). NCBI lineage: Eukaryota > Viridiplantae > Streptophyta > Magnoliopsida > Fabales > Fabaceae > Medicago > Medicago ruthenica. The sequence continues at coordinate 146,476 of WNNG01000385.1, forward strand.
AAATTTAAAATATCCTTGCACTTTTAACAAGCGTTTTACCTTATAAAAAGGTCATTTGTTACGAATTTTAAAAAATGATTTTAATATTCAATAATTAATTTAGATATAAACAGGAAATAAATTGGAGCTATACTCCCTTAAAAAAATTGGCTATATTTTTATTTGTTTACAAAATAAAAAACAATCACTTTTAAGAAACAAGCATTTCTTGAAAATGACGTTTAAAAGAAGTTACAATTTCTTTAAAAAAAAACATTTTTTTTTATAAAAAAAATTTATAACAAACAGGTGAAATTTTTTAAAAGTTTTTTTTTTAAAAAATAAATGTAACAAACAGACCCTAATATCACAAATAGAATGAATATCAATTTGTTAATTTCACGAAATCAAATTTTTTCATTTATCAATTTCTTATAAGATATGATGGAAATTTCTACGATCCCAATGTATTTTTGATTGGACCGTCCCGTTTTTTCTTTAAAAACAAATTATTTAAAAAAATGAAGAAAGTTGAAAAATAGATCAAAACAACATTAAATTACTTTTTTTTTTGTAAATAGAGATAAATTTCATTAACTAAAACAGTTATTACAAACTTCATGAAAACGAGAAACCAAAAAATAAAGAGACTTGAACACCGCTTTAAACACATGAACAACTAAAGGCCTTACAAACTTAAAATTAGGTACTTCAGCTTCTTAGATTGCAACCCTCTAATGTAAACAAATGTTTGATGCACATTCTGAAATCGTCTACCATTTTTCTCCTTCAAAATCAAAAATTGAGTCACATTCACAACCATTATATATGCTCGATTGATACATGTCATTGTTCATGTTGTACTATCTTGCATTGTTAATTACTAGTTGCTAGTGTTGATACTTATGTCACTCTTTTACAAAATATGTCCAAACAACATCATAATACTCACAATTGAAGAAGAGGTGGGAATGAGTTTCATTCTCCTTCTTACACAAAATACACAATTGGTCACAGTGTATACCAACTTTGTTCAACCTGTCACAAGTTGGAAATCTAGCCAACTAATTAACAAACAAACATTTTGGAGGGGATGGGTTATTGCAAATTGCAAATCATTTTCCTCCAACTAACTTTTGCAAAATCACCTCTTAAGATATTATACATTTTCTTGATAAAAAGGTTTGGTTGTTAAAGAACATTACCATAGGCACTTGCAAAATTCTTAACTACATCAAAGACTTTTTTTTACTACTCGTGAGGATTGTGGGGGAACTTCAATAAGTAGTACATTTCTCTCTTTTATGCAGTATTCATTGTTGGATATTTGGTTGTTGGCTTCATGTTTGCTAAAATCAAATATACAAGCAGTTGTGCGTCTTCAGAAGCAGTACGTCTTCAGAAGCTGAAATCTCAATATGTGCGTCCTCAGAAGCTGGGTCTTCAGAAGCTGAACAGTACTTCAGACGCAGATTTCAGAAGTATCTTCAGAAGCTGGTTTTCTGCGTTCTTTTTCGCGCCTTGGAATGTTTATTTTCTCGTGTGGTATGTTGAAGATTTGTTTGAAGAATTCTCCTTGTTGGATTTGTTTCTAGAAGGAAGATTATTTTGCGTAAAGATATTTGTTGAAGATTGGTTTCTTTTATTTGTGAATATATTTTCAAAGTAATCTTTGGAAAATATATTTCTAAAGAATAATTGCTTCTATTTGCTTCTAAAGTATTCTAGAAATATATCTTTGAAGATTATTTGGTTCAAGATTATGTTGCTGCTGAAGCTATAAATAGAGGACGTTGCTGTTGAAGAAACTCATTCAAAACAGAAGTCATTATAGAGAGAGTCATACTTAGGTTTTGAGTCTGTGAGCTTTGTGCTTTGTTTCTGTACACCACTCAATTGTTTAGAGTTGGTTGGTTTTATTGAGTTGTAATCACTTGAAGCTTTTAAGCAAAAGTGACTGATTGTGTTTTGAAGTGTGTCTTCATCTTTGTTTGTTTAGAGTTTAAGATCACTGGGGTAGTGATTGCTTGAGTAGGAAGTAAGAGGGATCTTATATCTAGGAGTTCCTAGGTAGAAATACCATGTGTAATGATTAAGTGAGAAGGCTGTGAAACAGGGGTTGTTCACATAAGACTTCGAATTAATACTATTATACTGGATTTCCTTCCTAGCTTGGTAGCCTCCAGACGTAGGTGTGTTTGTCACCGAACTAGGTTAACAAATAACATGTGTTTTTTACTTTCTGTCAGTTTTTATTTCTGCTTCTGAACTACTGTTTTGCATACTCTGTTCTGCTCTGTTTTACGTTCAGAACCAGTCCTGCCAGGAATTTCAATTGGTATCAGAGCAGGCACCCTGCCTGTTTTAGGGTGAGCTCCAGGGAATTTATTTTCTGGCATAATGGAGAAAGAAGGAGGATTTGTAAACATACCACCTCTGTTGGATGGTTCCAACTATGAATATTGGAAATCACGCATGAGTGTTTTCCTTAAATCCATAGATAGTAAAACCTGGAAAGCAGTTCTGAAAGGTTGGGAACATCCTGTTGTGCTTAACAAAAATGGAAAGAAGACAGCTGATCTGAACCAGAAGAAGTGTGGTCCAAGGAAGAAGATTAATTAGCTCTTGGAAACTCCAAAGCCTTGAATGCTATATTCAATGGAGTGGACAAGAATATGTTCAGATTGATCAAGCAGTGCACTGTAGCTAAGGATGCCTGGGAAATTCTCAAGACTACTCATGAAGGCACATCCAAGGTAAAAATGTCCAGACTTCAACTTCTCACCACCAAATTTGAAAATCACAAAATGTTGGAGGATGAGAACATACATGGCTTTTATATGAATGTTCTGGACATGGCGAACTCATTTGATTCACTTGGAGAAAAAGTGACTGATGAGAAACTTGTGAGAAAAATTCTCAGATCTCTACCCAAGAGATTTAACATGAAAGTGACTGCCATTGAGGAAGCACATGACATCTCCAGTATGAAGGTTGAGGAATTAATAGGGTCCTTGCAGAATTTTGAAATAGCCTTCAACAACAAGACTGATAAGAAGGGGAAAAGTGTTGCTTTTGTAGCAAATGATGAAAGCACTTCAGAAGCTCTTGTGATGCTGAGTAGACAGTTTAACAAAATTCTGAAGCAGAAGACAAGAACTGATGAGAAAAGCAATCAATCCAAAGGTGTTCAATGTCATGAGTGTGAAGGATATGGCCACATCAGGACAGAATGTGCCACATATCTCAAGAATCAGAAGAATAGTTTGGATGTGTCTTGGTCTGATGAAGATGACTCAGAAGGAGAAGTGGGGAATGAATCAGCCAAGCATGTTGCTGCCTTTACTGGTAGATGCATGACTGATGATGAAGTTATGTGTTCAGAAGCACAATCAGGTTCTGAAACACCATCAGGTTCTGAAACATATATATTTTCTTATAAATTATTTATTTTAGTTTGATTTAATTTATGTGTTTTAAAATTTGAATTTGAGATTCCTTCAAAAAATAAATAAGATCAGATTATTAAGAAAAGAAATGTAATAGAAAAATATCCAACTAAAAGACACCCAAAAGACATCCAACTATAAGATTAGATTATTAAGGGTGTAGTTTGTTAGCTTTCTGATTTACTATCATTTTGGAGTAGATTTCAATTTAAATTTAAAAAGTATTGAGTTGCGAAATACTATAATTTTGTTCAAAAAGTCCACCCAAAAAGTAGTTAACTTTGAAGTCGACTTTATTTAATGGTAGAGATGTTTTATTTTATATTTAAATGAACCTAAATTTTTGTATAGTTTTATTGCATACGTTCCATTTAATGACAATTAATAACCAATTTTATGAGGGCAAAAATAAATGGACCAAAAATCATAAGCACTAATTTTAAAAATGATATTTTATCTTCCCTAAAAAAAAATGATATTTTATCTAAAATTAGAATTCAATTCAAATCTAACCACTACAATATTATAGAACATATCATTTTCTTTTATCAAGTAACATAGACCATAGTGACTAAATTCATACATTTTAAACATGAAAAAATAGAGAATCCAAGATTCGAACATGACTCATGTAAATAATGTTTTTGGTAGCAGCCACTTGAACTACGCTTATGGGACAAACATTTCATATTTTTATTCTTGATGGTTAATAGTTAAAAAATGTTTAATGAGAATTAATAGTAGGTTATATTAGGGCCAAAATAAATGGAGAAAAAACCAAACTGGGATTACAATTAAAACTCGACCGCTACGGTATTTTAGAACATTTCATATTTTATAAGTGACAGTTAATGACAGTTAATAGTGAAAAAAAATAATGAAATTGATAATAAATTACATTAAGGCATAAATGGAAAGAAAAAAAAACAAGAATTACAATTAAAACCTGACAACTACAATATTTTTTTATGACCACAGCAGTTTTTTTATAGATGACAACTTTTTTTTTATAATATTATTATTAATGACAACTAATGACAGTTTTTTTGACAACTAATGACAGTTAACAGTTTAAAAAAAAATAGGGTTAATATTAATATTAGGCCAAAAACAAATGGTTGAAAAATCAAAATTAATAAAGTAAAGTCCATAAAAAGCTAAACAAAAATATTGAATACCCCCAACCCAATACCAATACCAATGCCCAATGTTGTTGAATAGAGGAATCGGTGTGTTCATGTACCGGTCAATATCAAGTACAAATATGGTGAACCTCCTTGTAAGGCAAGGTTATTCAACAACCTCCTCAACGGCCCAATTTCATAAAAAAGGTAAAATAATTAAATATTAAAGACCCAAAACTATTGAAGACATAAAAAGAAATATAAAGAGTGGTATTGGTTTTTAATGAAAGTGGTATTTGCTAAGGTGGTTGGACTAAGAAAGAAAGAAAGGGAGTGTGTAACATTAAAAAAACCGGTTTTAAGGAAGTATACATTGCATTCTGAAATCGCATTGTACTTATTCTGTGGACGACACCTAAGATTTTTTTTTCTATTTCCAACATATAAAAACCGCTTTGTTTGTTTCACGACAATATTTTCAATTTACATGACATATTCATACATTTCCTCAATACAGAAACTAAATTAACTCTTATTCCTTTTTTGCTCCTTAAGGAGATTTTTTTGGCATCAATGCTCTTGACCCTTTTCTCTGTTATATACCTCTCTTTCTTCTTCAATCTTCTTGTGTCTTCTCTTTTTTATATTCAGCTTATACTTGGAGTAGAACAATTCTGTTTCTTGTGCTCATGCCTGGCCGTGTCAATCAGAGTGGTAACTTTACTTCATCTCTTTTCTTTCTATTTCAATTGTCTTGCTTTGTGTTTCTTGTGATTAATTGCTCTTTTTTCTGCATGTATTGTTGTTTGATTCTTCAATTTTGAAGTTTTCATGTTTTTGGTTTTAATTGATCATAGGATTATAGCATAACATAACATAGTGTTTTTTTTTTCTTTCTTTCTATGGATGTTATATATCTTGTGGCATGCTTAGGAGAAACACTCTTATCTTATAGCTTGTTGCTGCAATAAGGATCCTTAGTAAGAATAACAAAGAAAATATTGGATCTAGTACTAGTTGTGATTTCTTTAAGAACAAAGAAGTTAATTTTTTTTTTGTTTGAAAAAAGAACCCTTTTTATTTTCTTTGGTGGAATGGAATGAAATGAACATGCATGTGCTAGATTGCAAGTGATAGATATTATGTTGTGTGTGATGTACAAGATAGATAGTGACTAGGGTATCTTATTGTAATAATAAGTTGTAATTGGAACAATCTTGTGTGTGTGACTGATTTAGATTGTGTGAATGACTTTTTCAGGTAATGATGAACTGCATCCTGGGGGTAGGGTGTACACTATTAGTTCCAATATTGATGTGCACTGCTCTCCTACGAAGCGAACTCGAATCAGTGCCCCATTTACCTTTGGAGCTCTTCAGCGAGCTCTTGAGCACGGGCAAGATCTTAAGCCTACTATCGAGATCCTTCCAGACGAATGTCTCTTTGAGATATTCAGACGGCTTCCAAGCGGCAAAGAGAGAAGCTCAGGTGCCTGTGTATCAAAAAGGTGGCTTATGGTTATGAGCAGTATTTGCAAAGATGACATTGAATCTGGTGTAGAAACAATCTCTTCAGAGAGTGATGAAGATGCTGAAGGTGATGGCTACCTTACAAGGCGTTTGGAAGGGAGGAAAGCCACTGATGTAAGGCTTGCTTCTATTGCTGTTGGGACTGGTTGCCGTGGTGGACTTGGAAAGCTATCTATCAGAGGAAACAACTCGACTCGAGGTGTTACAGACCGCGGTCTCTCAGCAGTTGCTCATGGTTGCCCTTCTCTCAGATCACTTTCACTGTGGAACGTGTCTTCCATTAGTGATAAGGGCCTTTGTGAGATTGCAAAAGGATGTCATATGTTGGAGACGCTCGACTTAAGCCATTCTTCGTCGATCACCAACAAGGGTTTGATTGCAATAGCTGAAGGTTGCCCTAACTTGACAAACTTAAACATTGAATCATGCTCTATGATTGGAAATGAGGGTCTGCAAGCTGTTGCAAAGTTATGTCCCAAGTTACATTCAATCTGTATCAAGGATTGTCCTCTTGTTGGAGATCATGGTGTGTCCAGTTTGCTATCATCGGCTTCCAACTTGTCAAGGGTAAAGCTTCAGATTTTGAATATTACTGATTTTTCTCTGGCTGTTATTGGCCATTATGGAAAGGCGGTAACGAATCTGGCTCTAAGTGGTCTTCAAAATGTAAGCGAAAGAGGGTTTTGTGTCATGGGAGTTGCTCAAGGTCTACAGAAACTGATATCACTTACTATTACTTCCTGCCAAGGGGTAACCGATGCGAGCATCGAAGCCATGGGTAAAGGTTTCCCAAACCTGAAGCAGATGTGCCTTCGCAGGTGTAGCTTTGTATCCGACTTTGGATTGGTAGCATTTGCCAAATCCACAAGATCTCTCCAGAGCTTGCAGTTGGAAGAGTGTAACAGATTCACCCAATGTGGGATTTTCTATGCCCTTTCAAACATCAAAACGAAGTTGAAATCATTTACACTTGTGAAGTGTATGGGAATTAAAGACATTGATGTGGAAGTGTCTATGCTTTCACCTTGCAAGTCTCTCCGATCTTTAACCATTCAAAACTGCCCTGGTTTTGGCAGTGCTAGCTTGGCTGTGGTTGGGAAATTGTGTCCCCAACTTCAGCATGTTGATCTGACTGGACTTTGCGGCATAACTGACGCTGGTCTTCTCCCTCTTTTGGAGAATTGTGAGGCTGGACTTGTCAAGGTGAACCTTGCAGGTTGCTGGAACTTGACAAATTACATAGTTTCCGAGTTGGCCAGGCTACATGGTGGAACTCTCGAAATACTAAATCTTGATGGATGCCAGAATATTACCGATGCAAGTTTGGTAGCAGTTGCAGACGACTGCCTCCTGCTGAATGATCTAGATGTCTCAAAGTGTGCAATCACCGATGCAGGCATAGCCGCTCTCTCTCGTGCTGATCATCTTAGTTTGCGAGTGCTCTCTATGTCTGACTGTTCAGGTATATCAAACATGTGTGTGCCTTTCCTGGTGAAATTAGGCCAGGCATTGTCAGGATTGAATATTAAAAATTGCAATACAATTGACAGTAACGCAGTTGAGTTTCTCGTGGAGAATTTATGGAGATGTGATATTCTGGCCTAATCGCGATGGAACTGCTGAATAAGGAAATGATAATGAATTACTTTGATCAAGTTATTAATAATGAAGCAGCAGGTGGTAACATTCAGCATACTTTTTTTTGGCTGATATGACTATCAAGTGTGGATTTGCGGCGCGGTTTGTTGACTCAGTTGTTTTCCAAGGAGTTTTGGTTTGTTTCTTCACTAGCCCTTTTTTGCAAGCATCTTTAATACATAAATGCTTGTTTATTACAACCCCTTTTGGCTATAATTCCATGAGAATACAGTTACTGAGTCTTGGTTGATGGTATCCACTCTAGATCGCACATTGCCTGGGTTTTACTTTGTATCACTGAAATGTTATATTCTGTTTGTGGTAGGTTTATTTTCATGTATTTTTTAATTTTATTTTTAATTGTAATAACAATCAAGCGTGTTAAAACGCCTAAATTCTGAATAAAGAGTTACCTTAGTTTGCTTATGTTTCTCTGTTCTGTTGTACTTCAATTTTAATAAGGCTTGGCAATGTCTTTGCTCAAGGGCTTTCGTTTGGCCTGCCACAACAACCCATGTTTCGGGTTGTTGTCTTTTAAATAAGTCTTTGCTTTTGTAGGTTTCTCTTGCTTATGAATTGTACTATTTTGTTCGGAATCATGTTATTGGTGCGATGTACCCACCGCCTTTGGTCAATGACTTCGGTTATTATATGATGATGATAAAATGTGATGCTGCTCTTTTTTTTCCATCTCTTTTGATGGAATGTTAGAATTTGTGGATGCAGTGAAGCTAGTTGCTACTTGCTAGTACCTACCTTGTTATTTTCTTAGATTATACATTACAAACTTGATATATTTTTGTGACTTTGCTGTACTCCTCTGGAAAAAAATTAGGATACTCTTGATGGACCTTAGTCTTATTTCGCAATAGTTCCTTTCAATAAAATTTATATTTCTTTTAAGGTAAAAAATAAAAAATTTATTGAATGAATCTCCATTTTAGCTCTTGAAATTATTGGGGTATATAATTTGGTCTTCTAGTCTTTGAAATTAAAAGCTGTCAATCAATTCAATCTATGTGTTATCTAATAGGGTGAGAAATGCTCAATTGACACAATGTTTAGTAAATACTCTCAATTGGAGTCTGGTTCTAAACATTTAGTTGAACTTCTATTGTTCTCTATTTGCGAGATACTACATACATTAGAAATGCATGTGTTTTTGTATTTTGATATCTAATGTCATTGATTGAATTCTCTAATAGAAAAGACTAAATTGATTGGCTGACTCAACATCAACATTAATTGACGGTCTTCAATGTCTAATGTTACTAGATTGATTTAGAAGACCAAATTGTCTAATCTAATCTTTCAAGTATTTTGATGAATGACTCTAAATTTGTTTCCAAAAGTTATGTAATACGAATTATAGCTGTATCATATAATGCATGCTGAGTTAGTGGAAACAATTTGTCATGTCTATTTTCTTCAACATATCATGGTGTTGAATTAAACTGTCCTTGTTACAATCCAGTGCTGGACCATGGGTACGAGTTCGATCTCATGTTTTCCACCTTTCTATCTCTTGGAGTGTGTGTGGCCACTAGACCACTTATGTGTGTGTATATATATATATATATATATATATATATATATATATATATATATATATATATATATATATAGGGATTTGCTAATATACACCCACTGGTTTTTATGTAGGAGTATTTTAGCAAGTTATAACTAAAAAGTTGATAAATACACCTTGATGTGTATGTTGCTATAACACACCTTCTAAAAAATAAGTGGGTGTATGTTAGCAACTCCTATAGGCATTTGCTAGAATACACCCACTTATTTTTTAGAAGGAGTATTTTAGCAAGTGATAACTAAAAAGTGGCTAAATACACCTAAAGATGCATGTTGCTAAAATACTCCCACATAAAAACTAGTGGGTGCATATTATCAAATCCCATATATATATATATATATATATATATATATATATATATATACTCCCTCCGTCCCTTTTTATAGGAGTAGTTTACAAAAATCACGTGTATTAAGAAAAGTTGTTGGAGTAATAAAGTTGTCTCAAATGTGTGTAACTATTACTAGATTACCCTTAATTAAATATATATTTAATGTTAATTTTTCATATACTAAGAAAAATTGATAGTATTAATAAGGGGTATATTTGGAAAAAGAGTAATCAATACATCTAGGAATTTGTATATAATCTTATATTTAGGGACAAAACTTTTTTGTAAACTATTCTTATAAATAGGGACGGAGGGAGTATATATATATATATATATATATATATATATATATATATATATATATATATATATATATAAACTTAATTGCACTTTTAACCCTTTAGTTTTTCAATTGTGTGTTTTTGAACCCCCTAGCCCCCACGCGGATTTTGACTAAATTACTAACTTGACATTTTTATTTAACGAAAATTGATAATGCGAATCAAAAAGAAGGTAAGCTAGAGGGTTAAAATCGCTCAATTGAAACTAAGAGGTTCAAAATTGCACAATTGAGAAATCAAAGAGCCAAAATGACACAATTAAAACCAAGCGGGTTCAAAATCGCATAATTGAAAAACTAGGGTTAAAAGTGTCACTAAGCCTAAAAATATCACGGTGTTGAAGTGAGGTGAATGAGCTCACCTTCACTCATGAATGATAATGGTCCCATGTCTATGAGAACATGAGCATTGACTTTTCCTACCCCACGTCACAGCCACTCTTCAATGATGAGAAATGCATCATCATTCATCACATACCTATTCATGTTCTTGGTGACCATGGTCATGGATGCTCATGTCAGTGTTGGAACTTGGGGTAGTTGCCCATACTCCACAAAGGAAAATTTGTTTCATTGTTTACAAAAATAAAAGGACAAAGGTACACAAGTAGTAATGTAAACTGTAAAGTATAGAGAAATGCTCAAGCATAGGAGATCAAAATAGCATAACAAAATTATTGCACAACAGTATTTACTTTTTTTCTGTGCAAGATATGCAAGTGACCATTTTGTCCTGCTTAAGCAAGCAAAATGTGGGACCTATGCTCTCACATCGGACTTTTCAGATCACAACAACCGCAATGGACTCTCTCTCTCTCTCTTAGACCATATGCAATGGGCTGTTTAATATTGTGTTGAATGATAAAAAGTGGTGTAATGGTGTGTTTAATATGTGTTGAATGGTGATGTGGAGGAGTGAGGAGATGAAATAATTCAACACAATTTAATGCCTGCGCCGAATACACGTGGCAGCTTGCCACTTGCTGAATTCTGGCGCGTGTGAAACACGCGCCGACAGGGCGCGTCACGCGCAGAGCCGGAGAGAGAAGGAAACTGTTTTGGATAAAGGCGGACACGTGGCGAAATCTGATTGGTTTGCTGGATTTTTATTATCGTAATAATTTCAACTCAATTATTTCATTGTAAATTAATTTAAAAAAAAATACCAAAATTCATGATTTTTTTTCCTCTATAAATAGAGACTTGGTTCATTTCATTTGGACACAGAAAAAAAAACCAAGTTTTTCAGTATCTTAAGCTTATTACTATCCTTCTATTAGCTATCCTTTTGAAGTTTTAAACTTCTTTTGAGTGAAATGGATCCCAATAATAATAATTTCAACACCCAGAATTCTTCTAATTACCCATTTAGCTACCAAAATCCCAACAATTATCAACATCCAAATCAATTTCCAAACCAACGTCCTCAAAACATGCATAATTTTGGTTTTGCACCAAATTTCAACCACCCATCCTCTGTTCCAAACTTTAATCTATATTATGGATCTATGATGTGATATCCATCTCAAACACCCCCGTTTAATGGTTATATGCCAATGGGAAATGAAAACTTTCCGAGTGTTGGTGCACCTGAATTTCCTGAATTTTCAACACAAATAACTCTTGGTGGCATGACAAGTGGTAATGAAGTCACTCCAAATCCAGAGGATTCAACTCCTAAGAGCAAGAAAGCCCAGCAACCAGCATGGAACACTGAACAAAATTTGGTGCTAATTAGTGGGTGGATTAAATATGGAACAAGCAGTGTTGTTGGGAGAAATCAGAAAGGTGAAACATATTGGGGTAAAATTGCTGAGTATTGTAATGAGCATTGCTCATTCGATCATCCGCGTGATGGTGTTGCATGCCGAAACCGTTTTAATTATATGAACAAAATACTGAATAAATGGATTGGCGCTTATGAAAGCGCTAAGCGTTTGCAAGGAAGCGGTTGGTCGGAGAATGATATTCTGGCAAAAGCGCAGGAATTATACGCAAGTGGGAAGAATATTCAATTTACTTTAATGGCAGAATGGCACGCTCTCCGTGATCAACCACGTTATGGTAGTCAAGTAGGAAATATTGGCTCAGGCAGTAGTGGATCTAAGAGATCTCACGACAGTGATGCATGTGGCTCAAACTCTGTAGGATCTACTGCTCGTCCAATGGGTAGGGAGGCAGCTAAGAAAAAAGGTAAAAAGAAAAGTAAGGAAGCTGCCTTGGAGGTGGTGGATAAAGAGTGGGCTGAATTCAAACAATTCAAGGAGAAAGAGCTTGAACGTTTGGACAAGATAGCGTCGGTGCAACAGGAGGCTAACCAATTGATGAAAGAAAAGACTAATGCTAAGAAAATGAAAATGTATCTAAAACTAAGTTCCGAGGAGAATCTCGATGATCGGAAGCAAAAGTTGTTGGATATGTTGAGCCAAGAGCTGTTTGAAAATTAATTTCAATCAAATTGTCTGTGGCTTTTGGCTGTAATGTATGAGTTATTGTGTAATTTCAATCAAATTTTGGCTGTAATGAAATTGTCCGTTGATTAATTTCAATCAAATTTCAATCAAGTCCCCAGTGTTTGCTTTAATAATTGTCTGTGGCTTTTGGCTGTAGTGTTTGCTTTAATAATTGTCCGTGACTTTTGGCTGTAGTGTTTGCTTTAATAATTGTCAGTGATGTCTGTTGGGTTTGCTTTAATAATTGTCCGTGACTTTTGGCTGTAGTGTTTGCTTTAATAATTGTCAGTGATGTCTGTTGGGTTTGCTTTAATAATTGTGCGTGACTTTTGGCTGTAGTGTTTGCTTTAATAATTGTCAGTGATGTCTGTTGGGTTTGCTTTAATAATTGTCCGTGACTTTTGGCTGTAGTGTTTGCTTTAATAATTGTCAGTGATGTTTGTTGGGTTTGCTTTAATAATTGTCCATGACTTTTGGCTGTAGTGTTTGCTTTAATAATTGTCAGTGATGTCTGTTGGGTTTGCTTTAATAATTGTCCGTGACTTTTGGCTGTAGTGTTTGCTTTAATAATTGTCAGTGATGTCTGTTGGGTTTGCTTTAATAATTGTCCGTGACTTTTGGCTTTAATGTATGAGTTATTGTGTTTGAATATGTACCACCCAATTGGAATCTAATCCTTATCTGAGTATTAACTGAATACAATAACTTATTTCGAATCCGTCAATATCCACCACTTAATGTACTTGTATATATGGACTCCTAGATACATACATTGAATCACCAATGTCCCAAATCTCATTCAATCTACTTCAAAATATCACAAAAAACTATCAATGGATCCATCAGAATATCCTTTTGATATCGCAGCCTACAAACAAAAATGTGAAATGGAAGAAACTTATATCGCCAACCGATTCAGAGAGCGTCGAAACAAAATATTGGAAGATAGTGCACCTCGTAGTAGAAAATATCTCAATAGAGATCATGCAGCGGCAAACCAAAGACTAATTGACGACTACTTTGCCAATGAGCCTACATATGACGATGCAATGTTTCGTCGTCGGTACCGGATGCAAAAACATGTTTTCCTTCGAATCGTTGGGGACCTTTCAAGTAGTGATAACTACTTCACCCAACGAGTTGATGCAGCCAATAAAGAAGGTATATCACCCTTAGCAAAATGTACCACAGCAATGCGAATGCTAGCATATGGTGTGGCAGCAGATGCGGTCGATGAATACATCAAAATAGGAGGTACTACAGCATTGGAGTGCTTACGTAGATTCTGTAAAGGAATCATACGATTGTATGAGCAAGAGTACCTGAGAGCACCAACCCAAGATGATCTGCAAAGAATACTACATGTAAGTGAAATGCGGGGGTTCCCAGGGATGATCGGGAGTATTGATTGCATGCACTGGGAGTGGAAAAATTGTCCTAAAGCATGGGAAGGTCAATTTGCTAGGGGGGATAAGGGAACCACCACAGTTATTCTTGAAGCAGTTGCATCTCATGATCTATGGATTTGGCATGCCTTTTTTGGATGTCCGGGAACGTTGAACGATATAAACGTTCTAGACCGGTCACCAGTGTTTGATGATGTGGAACAAGGAAAGGCTCCAAGTGTGAATTTTTTTGTGAATCAACGTCCCTATAACATGGCATACTATCTAGCTGATGGTATCTACCCTTCTTATCCAACTTTCGTCAAATCGATTAGACTTCCTCAAAGTGAACCCGATAAGTTATTTGCAAAAGTTCAGGAGGGATGTCGGAAGGACATCGAACGTGCATTTGGAGTGCTTCAAGCTCGATTTAAAATCATCCGTGAACCAGCTCGCTTGTGGGACATAGCCGATTTGGGTATCATCATGAGGTCATGCATCATATTACATAATATGATTGTTGAGGATGAACGAGATACATATGCTCAACGTTGGACCGATTTTGAGCAATCTGAGGCAAGTGGATCTAGTACACCGCAACCATACTCGACCGAGGTGTTACCCGCTTTTGCAAATCATGTGCGTGCTAGATCCGAATTGCGTGATCCAAATGTTCATCGCGAATTGCAAGCAGATCTAGTGAAGCACATATGGGAAAAGTTTGGAATGTTTCATGATTAAAGATGATTTGTATCGTACTAATTAAGTTATTTGTGTCGTGTGCTTAATTTGTTGTCTTGCATTTTAAGTTATTTGTGTGCCGCGTGTTTAATGTATTGTATTGCATTTTAATTTAAGAAAATAAAAATAAATTATTTAAATAAATTTTGTTTTCACAAAAACACTAAAAAATAAATTGTTAAGTTTTTATTATTTTAATTTAATTATAATTAATAATTGTAATTTTATGTAATTATAAAAACAAAATATTAAATTAAATAAGAATATGAAATAAAAAGTGGTGGGGTAGAGTGAGTGGTGGGGTAGAGTGTTGAATGAAAAACCATTGGAGAGGATATTTGTTGAATGGTGTGTTGAATTATTATGTGGAAGAGAGAGAAAATAATGTGGAGTGTTGGGAATTGAAAAAGTGTGTGTTGAAGGGTGTTGAAAATAAAAACCATTGTAAATGGTATTTTGAACTACTGCTGCTTGTACCATATCAGGGCTACCCTATTCAATTAGCTTTGCACAGATGTGACTCTAAAGCATATTCCTCGTTCGATTTCTATGTGTTGTGTTTTCAAAATGTTTGTAGTGATGACTTTTGGATTATGTAGTACGAACATTTTAAAATTCCAATCTAGATTATAAAATTTGATCCTTGTCTTTACAAAAAAGACAAATTTTATGTAATTGTTTGCAATGTCTCATATATGGATACTTCGAGAATCCTTTTGGCAATGTCAAAGTTGAGGTTGCACCTCAAGCTGCGTCTGGTATGGATTGTGCATACGGTTCATAACTAAAAGAAAATTTATTTTACGAGACGAGTTGTTGACATGAGTTCGACGTGAAATAGAAAAGTTAGGATTTACATGTTATTTAAAAAATTAGATAATGGAAAAAGTGACAAAAAAAAAATTGTTGTGTTAAGATGTGAAAGTGGAGGTTCATGAAAGAATAATTTAATCTATTTAAATTATTATGATTCATGTTAAATTATATTATGTGTAAACTTGCAAAAGTTAAAAAGTCAAAAGTAGTAAATTTATTTTAGGACTTATGAGACTTTATATTAAGGCTTAATTGAACTTTTGGTCCCCTAATTTATTTGTTGTTTTCAATTTGGTCCCATAACTCTAAATTTTTCCCGTTTGGTCCCATAACTATATCTCCGTTAGTCAAATTGGTCCTTTCTGTCAATTTTTTGTTTCTACCGTTAGTGAGTGCACACGTGGCCAATCCCACGTGGCACATATAAAAGGAACATTTCAGAGGATGAGAGAGAAGGAACTGGTATTAGAAACGTTTAGAGAGAGAAGGAAGAGAGAAAGTCAGTGACACTGTGCACAATCCCAAACGAAGAAGACGAAGAAGCCCATCCAGCAACGAATCTAAGGATGAAGAAGACGAAAATGGCTGCAGAAGACGAAGATTTTGATGTTGGTGCCTTTGTCGAGGTTAGAAATCTTCATCTTTTCTGGTTTAGGTTTTTTTTTATCGTTTTCTGGTTTAGGGTTTTTACTGGTTTTCTGGTTTAGGGTTTTTGTTTTGTTGTTTGAAATATGGTTTAGGGTTTTGCTAAAAATAGATTTTTTAAAACAAGTTCTTTCAACACTTTTTCATTCCTGTATCTTCTTCATCTATGAAATACATGTTTGAAATCTGGTTTAGAGTTTACAACTAGTTTTTTGAAATTTGGTAGGCTGAGGAAGGTAGATTTGTCCTTGTGCTCCACCATGGAGGGGGTTTTGTTGAGTTTCACCATGCTAACTACAATGGTATTGAAACTGTGCTGGAGTGTGAACCTGATTACTGGGCTTACTTCTCTATCATATCAACCACAAAACATTTAGGATACAACCTGATTACTGCTCTTTGGTACTATGACCCTAACCTAGTGGATGACATGATTCGTTTGAGGGATGACAAAGGTTGTAGAAGGATGAAGGCAATAGCTGAAATGTATGGTAGGGTTCACTTATATGTAGAACACCCAATTTATCAACCTGAAGTAGGCAACTTGAATCCTTTAATTGAATACCCTTTAGGGCATGTGGATCCTCATGTGGGAGATGAAGTGGAAATGGGGGTAGTTGTGGTGGATAATGTGGGACCTGATGTGGGAGATGGAGCTGCTGAGGTGGATAATGTGGGACCTCATGTGGGATATGAAGTTGCTGAGGTGGAGAATGTGGGACCTGATGTGGAACCTTTGGTGGAAGAGGTAGAGGTGGAGCTGGATGGTGGGGACCACTGTGTTGGAATGGGGGGAAATGAGAATATTGATGTGGGGACCACTGATAGGGATGAAAAGGCTGTTGAGGGGCCCACTGAGGTAGAGGTGGAGCTGGATGGTGGGGACCACTGTGTTAGCTTTGTGACAGATTTGAATGGGCCAAAGGGAAGGGAAGAGAATGATATAATTGGGCCCTCTGGACATGCTGGGCTTGATGATTTAGTAAATGGTAATGGGTCAGACAACTATGAGGAGAAAGAGGATTCATATGACAGTGCACTTGACATAAACTTTGAGGATTCAGAGGAAGAGATACGGTTGGAAGACAACTGTGGTAATTTTGGTTTTGAAGAAGGTGAAGAGAGGAATATTCAGGGTGAATATGGTGAGAAGGCTAATGAAACAACTACTGAGGTTTTAACTGAACAAGTGCAGAGTAAAGAAAGAGAGAAAGGTAAGGGAAAGGAAAAAGATCAGGCTGGGTCAAAGAGAGTTATTGTTGATCAGACAAAAGTAAGTATTTTTATATCGTATCCACATAGACTAGTGCGATATTGCAAGCCGTTCAACAATTGTTATCATTTTAAGTTAGGGTTTATAAATTGTTTCATATAAACTATTGGACTTTAAAGCGATAATAAAACGACGAGTAGTAGGGCGTAAAAGCGTTAGGATCGGAGTTCGTCAATCGAGCATCGAATATATTCTAATGATCATGCAAATGAATTCTATCTTTTTAGCGAAATTATCACGTATCACTCGACAACATCATTCATGTCTAAATGACGTCGTGAGATCATTCGTATCGTTTAATCGACGATTTCTCCATCTATTAAACGATCCGAAAGCTTTACGTTCCAATACTTTATGTGATTATCAAAACCCAATTCCATGTCTAGAATTTCTTATTTTGATAGAAGATTATTCTAAACCTAGATTCAAAAGTATTTTTCAATAACATTTAAATCATGTAACACCCATACTAATTTTATCTAGAATATTAGCATGTGCATTAAACTGATATTGGATACATCAAGGTTTTCAATAATAATAAAACAACACAACTGAATGAATACAATTTTGCTCGCTTATACAACCTTTCAAGTACCATAATAAATACATAAAAAAAATCTGATAAGATCCTGAGCTGGTACATGACGAGCAACTGCACTCCATCCAGCGTCTCCCTGATGATCATCCTCACGAACCTCGTGCTAACCTGAAAACCTGCACCAGAAGGAATGGGATGAGACATAATGTCTCAGTGAGCTCCACCCAACCTACTGTTGGCAACCTCGGGGAACCTAGGGTTGCCATGCCTACTTTTGGCAATCTCGGGGATTCCTATAATCGCCAAGCTTTAACCTTTCCCATATAGGGTATACCTGCCTGTTCCTGCTATCCTGTGTAGTCATAATAACTAAACTACATCCTGCTAAACTAGTGATCAAGGGGAAACCTAGGATCACTGTATGAGCCTGATAACTGAATAGTCATGAAATCTAGACTATAACCTGATAACTTGGTGATCGAGGGGACTCCTAAGATCACCACCTGATACCTGCCTGATAACATAATCTCATACCTAGTGATCTGGGGACATCCTATGATCACTTTCTGGTAACTGTTATCTGCACAGTACTTGTCATAAACTTATGCAATAAATACATATACATCTTACTTTAACATAAAGTTAGAAAGTTAGCGTTGAACATACAATAATTATCTAAGTTCATTTTATGGAATGCCCCCAAGTGGAGTAACCCCGAAGCACATTCCCCTGATAACCGGTGAAAATTCCTATACGAGGTTAATCACCGGACTCCTCTTATCGTTGTGTGGACAACTCTCTCGAAGAAGTCCCATCCGGTGTATCCCGGAGTCTGCTGAACACAACTTAACTTACATGTGGACAACCCTCTCGGAGAAGTCCCATCCGACATAATCCGGAGCCTGCTGGACATGTTTACATCTTAACATTCGTGTGGACGACCCTCTCGGAGAAGTCCCGTCCGGCATAATCTGGAGTCTGATGAACACGTTAACATAATCTTATAAACTTACGTGTGGATAGCCCTTTCGGAGAAATCCCATCCGGCATAATCCGGAGTCTGCTGAACATGTATAATCTT
Source organism: Medicago ruthenica (assembly GCA_018208015.1). Lineage (NCBI taxonomy): Eukaryota > Viridiplantae > Streptophyta > Magnoliopsida > Fabales > Fabaceae > Medicago > Medicago ruthenica. Next base: position 165,389 of record WNNG01000385.1, read on the forward strand.
TACAATACATTATAATTATTAACTTAAAACTCATATGTATATCTGATACATTTCTCTAATCATATGCATATCTAATGCCTTCATCAAGTATCTACTCATGCACTTCTTAACCTATAATATAAGGTTCTAGGTTTATCGTTCTCATAAGCCACTTAATCATGTTGGGTATCTGAACCCCCTTAGGCCTATCTGAGGCCTTGAATGTACTGACACATTCCTATTATCCTTGTATTCTAAACCGAATACATTTCTATTCCTGCTTACCTAACAAAGGTTCTTGACATATCGTTGTCATATACCTTCCTTAAGAGTTTACCAACTCACATGTAATGGATTTGTTCATCTAATCCTTTGTTCTTGCACTTCCTATACTTTGCCTATCCCTTGCTCACTTATGATTTTGCCCACTAAAGGCCCTTAGGATGAGTTAAAATGATGTCCTTTGATTCCTTAAAGTTTTTGTAGAAAACGGTTGCGAAAAACCTCACTTACTCGCGCCGGATCACCAGAAACAGCTCAGCTGACAAATGCTGTTCTGGTGAGCTCGCTATAGCAACGGGCTGGTCGCTATAGCGACCCTGTGCCGTGGCCAAAATGGTTCTGCTCGCTATAGCGAGCTCCAGCTCGCTGTAGCGAGCTTATCAGTACAGGAATTGTCCAGAAATTGCATTTTTCACCATTTTAACTCCATCCAAGTTACCCAAGCATCCCAAAGATGTTAGGTATGATTTTCCATTGAAATTAAACGGTTTTAAACATGATTGAGCAAGGAATTGACAAGTAATTGGAATCAGGGCACCAAAACCTTAACTTAGCATAAAATGAGATATACACTCAAACTCAAACAGAGTGGGTTCTAAAACCCTAAGGAGCTCACCCAGCAATTGCTTCTGATCTTGCCAAGCTTCCCTCTTCAAACCCTAGCTTAAATCCTTTCCTTTCTTTCTTGCTTCCTCAAGCTACTCTTGTCTCAAAGTTCCCAAAATTAGCGATTACTTGCATGAGAATTGATAGATTGAGGTAGGGATTGATGATTATGGAGGGAGGGAGGAAGGTTGGCGTGAGAGAAGAGAAGGTAGAAGGGAGGAGAAAATGTTTGAGAGAAAAGAGGAATGGGAAAATGAGAGAAAAGTGGGTTTTTCCCCTTTTTATAAGAATCTTGACGCGGCAATTACCAAATTGCCCTTCCTCAAAATATCTCTGATACGTCGTCTCGACACTGATAAATATTCGAGTCTTAAGCGGGATGTTACAAATCAAGCATAAGAATGAATAGCAAGAATAAACTCACTATCACATAAGGTGCTACAATCATATAATTGCAAGATCAAAAGATTACATCTAAGCTATATTAAGTACCTCCAATCCCAACAAAGGAAAGTTAGTTGATCATTGTCATGACAACAATAAAAAAGTGGAAAGAAAGATGAAGATCCAAAGTTAAGTCTTGATTTCCCAAAGAATCTTAGTTAATCCACACTCAATCCCTCTTGCTCCTGGAAGAACAACATTTTTATCCATATTTTCTATCTAAAAATATATCTTAATAATACAACTTCTAAATCTAATAATCTAAAAAGTGAGCTGAATGGCTATAAATATAATCTGGTTTTTTCATAGCTCGCTGTAGCGACGGGCTGGTCGCTGTAGCGATCGAAGCTTTCTTGGCCATTGGGTTTGCTCCACGTCAGCAAATGGGGTTCAAACCGCCTTTGGTCGCTATAACGACTAAATTCCTCGCTGAAGCGACGAAAACTTGATTTCTCCCTGCCTAGGCGCGCTATAGCGACCAATCCTCCGCTGTAGCGAGCAAGCCTTAACATTTCTTCATGTTTCTTTGCTCAATTTCATGTCCTAGCTTGTTATTTCCTGCACAAATGGATGGGGTAAGACATAGGATCAATATTTTGGCATTCGATCAATAACTCTGAGCTTTTCCTATGATAACTTGCAAAACAAGTAACTAAAGTGCTTAAATTATATATGCATTTTAACTAATTTCTGGCACTTATCACTCTCCCCAACTTAAATCTTTGTTTGTCCTCAAACAAAGGACTCAAAAAAAGAAATGTTTACAAACCTTGGACTAAAGTACAATACAAGCAAAGAAATGAAAAGTTTTCAGATTGCATAATTCAAATGTGGATTGCGCGGGCAAGTATAAAGTTTCTCATTAATCCAGATATATATTGTGAATGTGACATAAGTCCTAAACAAAAAATTCATATCACACAATGCAAGTCAATAACATAATTAACAATGAACCACACCTAACACACTTCTTTGAAAGTAAATGAAACAAATTGAAATCATGCTGTGAGGGTTTTAAACACACATCCGGCAATTCTGATAACATCCTGGCGAAGTTATGTGTCCATCCGAATATCATCTCAAAAAGCACAAAATCATAGATCAAAAGGTCTTTGAGGGTTGTAACTTGGCTTGGTTTCAAAAGAAATGTCATATGTGGGAAAATTAAATTAAATTGGCCAAGCATAGAGGAACATTCTTTCTATTTACACAAAACAAATAGTGAACTCCCTTCCTCCAAATTCTCTTTATCAACCCTTGGTGATATACAAGTAGTACTTTGATCTTGACAACTTTTTCTATTTATTGTATTTTTCTCTTTTTCTTTTCTTTTTCTTTTTCTTTTTCTTTTCTTTTCTTTTTTCTTTTTCTTTGTACAACTTGTTGTCAAGATCAATTTTCAAAATTCACCTTTACTTGACATAAATGTAATACCTCCCTTTTCTCCCCAACTTATACAAAATGATACCCTAATTGAATGTTCCCTTATCATCAGGCAAGGGACTTATATACATGATGGTTTAGGGTTCAAAATGAAGGTGAAAATATCAGAATCCAATAGTGATTTAACTATGAACTGAATTTTGAAAAACTTGGGCAAATTCAATAAGCATTGTGCTTATGAATATTGACAGTTCATAGTTAAGGATTCTGATTCATTAGGCTCAAATGAGGTTATCAAATACTCACTCTCTCACTGGGTAGGCTTTCTGTGGTCAAGTGTTTCTTCTCAATTTCAAAAAGAATGCCTTGATCATTTCTGTGCTTTCATACAGTTAAAACAATTATTAGATTTAACATAAAACAACCGAGTGAGACAATGAATGCCGGTCTCCTGCATATAAGTATAGCATTTGAGGATTCCTCACATTTAGGCTAGTTCTAAGTGGTTCACATAATAAGCATGTTATCGCGGAGAACTGAATGAGAAAAATTTTGTGCAAAGTACTCGTTTCAAATTCAAGTACACACCTAGAAAAGCAAGAAACAAGTACCTTAGCTTTGCGCATATCAAACAATTTCTATCATTATCATTATCATGCATCTGTTGGTGATTCACTAATCTTTGGCTCATTCAACATTATTGAACATAAATAATAGTGCATAATTAAACATAAGTTCATCACAATAAGTTAATGGGAGTTAGTGGCATTGAAATCTGTAACAGTCAGGTTTTTCTGTCATCGCTAAAGCGGACTGCCCATCGCTATAGCGAACGTAGGCAGGACGAAATGTTCAAATTTTTGAAACTTGTCGCCGCAGCGACCAAGTTCTCGCTGTAGCAAGCATGACAGAATACAGAATTTTCAAAAAAAATTGAAATGTACCACATTCCCTTCATGTGAAAACGTATTATGAGGATTACAATGCAATTAATAAAGCATAAATACTTACAAAATTGGGTTGCCTCCCAACAAGCGCTTGTTTTACGTCGTTAGCTCGACGACTATTTTGTTAAGGTGGCCAAAATGAGACGGACAACACATCCTCCTTTGTATTCCTTTGCTTTGGGAGGAATTCCATGAACTTGAAGTAGAGCTGATGTGGAGTCCATATCCTCCCTAACCTTTGTTTGCTGAACAAGGAACATATGTGGTCTATTACACATTCAATTTCTGCCTTGCTCACTTTCATCCCCTTCTTTTCATATGAAGCCATCACTTCTTCATTATCAACAGTTTCAGCCTCTTCAGTATATGACCTTTCTTGAGGAAATTCTACTTCGTGTGGTATCTCTATTTCTTCCACTATTTTCATTATACCACATCCTTCAAACATTATCTCTTCCTCAGTTTCATCAACATTTTCTTCAACAACCTCTCCGAATTCATGAGTGGATTGATTGTTGGTTTGAACATCCATGATTCTTGGTGGAAAATCTAATTGAACTTGAAAAATCTCCAAATGGCTTGATAAATTCTTCAATCTTTGGTTGGTATTTTGCGTGTTGATCATAGATTGTTGTATGAACACATTCAAAATATTTTCCATTGTTGACATTTGTTCATCTTCAGAAGGATATTGTTGATACTGTCGATAAGATTCATACTCGAATGGAGTATAGAAGTTGATATAATCATGATTGGCCATGATTTCGTTTATGTGGAGAATCTGAAACGAGTGTAACTAACAAGAAATTTTTCTTTGTATAACAAAGAGGGTTAATGCAAACAAAATTTTACAATGTACAAAAGAAACGAAAAATATTAACAAGATATATATACAGATGCTCAAAACAATACAAATTGTTGCGATGCTTAAAATATCTAAACACCAGTCCCCGGCAACGGCGCCATTTTGTTGATAAGACAAAAGTAAGTATTTTTATATCGTATCCACAGAGACTAGTGCGATATTGCAAGCCGTTCAACAATTGTTATCATTTTAAGTTAGGGTTTATAAATTGTTTCATATAAACTATTGGACTTTAAAGCGATAATAAAACGACGAGTAATAGAGCGTAAAAGCGTTAGGATCGGAGTTCGTCAATCGAGCATCGAATATATTCTAATGATCATGCATATGAATTCTAGCTTTGTAGCGAAATTATCACGTATCACTCGACAACATCATTCATGTCTAAATGACGTCGTGAGATCGATCGTATCGTTTAATCGACGATTTCTCCATATATTATACGATCCGAAAACTTTACGTTTCGATACTTTATGTGATTATCAAAACCCAATTCCATGTCTAGAATTTCTTATTTTGATAGAAGATTATTCTAAACCTAGATTCAAAAGTATTTTTCAATAACATTTAAATCAAGCATAAGAATGAATAGCAAGAATAAACTCAATATCATATAAGGTGCTACAATCATATAATTGCAAGATCAAAAGATTACATCTAAGCTATATTAAGTACCTCCAATCCCAACAAAGGAAAGTTAGTTGATCATTGTCATGACAACAATACAAAAGTGGAAAGAAAGATGAAGATCCAAAGCTAAGTCTTGATTTCCCAAAGAATCTTAGTTAATCCACACTCAATCCCTCTTGCTCCTGGAAGAACAACACTTTTATCCCTATTTTCTATCTAAAAATATATCTTAATAATGCAACTTCTAAATCTAATAATCTAAAAAGTGAGCTGAATGGCTATAAATATAATCTGGTTTTTTCATAGCTCGTTGTAGCGACGGGCTGGTCGCTGTAGCGATCGAAGCTTTTTTGGCCATTGGGTTTGCTCCACGTCAGCAAACGGGGTTCAAACCGCCTTTGGTCGCTATAGCGACCAAATTCCTCGCTGAAGCTACGAAAGCTTGATTTCTCCCTGCCTAGGCGCGCTATAGCGACCAATCCTCCGCTGTAGCGAGCAAGCCTTACTCTTTCTTCATGTTTCTTTGCTCAATTTCATGTCCTAGCTTGTTATTTCCTGCACAAATGGATGGGGTAAGACATAGGATCAATATTTTGGCATTCGATCAATAATTCTGAGCTTTTCTTATGATAACTTGCAAAACAAGTAACTAAAGTGCTTAAATTATATATGCATTTTAACTAATTTCTGGCACATATCAGTTACTGGTTCTAAGCCAAAAAGGAAGAGAGGAAGACCATCAAAGCAAAGAAAAGTTGTGAATGGAGCTGTGTTTGAGGATGAGGTTTTACTTGAGCAGTTTATAACTCAAAAATTTGTTGTTTTTTATTATGGTTATGGAATATTGATGAACATGAGATAAGATAAGAATGAATTTGTGGTTGATTCACACAATTACTAAAATCGGTACTTAAATTTTGTTGAATGAAAATTTGTGTGCACTGTGTTGTTGTTTTCATTGTGTTTATGACTAATGTTTCCAAAATTTATAGGATGGAATAATATATCACGCTAATCCTGCATCACAGTGGACGTTTAGAAAGAGATGACAATTGAATGCTTGAATATGTTCGTGGTGAATTTTGTGTGTGGGATAAAGTAGACACAGATGAGTTATGCATGCTCGACATTGAAAAGCTGGTGAAACATTGCAGAGGGTACTTCAAGGTTTCTAAAATGTTTTATTTGAAGTCATACGAAGGTATAACTTCTGATCTCAATATCTGCCTGTGTCCGTTGAATAGTGATAGTCATGTTATGGACATGGTGCAAGTTGCAAGGGCTAACGGGAATGAAGTGGAAATATTTTATGAACACTTGGTGGCTGATGGAATTGAATTTGTACCATTAACTATTGAAGAGAGAGAGAGGAGGTTGAGAGAGCCATGCAAGAGGCTAAAAAAAATAGAAGTATGAGGACACCTGAAGCAGATGGAGCTATGGATGTTGATATATTAACTGTTGAGGAAAGAAATGTGATAGACAATTTGATTGCAAATGTTCAAAAAAGAGCTTTGTTTGAATGTTGTATATGTAATATTTCTACACCTGTTGTTTAGTTGGGTTTATTTTGCATTGGTTGCCTTCATTTTGGGTCCACCGTTAAGACTTTAGTAAGGGTGGTTAGGAACCATTATTGTGGGTATGTAATTACTTGTTGCACAATGGCTAAATTATGACACAAGTTGTTATTTATGTGTTCTAAATGTGTTTGTTTTCTATTTACTCTATTCTAGACATATATCATATATGCACAAAGGATCAATTTGATATCTAAATAATTAATTCAGGGACTTGTTTGATAGTTTTGCATAAAATGTAAGGATCAATTTGTTGTTTTTTGAATTAATTCAAGTACTAATTTGATTTCAATAATATCACAGAAGGATTACATTCATCTTCAACCTTTTGCCATTAAGGGTATTACACACGCTTGGTACAATACAATAAGATGTTAAAAAATTTCAACAAGCATATTATTCCTATAAAATACTGAATCAATCTAAATTCACTTCCTAAACAATCAACTTTTTCATCAACCTTGTCCTCCAAACCTCTTAATTGCTACTTTCCCTAGCCTTAACCATAGACCGAACCTTCTCCATCATGCTTGACTTTCTTCCTTGACCACCACCAATTCCGTTGTTTTTAAAGTATCCTAGTTCTTCAGCTTCATCAACCGTGACAAAAAATCACAATTATCATCATCATCCTTTGGCAAAGGGCATGTGTAGAAAGGCCTTCCTGGGTTCTTCAGAGTATTGGCTTTTCTTACAACACATATTATAAGACACCAACAATCAAGCATTCTGATCTAACCATTAAACATGGAGCTTGTAGATGAAACTCAACTTTGAGATCTTTGAGAGTTGTTTTTGGTCATACGACCACCACCCATCATTTTCAGATTCAATTTCAACAAGTTTCATGGAAGATACTTTGGAGATTTCAGATTCTAAATGGGAGATTGAAAAATTAGGGTTTGAGATATATAGAATTAGGGAAGAAAGAGCCGTTGTACAACGATCCTGAAGCATATTTTTTTTTTCCGATTCGGTCAATTTCATCCCTATCTTTTTTTCACTTTCGGTCAAATTAGTCCATGGACATGTGACATCTGACTTGGCAAGTCACGTCAGCGGTTAATGTCCTACGTCATCACCGTTAACGACTCAACTTGACAAAGGGCACACAATTGATTAACATTCGTAAAATTCATGGACTTATTGGCTAATTCAAAAAATTCGGAAATGAAATTGACTGGTGCCTACAAATTTAAATACAAAACAATCTTTTCACTCTTTCTTTTGAGTATGGAGATTACCCTTCAAAAAGAGATAAACACAAAAAATATGTGATGAGTCCTAACCCCACCATCATTAACTATTTTTAAATTTTATTACGTTTTTATCTCTTCAAATAAAAGTAAAAGAAGCGGAGAAGATAAGGTCTTAACTCCTTTTTTTTTTCCTTCCTAAAATCACACAAGGTAGAGAAGGGAATTCAAATCCCAAAATACCCTTATGTTATGCTTAGACCTCCCTTCCCAACACGAAATATGCAATTTTCCCAATTATATCCCTCTGACATGTCGCTCCGATGGGGCACCATCTCTTTCTCACCGCCGATCACTTTCATTCCTTCAATGATTACAGCTACATTTCCGAACAGGGTTTCATATTAGGGTATCACAATGTTACATTGATCACCCACCAAAAACGCTGACAGGTAATACAAAAACTTTGGAATCCATTTGGTTTTGTGGTTTCGTGCACTGTTAATACTTCAAACCTAACAATGTTTTATGAAGACACTATTTTTTGTTCCAAGTCATGGGGAATACAACATAAGAAGAGGGGGTAGTTTTCTGAAACTGATACACATGATGATTTTTATAATATGTATATTGTATATTTAAGAGTTGTTCATAATATCTTTTCCTTGAGTGACCATTTTGTCCTGCTTAAGCAAGCAAAATGCAGGACCTGATTCTCTCACATTGATTGGACTCTCTCTGCTATTTCTTGAACTTCTATTCAGTTAGCTTTGCTCAACATTGACATCTGACAAGTTCTTTTTTCATTACAAAATAATAATAATAGAAATCTAATAAAATATTCTGTTACTCATGATCAATGAAAAGATTTCACATTCTCCATATCTTATAATGTGCATTAAAAGTTTTTAAATTGCCATTGTAATTGTAGATTTGATAGTGGTGGTTATAATGAATTGAATAGTATACCAATGTACAATAGAGGAATCGGTGGCTTAATGTTCATGTACCGGTCAATATCAAGTACAAATATGGTTAACCACCTTGTAAGGCAAGGTTCTTCAACCTCCTCAACGGCCCAATTTCATAAAAAGGAAAAAAATAAAAAGATTTAGAATAATAAATTAATTAAATATTAAAGACCAAAAACTATTGAAGACAGAAAAAGAAATTAGAGAGTGGTTTTGTGTTCCTAGTATTGGTTTTTGTGAAAGTGGTATTGCTGAGGTGGTTGGTTTGGTTGGACTAAGAAAGGATTCATTGCATTCTGAAATCCTGCAGCATAGCATTGCACCTGTTCTATGTTTTTTTTTCTTTCCATGAATGACACCTAATATATTTTTTCCAATTTCCAATAAATAAAACCACTTTGTTTTGTTTTACGACAACATTTTCAATTTACATTACATAAAAATATATTCCCCCAATACAGAAACTGATTTAAAGCTTCTTCCTTTTTTGCTTTTTTTGCTCCTTAGGGAGTTTTTGACTACCAATGCTCTTGACCTTTTACTCTGTTAAATACCTCTATGTGTTGTGTATTCTTCTTGTGCCTTCCCTTTGTGATTTTCAGCTTTTACTTGGAGTAGAAGACTGTTTCTTGTGCTCATGCCTGGTCGTGTCAATCAGAGCAGTAAGTTTACTTCATCCCTTTTTCATTCTATTTCATTTGCCTATAATGTTTCACTCTTGCTTTGTGTTTCTTGTAATTAAGTGCTCTTTTTTTTTTCCTGCATGTATTGTTGTTTGATTCTTCAATTCTGAAGTTTTCAAGTTTGTGGTTTTAATTGATCATAGGATTATAACTTTAACATAACACAAAGTGTTTATTTTCTTTCTTTCTATGGATGTTGTATATCTTGTGGCATGCTTAGAAAAAACACTTTATCTTATAACTTGTTGCAAATAAGGATCCTTAGTAAGAATAACAAAGAAAAGATTGGATCTAGTACTAATTGTGATTTTATCTTTATGAACACAGAAGTTACTTTGCAAAAAAATAACTTTTTTTCATTTTCTTTGATGGAATGAAATGAACATGCATGATGCTTGTGCTAGATTGCAAGTGATAGGTGTTGTGTTGTGTGTGATATGTGAGATTTTTTTTTTTGAAAACTCGGTATCCAGCCCAAGAACCGACTAATCGGGGGAACAATCCCACTGTCCAGTAGCAGGGCCACAATTAAAGTCGGAGCAAATCTCCATATGGACATGAAATGAACATGTATGATGCATGTCCTAGACTGCAAGTGATAGGTCTTGTGTGTGATATATGAGTTAGATAGTGAATTTTGTTTAAGGGGTATCTTATGATATGATAATAATAACTTGGAACAATCATGTGTGCATGTGGCTGATTTAGATATTGTGAATGGATTTTCCAGGTGATGTTGAACTGTATCCTGGGGGTTCTATGGATACTGGGGGTAGGGTGTACACTATTAGTGACGTGCACTGCTCTCCTACAAAGCGACCTCGAATCAGTGTCCCATTTAGCTTTGGAGCTCTTGAGCATGAGCAAGATCTTAAGCCTAGTATCGAGGTCCTTCCGGAGGAATGTCTCTTTGAGATATTCAGACGGCTCCCAAGTGGCAAAGAGAGAAGCTCAGGTGCCTGTGTATCAAAAAGGTGGCTTATGCTTATGAGCAGTATTTGCAAAGATGACATCAAATCTGATGTTGAAACAATCTCTTCAGATGAGAGTGATGAAGATGCTGAAGGTGATGGCTACCTTACAAGGCATTTGGAAGGGAGGAAAGCCACTGATGTAAGGCTTGCTTCTATTGCTGTTGGGACTGGTTGCCGTGGTGGACTTGGAAAGCTATCTATCAGAGGAAACAACTCGACTCGAGGTGTTACAGACCGCGGTCTCTCAGCAGTTGCTCATGGTTGCCCTTCTCTCAGATCACTTTCACTGTGGAATGTGTCTTCCATTGGTGATAAGGGTCTGTGTGAGATTGCAAAAGGATGTCATATGTTGGAGACGCTCGACTTAAGCCATTCTTCTTCGATCACCAACAAGGGTTTGATTGCAATAGCTGAAGGGTGCCCTAACTTGACAACCTTAAACATTGAATCATGCTCTATGATTGGAAATGAGGGTCTGCAAGCTGTTGCAAAGTTATGTCCCAAGTTACATTCAATCTGTATCAAGGATTGTCCTCTTGTTGGAGATCATGGTGTGTCTAGCTTGCTATCATCGGCTTCCAACTTGTCAAGAGTAAAGCTTCATAATTTGAATATTAACGATATTTCTCTGGCTGTTATTGGCCATTTTGGAAAAGTAATAACGAATCTGGCTCTAAGTGGTCTTCGAAATGTAAACGAAAGAGGATTTTGGGTCATGGGGTTTGGTGAAGGTCTACAGAAACTGGTGGCACTTACTATTACTTCCTGCGAAGGGGTAACCGATAAGAGCATTGAAACCATGGGTAGAGGTTTCCCAAACCTGAAGCAGATGTGCCTTCGTAGGTGTTGCGTTGTATCCGACTATGGATTGGTAGCATTTGCCAAATCTGCAATATCTCTCGAGACCTTGCAGTTGGAAGAGTGTAACAGATTCACCCAATGTGGGATTTTCTATGCCCTTTCTATCATCAGAACGAAGTTGAAATCACTTACACTTGTGAAGTGTTTGGCAATTCAAGACATTGATGTGGAAGTATCTATGCTTTCACCTTGCAGGTATCTTCAATCTGTAACCATTCGAAACTGCCCTGGTTTCGGCAGTGCTAGCTTGGCTGTGATCGGGAAATTGTGTCCCCAACTTCAGCATGTTGATCTGACTGGACTTTGCGGCATAACAGACGCTGGCCTTCTCCCTCTTTTGGAGAATTGTGAAGCTGGACTTGTCAAGGTGAACCTTACAGGTTGCTGCAACTTGACAGACAACATAGTTTCCGAGTTGGCCAGGCTACATGGTGGAACTCTCGAAATACTAAATCTCGATGGATGCCAGAATATTACTGATGCAAGTTTGGTTGCAGTTGCAGACGACTGCCTCCTGCTGAATGTTCTAGACGTCTCAAAATGTGCAATTACCGATGCAGGCATAGCCGTTCTCTCTGGTGCTAATCATCTTAGCTTGCGAGTGCTCTCTATGTCTGACTGTTCTGGTATATCTAACAAGTGCCTTCCTTTCCTGATGAAATTAGGCCAGGCGTTATCGGGATTGAATATTAAAAACTGCAATACAATTGGCAGCAACGCAATTGACTTTCTCATGGAGAATTTATGGAGATGCGATATTCTGGCCTAATCGCGATAGAACTGCTGAATAAGGAAATGATGATTTATTACTTTTATCAAGTTATTAAATAAATAATGAAGTAGCAGGTGATAAAATTCAGCATACTTATTTTGGATGATATGACAATCAAGTGTGGATTTGCGGCGCAGTTTGTGGACTCGGTTGTTTTCCAAAGAGCTTTGGTTTGTTCCTTCACTAGCCCTTTTTTCGCAAGCATTTTTAATACACAAATGCTTGTTTATTACAACCCCTTTTGGCTATAGTTTCATGAGAATACAGTTGCTGAGTCTTGGTTGATTGTATCCACTCTAGATCGCACATTGCTTGGGTTTTACTTTGTATCACTGGAATGTTATTCTGTTTGTTTTAGGTTTATTTCATGTATTTTTTCATTTTATTTTTTAATTGTATAAGAATCAAGCGTGTTAAAACGCCTGAATTTTGGATAAAGGGTTAGCTTATTTTGCTTATGTTTTCTCAGTGTTGTTTTGTTTTTGTAGGTTTCTATTCTTTATGAGTTGTATTATGTTGTTCTGTAACTATGTTATTAGTGCGAAGTTTCTTATCAATGACCAATCTTTGTCGGGTAAACTGGCTAACCACCTTCAACAGAGTCTCCCCTCCCAACCACATTTGTTCCATCTTATGACTTGTACTCTGCAGACTACTTTGGTTATTCTATGATATGATTTGTGTATGCAGGGAAGGTAGTTGCTAGTATCTACCTACCTTAAGACTAGTTGAATTAAAAAGGGAAGCCATCTAATAGATATATATATATATATATATATATATATATATATATATATATATATATATATATATTTGTGACTTAGTTGTACTCCTCTGGAAAACATTATAGTATACTGCTGATGTACCTGTAATGGTTGTCAATTTGTCATATTTCACAATAGGTCCTTCCAATAAAATTTATATTTCTTTTAAAGTAAAAAATACAAAATTTATTGAACGAATCACCATTTTGGCTCTTGAATTTATTGGGGTAGACAATTTGGTCTTCTAAATTTATTGTGTACAAATTAGTCGACGAATTAGTCCTTGAAATGAAAAGCTGTCAATCAATTCAATCTACGTGTTATCTAATAGGGTGAGAAATGCTTAATTGACACAATGTTCAGTGAATTCTCATTGGAGTCTGTCTCTAGAAATTTATTTGGACTTCTGTTAATCTCTGTTTGTGGTATAGATACATTAGAATTGTTTGGATGAACTGATAGATCATAGATGTCATAGATTACTTTATCAGTTATGTATTCTGGTGATAGACTAAACATTATTTGACGGTCTTCCATTTCAAATATTATTAGATTGATTTAGAAGACTAAATTGCCTGATCTAAACTTTCAAGTATTTTGATGATTGACTCTAAATTTGTTTCCAAATGTTATATGTAATATGAATTAGAAAGCTGTGTCATATAATGCATGGTGAGTAGGTGATGGAGAAATATGGAAACAATTTGTCGTGTCTATTTTCTTTAACATCTCATGGTGTTGAAGTGTCTCGTAGTTATAGTCTAGTGGTTGGTTGTGAGGACGTTTGATGCTGATGTCTGAATTCGATATTAGGTTTTCACATTTCCTTCTTCCCAGAGTGGGTGTGAGTGTGGCCACCAGGCCACTCATCTATAAAACTTAAATTTTTATGCATATTAGACTTCCATCATCGGAATCCTAAAACCACTTAGCATTGATGAGGAGTCCAATATGCATACAAATTTAAGTTTTTAAGTGATATGAAACTTGCGTTTAAGGTTCCGTGTTACTTGACATCAAGGTGGACAAAACATGGCAAATTAACATCAACACCTCTAACATAATTACTCGACTGAGGGAGCACTTTGACTAATGTTAGACAACTTCGTGGAACAATTTGATATTTCATAAATTTGGAGTTCCAAATTATCGGGCACTTACTATTTTAGGACGACCCAAAATAGTAGTTTAATAAAAAAAAAGGCTTAATTGATCCTTTGGTCCGCTAACTTATTTGTTGTTTTCATTTTGGTCTCATAACCTGTTAGGACCCAAAATAGTAGTTTAATAAAAAAAAGGCTTAATTGATCCTTTGGTCCCCTAACTTATTTGTTGTTTTCATTTTGGTCTCATAACTCAATTTTTTTTTCTTTTCGGTCCCTCAAATATGCTTCCGTCAGTCAGTTTGATCCATGTCAGTTAACTTTAACCTCAAATGTATTAGGTAGACCAACATTGTAGGTGGTCCATCGTAGGCCTTATTAATTTTTTAATTTCAACCCTTTGATTTTTTTTTTCAAAAAAGGGACGGCTAGATTATGGAGGTTTATTGTATCTAACGGTATATCATCAACAACTGATTTTTTTCCATTTCTTCATCTTCTTCCTCTTCTTCATACAATCTTCATTATCAACTTTCATAAAAAATTCAGAAAAAAAAAAACTCTAGAAAAACAAAAAACATAAATTTTAACATTTAAACTCTTTAATCAAACACCTAAACATAAATTCATGGTTGCTTCTTAATTTTCAAATTCATTCCAGATCCAGGGTTGCTTCTTAAATCCATGGCTGCTTCTTATCGTTGCCATTTGTAACACCAACACAACAACGTCATTGTCTCTCTCCTTATTCATCTTCCTCCCTCTTCTTATTCATCATTATCCTCATATATTCATCCAACATTCAAAGAAATCCAAAAGAAAAAAAAATAGAAAAAACCCAAAAACAATTTCCATCAAATCCAAATAGTTAATTCATAATCTCCAAAATCCAAATCAATAACAACAACCCAAGCTTCTCTTTCTTAGGTTGTATCCAAACGTTGAATCAATCATGAAACACAAAGGTTGTTACAAAAATAAATAAAAAATATGAAACACAAAGATGAAGAATCCAAATCAAATCAAAATCAATTACAAAATCCAAACCCTATATCTAAATCAAACACTGAATCCAAATCAATAACAAAACTCAATCGTTGAATCAAAGAAATATAGCAGTTTAAACAATTGGCTCCACTGGCCCAACCTGCAACCACAAAAAAAAAAAGCAAAGAAGAGGCGATTGGGTCAAAAATGCGGTGGTGGTGAACGCTTCCGGTGAGGGTGGCGGCGGGATGAGTTTGGATTTGAGGTGTGAAGAGAGAAATCGAAGATCTGAGGCGTCAAGAGAAGCGACTTGGGTTTGAGCCTTGAGGAATTGAAATTGATTTGGCTTTGAAGGGTAGCAATCTAAGGTGAAAAGGGAAACTGAAATCCGTTAGGGATTACGGATGAAGTCATGGGTTATAGGCGTGAACAATTTGTGATTTGGGTTTGAAGAACATGGTTGCAGGTTTGAGCCGTGAAGTGTGGGGAAGAGATCAAGATCCAGTTTTTCTAAAAAAAATAAAGTTAAGTTTTTAATATTTAATAATTTTTTGGGTTTTATATGGATGAAGATGAATGTCTATGAAGATAATGATGAAGATGAAGAATAACATGAGGAGGGAGATGAAGAAAAACAAAAAAATTTGGTGTTGGTAGTTCACCGTTACATATAATGGACCTGTAATTTAATGGCTGAAATCATATCTGAAATATTAGACATTAAAAAACTAACGGAGATGATCAATTTGACTGACAGAAGCATAGATAAGGGACCGAAAAGAAATTTTTTAAAGTTATGGAACCAAAATGAAAATAACAAATAAGTTAGGGATCAAATGATCAATTAAGCAAAAAAAAAAATCATGGGGTTGAAGGGAGGTGAATGAACTCACCTTCATTCATGAATAATAATAGTCCTATGAGTAAATGAGCATTGACTTACCTACCCCACGTCACAGCCACTCTTTCAATGATGAGAAAGGCATCATCATTCATCACATACCCATTCATGATCTTGGTGACCATGGTCATGGATGCTCATGTCAGTGTTGGAACTTGGGGTAGTTGCCCATACTCCACAAAGGAAAATTTGTTTCAGAGTTTACAAAAATAAAAAGGACAAAGGTACACAAGCAATAATGTAAGTATAGAGAAATGCTTAAGCAAAGGAGAGCAAAACACCATAAGAAAATCATTGTACCAACACTTTTTACTTTTTTGCTGTAAGATCTATTATAGCAAGATATGCAAGTGATTCTTCAAGTGATTCTTCTGTGAGAAAATTTGTCTGTTGAAAAAAAGGATATTTATTGTATCGTATAAGAGAGCTGTTATATGATATACTAGCACTGTTCATAATATCTTTTCCTCGAGTGACCATTTTGTCCTGCTTAAGCAAGCAAAATGTGGGACCTAATGCTCTCACATTGGAGACTCTCTCTCTCTCTCTGCATTGTATTGAACTACTGCTGCTGCTTGTACCATACCAGGGGTACCCTCTTCAATTATCTTTGCCTTTTGACATGTGTCTCAACACTGACATCTGACAAGTTATTTTTTCATTACAAAATAATAATAAAAATCTAATAAAAGATTGTGCTATTCATGATTAGGAGTATATTCTTTGGAAAGAATGTTAATTAGTATTTGATCAATGAAAAGATTTAGCATTCTTCATATCTTATAATATGCATTAAAGTTTTTAAATTGTGATCGTGGTTGCAGATTTGATAGTGGTGGTTATTGTGATCTGAGACAATTCGACTGTTGCTACTTGCTATGCATATTGCACATTAAAACATTGCAGTTTGTGGTGTAATTATTTTATATTTGTGTAAGTATTATAATTTATTATTTATCATAAAATAGCGTAGTTCTCATTCTCCCTCTAAAATCTTTATTTGCACATTGCACTCTGTGTTTCAACTCGTTCGCTATGTCTCAAAGCGAAATTACCGTGATTTTTACAAAGCTACAAATTAGTAGCATTGGCCGGACGCACGTTGTTGGACTTAGCTGTCGCAGAAACACACACTTGCTTAAAAGTATTATGCATAAGCGATTAATCCGGTAGTCTATTGTTTACTAGGTAGCTTCTAGAGTGGATAAGTGTTTCATATATATGGTTTATAGTTGACTGAAGCTTGAAAATTGTTTAAAACTCTAACAACGATTGTGGTGTTTCTTATGAGTGAGAGAGCTCATGGTATTACTCACCATCACGATTGAAACGGTGATCAAATCAACGTCGGTTTGATAGAAAATAAAAAAAAAAACAAATATTAGTACTTCAAAATTCAACCTATATATGTTTTCTATTGTTTTCTTTTAACCAACACCGATCATGTTACTATTTCAGCCATAAGAAGGTGAAGGACGCCGAAGTTCTACTTAAAAGCGGCGGCTATAGTCTTCATCAAAAGTTTTGAACTAATTTTAAGTATTGGTCAATTGTATCCGCTTGAGCCATTCCCACATTAGCAATTGTCTTGTTTCCTATTATAAAGATGCATCCCCTTGAATGAGAGGTTTGAATCTATGCTCTAACTTGTATGAAGGTCTTTAAGAAAATAATTGAATGACTATATTGATGTTTCTTACGTAAAAGATAGTAGAATCTTATCCATTTGATTTGAATATGTGTATTAATCAATTAAAAAAACATAAGTGAATATGATAACTTACAGGGTATATATTCTAATAATTAGGATAATCTAATAATCACATAAAAAACATAAAAAAAAATAGAAGTCAAAGCATTATAAAATTGTCAAATTTAAATGCTTTAAATTAAACTTGGTTTTGATGCATCAGTTGACTCCATCAGGAAGAAAATGCTTTTATTTTTAATTTTTTTAACCATTGCTTTTGATTTATTTTTTTAAAAGGAAATTGCTTTTGATTGTTGTTGTATAATATAATTAAGGAGTATGTATTTTTCAATGAGGTAAATAATAAAATAAAATAAAAACATGGTGAACATGTTTGAGTTACAGAAACAGTGTGAAGATAACATAAGTTATGAATGCTTTCGATAACTACCAAAATTGATCAGCATTTCAGCAAGATTCTGTGGAGTGGTGTCCTCTCTAGTTTGCAGTAGTAATCTTGAATGATTATGTATAGTACACTAAAAACATTGAAACGACACCACTTGTCCAATCTCTCATCCTATCCCTTCCTCATTCATTCATTATATTTTATTTCTCTGCCAAAGCTGTGCATGTTTTCACCTAACTTCAGAAAAATATAATATCGTCCACAAAAATTAATTTGATCTCTATGGACCATTTTGGTTTTTTATGTACTAATGTACCATTGATAAAGATACAAGATATTAAACTTAGAGTATAGTTAGTATTGAAAATTGAATATCAATTATCAATAATTCAACATCTATAGCATTTGAGGGACTAAAATCCCTTTCATTACAATTTCAAGCACCAAAATGTTTATTTACTCATCTCTGTCCTTTCAAGAGCTGAACATGTTGCTACAATGGTTTTGTGTGAAATAGCATACCAGCAACAAGAATTAAAGTCAAAATGTATGTTTGGTTCTTCAATAACATTAATGTTTGATTACATATTCTTACAAGGAGTTGAACAATAAATTTAAATATAAAAATTATATTCGAGTAAAAAACCATAAATTCTTACTTTAAGCTAAAATCAATTGTAGAGAAAAAACAATTTTACTAAAACATCAAACATGTTAAAATCAATTATACATCTCCAAAATCAATTTTAACGCCTTGAATTGAAACCAGTCATACACAAACTAATGGCTGATAATGGAAATCTTTGTCCACTAGCAAAATGAACTACCAACATCATGCGAATAGTAAGAAGTATGCTGTATATGATACCAAATTAGTATATTTATTCAATACAGTGGCTTTTTGGATAGTAAATACTGATTGAAATGACTTGATTTATATACTTTTTTTATGACTTGATTTATATACTTGAATTTGTCTATTTGTACTTTGTAATAGAGTAGAGGCAAATGAACACTGTATACATGTAGTATTTAATAGCACTTCTAGAATTAAATTATTGAGTACTGGTGCTGAGAGCCATAGGGAAAATGACCAAAAACTCACACACAGCCCCTACTTGTATGATGACAAAAGAAAGAGGGTGCAAGTACTTTCAATAATTTCAAAAGTTAGCATAGGGTAGTCAATTCAGCCAGCAAAAGATGAAAAGAAACTGTGATGACTTCAGTCATTCACCCTGAAAACCTCAACTCTGTGAGCTCACCTAGCTTCTATTTCCCTTAAAAAATATTCAAAAAACGCCAAATTAATTCTTCTAGGTTCTAGCTATTTGGTTCCCTTAAAAATTGATGAGATGCATTGAGCATTTTATTGTATCAATGATCAAAAGCAAACCTCTCGTCATCCCTACTACTATTGCATATAGCCATTCCTTCCTTTCTCTTTCTCCCAAAACTTCTTCTCATTTCTTTCTATTTCTTTCTCTTTTTTACACTCATGGATTCACCAAAAATACACCATAGCAGACTAAAAACTTCAATTACTCTGATTCTCATAATTTTTCTTACCTTATTTGCTTCTAATTTAGGTACACATATCAATGTCCGTATACTTTTTTTTGTCTCTGTCAAATAGAACATTCTATTGAGTACTCTAATTATGCTTATACCATTTTATATCTCTTGGTCTAACTCATGATCTTGTTTATTGCTTTTCATTGAACAGAAGGGTCACAAAATTTGAAGAAAGATCAAAGAAGTAAGGGTCTTATAAATCAAAAGAAATTAGTATTGGGATCAAGACCTCCTAGGTGTGTTAACAAATGCTTGAATTGCAGACCTTGCATGGCTACTTTAGTTATCTCTCCTCATCACAAAGTTGGTCAAATTCACAAAGCAAAAATAACAGCTGAAAAAGATGAGGGATACTATCTTATGTCATGGAAATGCAAGTGTGGTAACAAGTTCTTTCAACCTTGAAAGTTGTTATATAGCTATAAACTTTTGGGTAGATATTATGCCCAAGATATAGTGGCATTGGCATTCCTATGTATATAGTTTAAAAGATTGAGCAATTCTTAGTGTACCTTGTTTCTAGTAATAGTATGAAATGGAACCAAATATAACAATCATGTCTTTTCCAAATAGCAGTTAATTCCAAACAAACTTGACTAGAAACTTATGTTTGCTTTTAGTTCAAATTTGGTGGAGTGGCAAACATTGCTTGGAGGAGCTTATTGGGTTAATTAAAGTGAAATAGTTTGCTGTTGTTGTTGTTATTTGGAGGAGCTCTGTGGTTTATTGCTTAGCAGCAACACAAAACAGGGTTGGCCATCACACTTATAAAAACAAGATCCAGATATCTATAATTATCTCAAATTTTATTTTTAGTCCCTATAGTTATCTTGAATTTTATTTTGTCTTTACGTCAACCTTTAGTCCCTGCAAATTACTAAACAACCATGTTATTAAGTCCTTTTTAGAGACTAAAAATATATAATTTGTGAGTTATACTGAATTTTATTGTCTTTACGTCAACTTTTTAGTTCCTACAAATTACTAAACTACACAAGTTCTTATTAGAGACTAAAAATATGAAGTTTTGTAATTTATAGGAATTGAAAAGTAGTTAAAGAGACTAGAAACCAAAAACGACAAAATTTAAAAAGAGAGCATTGAAACTTACGAGATAACTTCAGAGAATCTCAAAACGTAACTTCCGATGGTTATGTATAGGGGCCTTTTTGGAACTTTGGAGGGCCTGTGAGCAATGTCGGAGGTGTAAAGAGCAATTTACATGGTCAATAGCATCTCGGTTCTACACGGAGGGAGAACTCGATTTCAAATTCTAAAGTAGACGCTCCTGTTGGGAGGACACAAAAGCTAAAGGGGACCAATAACCCTAATTACAATGATTTACCAACAAAATGTATCAAACTTAAATTTTACAAAACATAAGTCTAAAAAATTTTAATCCCTAAATAACTCACTTGGGTTGGCCTAATGGTGTTGGCTTGAGACCTTGGAGTGTGATCCTCTAAAAGTTTCAGGTTCGATTCTCCCCGATGTCAATTTTGGTGGGCAAGTTTGGCTTCTTAAAAAAAAAAATTTACCCCTAAATAAAAAACCATTGCATTAGAGCTTGACCCCACTAAGCACCCCACGATATCCACACAGTTTAAACATTTTGAACTCACCATGAGACTACTTTTCAAGTTTGTAGCAATAGCAGTATGTCCGATTTATCTCACCAAATTATTTTCTTAACTCTATTAACACCGAATTGGTACAATTTATTGTTTCTAATTATACTTTATACAATACAATATCTGCCAGAACCAAAATTTCAATTTATTTTGTAAACAATTGGTTCGCTATAGGATGCATTGCAATCACACGTATTTCCTTTCCTTCACCTAAGTAATCAAGCCATGCTATAATCTGACAGCGACACCCATTCCCGTATACACTGTTTCATAAAGTGCACGTTGCATTATGATGATAGCTAGAAAGCATGCCAGTTCCAATTAACCTGGGGAGAAGCTGCAGCTTTCATGGTCTTTTATTTAGATTTGCACCATACACTCAGGAATTGAATCAGAATGTCATTTGTTGAAGCAAACCAGAATCTGGGCTAGTCTCTGCTGGTCTCCAAATAATGCTCTCTAGTTTCACACAGAGGTTCTTGTAAAACTGCAAGGGCACAAATAGATGTGGCTACCGTCAATTGATACGCATGCACTTACAAATACGTATGTACTTATACGTACACAAAACATTTCAGAATCCGGTAACTGGAAACTAACATGTTAGGCAGGAATCACAGGACAATCAAACTTGTATATGATATAGCTAAGTTCTCGGTATCAAATATGCACACAAAAATCAGTGGCTTTGAGCTAATATAATAGCTATTATTTTGTTATGATTTTTTTATGGACCTGTAATGAGAACTATCAAACGGAGAATAATATCGTATCACTCTATGACACACTAATTGAAAATAAACTTCGACGTCACATGATATTCCCAAGTTCCTCAAATCTCAAGGTAGCAAAGTCAAGTTCAATTCAATCATATCAAATTTGTAAAAAGAAAGCACAACAAAGAATACAAGATAGAAATAAAATATTAGAAAACCAGAAAATAAAGAATTATCAGAATATATAAATATTCCCCATCTAAATTCCAGCCCTGTTGACCACAACCATCAAACTGACATGAACGTTGAAACACATTCAATCTACAGAAGTTGTGAATCTTGTGATTAACCTGCGACCAAAATTATATCCATATGCAGTATGACTAAAATAGCTAAATAAACTATGTTCATAATTGGTTTTTAGTGTAAAGAGCAAATTAGCAGTCTTAAATGAGTTTTCTCCTCTTTTACCAAAGTCCTAAATAATTAGAATAGAAATATTGATAAGAAAAACACTGCATGTTTGTGTCCACAATTACAAATGCTCCTTCTTCCTATTAGCATATGTTATTTCAATTTAGTGATGACTATAGCATAGCTTGAAAGTATTTTGGTTTTGAGATGTCAATATACAGATATATGTAAAATCAGCACCTTGTGATACTCCAGAGTATCCCCAGCTGCCTTTCGAACATCCACCATGAAAAGGGATGGTGCGACTTCAAACACCTTTTGTCAAGATACAATGATGATTTTAATTAGGGCCTCATACAGAAGGAAAAACAAATTCATCCTCATCTTCCAGGAGCAATATATACAACAAAAGGATAATTAGGGCCTAATATATACAACAAAAGCAAAAGCGAAAACAAATTACCTCCAAGACCACTGCAAATTGTCCAACTTTATTTGAAGAAACTCTTTCAATCCTCATCTTCCAGGACATTATTTATAAAGAACCAATGGAAAAAAATGAAAGTCAGTATTATTACCATACATTTCCATTGGGATCAATATGAAAAATCTTTACGCAGTCTAAAAGATCAAACCAGCCAACAATCATGCATATGAACTACCTCCTTAAAGGCCAAAGTGTAATTAGGATACTATTTCTCATTTCAGTTCAGATGTAAGTTGACTAATATGGCAAAACAGACAAGGAGAGTAATTTAACTACAGCTAAAATGGAACTTTGCATGGACAACTGATGACAAAAGGATTCATCACAAAATTAGTTTCTTTGAATTATGTGGAGAGTAGAGAGTTCCTCTTCAGTCTCAATACCAGTTACTATCAGGTCAAGCATCTCCGGCCTAAGCATAACCCCACCTTTATTGTGTAAAGTATGCATTGCAGATTGATACCTTGTAATTGCGAGAATGGACCTTAAGACCCATTGATTCTGCAACAGCTTCAATAGATGAAATTATAACTGTTGCTGGTTTACGTGAAACAAAACGAGTCTGTCGTTTTACATAATCCTGTTCAAACAGCAAAAGAATATCATTAGGGGGAATGCAATGCAACAGATGGCCTTGAAAAAGCAGAACGTGAACCAAGTTCCAAAGCTAAATAGTATCATATATAATGAATTATATTCATGTTACATTAATAAGGCTCAATCCTAACCTAGGCAGGTGGAAGTACCAGAAGTTACATATCAGCCAGAGACAAAAAAAGGGACCATGATATTGTAGTGCAAGAAAATGGAATGGATACAATACCTGATGCCTGTCAAATAGTGGTGAAAGATTCAACCCTTGTGATAAGGTTATCATCTCAAATGCATTCATTATCAAAGGACCTCCCTCGGCAATTTCTGACCGTTCAGAAACATATTGGTCCTGTAAGACAGTGAATATTGTGAGTCTATCTCGTATCAGAAAATGAGACACATGCTAACTGTGTCTAACAAGTGCAACATTTAAATTGCTAAAAATGAGAACCGATGGAGCACAACTGGGTGAATACCAACCGAAATCTTATAGGTGTTGTCTTTAATACATACCGAGTACTACCTCTTGACATGCACTCATGTATGCCTACTGGCACGATACATTTTATAAGATTAAATGATGTTCTTACAATTTTTTATTCAAACTTCCTATCTACATAAAGAAAAATAAATCCAAGACGTAATTGATTTTCCTTCGAACTCTTAAATGATTGTATAAATGTCGTATAAAGTTGCTGAAGTGTTTTGATAACTAGCCTAATGCCTGCATTATGAAGTGAAAAAAATAGTTTTAAAAAATTCGACATATTTTATCTGAATGTCAATTGGACCTCCAATCAAAGTATATAACAGAAAGAGAAAAAGGGATAAGGGCATAATGGAGAAGGGCAATTTTGTTACAGATGAAATGAGGGAGCTAAGCTAACAGAATGGACAGATGTCAAGAAGAGATTGGGCTGAAGATACATAGAAAAGAGAACGTTAATATAAAGAGGGAGAGTAGTGAAGAAGGTAGACAATCACGGAGGTATTTCGTAGGCTGAACAAGGAGCACTACTCTGTTTTATTCTCTTTTTTAGTTCTCAAACACGGTATCACTTTGTTACCGAGGATTCATCCTCTGGTTGGAAGGAATTATTTCCATTTTTCACAAGTTAAAGTCCACTTACGGTTCCTATCGATGTAACTGACCATGAGGGCTATTCCCCTATAGTATGGATGTTCTTTTAATAATCAGAAGCAATTTTGCAGCAATGTGTTCAAGCATAACCAGGAGCAGATATTCTTATTTTACTGTAAATTTCTGTAAATAATCCAATCACTAATCACAATTATATAATATTAATTTGAGCATGTCTTATTATTTTTTGGCAGAAATTTAAAACCTATTTCAACAATGTATTATATTGTTTTTCTCCAGTCATCCAATATCAAATCAATATCAAGGCTTTCATGAGATTTTTCTTCGCATATGTCCACATTCTTTACATGTAATTACCATATATTTTGTATGAGACATGCTAGGGTCACTCATTCTATCACACTCCTATCTATTGGTGCCACATCACTCCTTATTTTTAAAATTTTACTTGGTAACCGGTGCTTCAAATAGAGAGAGAAAACACTTTTTTTCTTTTTTTGTAATTTAATTTTTTCTACCCTTTCCCGTCTTCTTCGTCTTCACTGTCAACCCATTGAAGAGAGCCCAAGGATTCTTCATTTTGACGCTTCTGAGTTTTCTGGTGAAATATCATGAGGGTTGTTCTTCAACACCGATTTCATATTGTTCAATTCAAATTGTTTAACTTAATTCATTCATTCACTGCTGCACTTGTTTTTCTTCCACAGACCTTTTCCCTAATTCAAATGTTTATTCATTCATTCATCATAGATATATTAATTTGATTTTTTTCTCTCCCAAAAATAAAGCTGTAAAATTGTTGTACTCTCCTCCACGACTCCATATCTGGGTTTCATTTTATTTTTTCAAATTAGATTCCATTTTTGTTGCATGTTTTTCCAAATCAATCTCTGAATCATTTTTAAGTTGGGTTCTAACTTCTAAGCGGCAGAGCATCAATTTTTTCGTGTTGTTTAATCCCTTTTTCAATAACAATCCAATTTCAATTTTTTGTTCTAAACATATTTGTATCAAAAGTAAACAAATGTTCTCTGGAACATGTTTTCGATTGATTATTGTGATTTTTTACAGGTTGGATTGTTGAAACATAGAACTTCAAGGGACCATAACCATTGTGAGAGAATATATAGAAGAAGATGAATAGCTAAACTCCAAATATTAATAAAAAAAAATGGGTTACACACAATAAAGTTGAAACTGGTTGCCAGTAAAAAGAATATAAAAGTTGGATGACGTGGCTAATTATTATTGGTGTGTGTTAGAAGAGTGTGTTAGAATGTGTGACCCTAGCATTTCTCATTTTGTATACATGCATTGTATTTGCAGCAAACCTTCTCATCTATGAATGGATATGTAAGAGAGAACACACACATACATTTGCAAAAACAAGTTTTGTCTGTATAAATAAACAAAAGAACTAAAAAAAAAAAGCAGACCTCAATATCATCAAAAACAGCCTTAATGTCATCCAAATTCACTTGCTCATCTTCCCTGAGTTTGATAGGAGAATAGTTTTTCCGAAACCATGGATCTTTCCTTATTTCTACAATTTTCACCCGCTGCGTTTATATAATTATATCATAATTAATTATGATGAATAGTATATTGAATTTGCAAGTTTCGCAGCAATCCGTAGAATTTCACATATAAGTGAAAATCTTGATTTAAACATGGTACTTAATTGGACAGGAAATGATATACAAAGGCAGAAGCAATGTTATACATAAATCTATGTATAAGAAAAAGCAATTATTTATCAGAAAAATCATGTTTGCTTAAATATTAAAATTACACGAAGACTGAAATGGATCATAATTTGCATCCTTAAATAAGACAAAAATTTATGCTTATCTATTTTTTGAATATTTGTAACTTTCATGTTCCCTAGATAGGAAAAGAAGTAAAGAAAAATAATTAAATTGAAAGGGATTGGTTATTCCTGTTCAAAGTATATTGCATAGACTTACATTTACATATGTAGTAGGAACACGGGGACTTAATAATAATAATAATAATAATAATAATAATAATAATAATAATGTGTCAAGGTTATCATCGAGAAATGCAATTCATACGATAATGAATGCATGTATGATTAGAATCTATAATAGGTCAATCTACTTACTGTTTTAGGGTTAGGGTCCAAAATTTTATGTATAAATGTCTTTGCGCCAGCAGAAAACCAGACTGGGCAAACAAATTCTCCAGCACTGATCTACAAGTACAAATGACAAAAAGAGAAGTCAACAGCAAAATAAAGAGCAAGAGTTAACAGCTGACTATTAACCAGCAGCACGCTCCTCAAATGAACATTCAGGACAGTAGGAAAAGGTACCTCCTAATGGTATCTATCTAATAAGAAATATAGGAGGATCAATTAAGTTTTCACTATTACAAAGCTCTATTAAATAATGAGCATGAACATAAGAACAGAATATCTTATCCATTCATAGTATACAATTCAGCACCTAAGGAACTACTAAGGATGATACAAAAGATTAAAGTCACTAGACCTTTTCTTCATTTTGGAAGTTTACAGTCACTAAAGGAACTCTGTTGGCTTAGCAACTCAATTGTATTTGTATATTTATATTTATTTATAAAGGAAGTTGCCGTGAATATTTTAAGGGTCTTGCTATCTTGTGCCCTTAGGGCACAAGTTAAGGAATTCAAAATTAGAAACTTTCCATAGAAAACAACAAAATTTTGACTTTTAAAAGTTGAATAAAGTTGAATGCACAACTTTTGAGACAATTATTTCTATTTTAAATTTCTTAGCATGTGCCTTTGGGGCACATGTTAGCATTTTCCATATTTTACTAGATGAGTCTTAACATCCTTGTTTCTTAAAAAAAAAAATAGAGATTTTTATTTTTTTTATGATAAGGATTGGTTCAGGATTTAAAATGCAAATAAAGGGATTGACTCAAAATTTAAAATGCAAATAAAGAGAAGTAAAAATGGTTATGATGCCATGCGTTGTAGATTAATTAAGATTTACAATACAGAGTTTTGTTCCACTAGTTTTCTTTCATCTATAGTACATAAATTACTTGCATTTTCCTTCTTTCTAGCTCTTTTAGGTCTCTACTTCAAGATTATTAGGAAAAGGCAAAAATTACCCTTCTGAACAACGTCGGCAGGTCTGCCTCCTCAAAAGGAAGATATCCAGCCATTAAAACATATAGAATGATTCCACATGACCATACATCAGCTGTTGCACCATCATAACCTTGATTGCTGAGCACCTGCGAGATATTATTTTTAGAAGAAACTGGAGCACATACAAATCATATGTTTGCATCATTCAATTAACAGAAAAATAAATTGTAAATTAACTCATAAGTACATTTTTTAGAAGAAACATGCAACTTGTCACACAGACAAAATTGCTACCTGAAGTGACTATCTTGCCTTGTGCTTACAAATTGAATATATCAATGTCTTGAGATGAGAAAATTAAAATAATCATAATTTTTTTTTTTAAGGCAAAAGAAAGAAATGTATAAAACCCCAGGAGAAGGCCTGAACCTTTAAAAATTACAAAAGAGAAATCCTTTGAAAAGGAAGACCACTACTATCTCTAGAAAGAGCAGGAAGCACAAAACCAGGTGGAGAGTCCCGCTATTGAGAAGCAAAAGGGGCAAGACTTTGGCCATTTTTAGCCAGGGCATTAGCGACTTGGTTCCCCTCTCTATGAATATGAGTACAGGAGAAAGAGAGAGATTTGGCCAGCAACAAACAATTCACCCATCTGTTCCGCAAACACCAGGGAACAATCATGCTGTCCTGCAGAGCTTTAATCACCAAAAGGGAGTCAGTCTCAACCCAGACTTTCCTCCATTGTTTTGTTACAGCTTGTTCGATTGCAAACATCACGGCACAGAGCTCAGCCATCAAAGCAGAAGCAAATCCGATATTGTGCACAAACCCACCTAAGAAAACAGCATCCTTATCCCTGATAACAGTACCTATGGAGGCACTAGGAGGATTCCCGACAACGGAACTATCAATATTGATTTTTATAATGTTGTCCGGAGGAGGGAGCCAGCGCACTTCAGCTCAAATGATAAATGTATAAATAATGAACTGAGCTGAAGATGACTCTCACTGGAAGTGATCAATGTCTTATTTTACACTGCTTCAAAGATTGACCAGTGTCCTTTGTTTATCTCTTTTAACATTTCAAATTCAAATTATATTTCAATTGCTTCTTCAAAAAAAAAATTATATTTCAATTGTGTACATCCTCCTTTACATAACATCTCTCTCTCAGTCTATTCCATTTCAGGTTCTATTAAATTCCGAAAAACTGTACAACGCACAGGACATCAATAGTATTGATCTATTTCATCCCCAATTATTTGTCCACGACTAAAATTGATGCGGAGAATTATGTTACCGTTAACCTGAGCCCAGTGACCAAGCATCCAGAGGAATATGAGCAAAAGATTAACGCATTAATTAATAATGGCATTAGAATTGTGTGTGTATTAATCAATTTTACCTCAGGGGCAACATAATTTGGGGACCCGCATGTGGTGTGAAGAAGCTCGTCACCCTATAAGAAAGAAGTGGATAGAAAAAGGAAGACATTAGTTCTGCAGCTTCTGCTATCTCCAACAATCAATGTTCAAAGACAAATGAAGAACTACATGCCAAAGGGATAAAACCTGTGAAGCACGGACACTCCTCGAATTAGGGGTGTCCTGGTGTCAGACACGCGTCGGTGTCCGACACGCACCTATGATTACATTGAATTATGTCATTTTCTCAAATTATTATCCGTGTCGGTGTCCGTGTCTTATCTAGTGTCCGTGTCTGTATCCGTGCTTCATAAAACCAATAAATTATTTTCTGTCACCTTTTATAAGTAGAGTAGATTCTTACCTGCTTAGTCAATGCACTCAATCCAAAGTCAGAAACCTTCAGGTTTCCACAAGCATCAAGAAGAAGGTTTTCAGGCTATTAAAGGAGAAAAAAATTATCAAGATAAAAACTTAACTAGGTTAAAATAATTACAGCAAAAACATTATAAACACCAGATATAGTATTTTGTCTTTCACCTTCAAGTCTCTATGGTACACGCCCTTTTTATGGCAATGAGCAACAGCATCTATAAGTTGTTGAAAGTAGCGCCTAGATTCATTTTCAGAAAGCTTTACCTGCTGAACCTACAGATCCAGAATAGGTGTAATAGTAAACATAAATATCTGCCTTGTCAATGCTGACTAGTTCAAAAAGTCAGAGTTGGGAACTATCAAAGTGTAGAAGAATTGACCTCTATATATCTCGTAACATATAAGCATGAAAATTCTTACAATTTTATCATATAATTCCCCTCCCATTACAAACTCCAGAATTATGTAGATCTTGGTCTGGCTGGCCAAAACCTAAAATTTGTAAGCAATGTGAGAAATACAATTTTGAAAGAAAGAAAGAAAGAAATAAAGACAATGAAACTCCTGATATATTCAGATATCTATGCGTACCTCATGCAATCTGACTATATTCGGGTGCCTGACGATCTTCATAATGGATATCTCTCTTTTAATCTGTAACATGTTTCAGCTTTCAAGTTAGAAAAGCTAATAGCAAAAAGGTGAATGAACGATAAGCATTGAGTATAACAAACTACATCATTATTCTGCATAAATACAGAGCCAGACACATAGAGATATAAGCAGGACTTTGACTTCAGATGCAACATAAGATCCACTAACAGGCATCATCATGACGAAATGCTTTTTTAATTTTGCTGGATGAAAAGAATCTTAAGTTTTGTAGAACAATTACACAATATCATAACAATGACACTAGAATCGTTTTGCGTTGATTTATAATAACTTCGCAGAAGCATTAATAGTCCAGTGTATACTCAAGAGAGATAACCAGAATCAGTGAAATAGAATCCCATCTTAAATTGTTCTGTAAGCACAGCTCAGTTTTGTAGAACAATTACAAACTATCATAACAATGACACACTAGAACAATTTTGCGTTGATTTATAATAACTTTGCAGAAGCATTAATAGTCCAGTGTATACTCAGAGATAACCAGAATCAGTGAAATAGAATCCCATCTTAAATTGTCCTGTAAGCACAACTCGGTTGGTAGCTGCAAGGACAACAATATGCAAGGGCCGGGGTTTGAACCCCGGACCCCCCACTTCCTCACATTTAAAATGTGTGAGCCTCAGCCACTAAGCTATTTGACCCAAAAAAAAAAAAAAGAATCCCATCTTAAATTGTATTTTGAACCTGTAAGGAGTGTGTAATGTAAATAGGGAAAAGAAAAGAACAATTTTATTGATTGATTGACTAAAGTCTAAAAATCAAAAGGGACAAAGAGAAAGATCTTTCCCCCAAATATTTTCCCTTCACAAGGGTATTTTCCTTACTCCTGGGGTAAGGATTGCCCCCCACTTATTAAGAACAACTATATTGACCAGGGCTAGACATCTATAAGAGGCCCAATAACATATCTGGTACAGGCCAATACCACAGTGTTGTCGATGGCAGATGGCGGATCACGGCGAAGAGCAAAAATTCCGACATATCAGCCGACATATGGCGCCACCATATCCGACCATGGCACTATGGCGCCGCTGTCCTTCACAAAATTGGCAATGGTGGAAAGCCAAAAACCTGCCACCGATACCCGCCATGGCCAATATTTGACAACACTATTACCATCTAAGAATTTGGGTTGACTTAGACTCAACCCCAAAAACTAGCTCATGGGGTGACAGTTTACCCCCAATTTTTTTGTTAAACCAGTTTACCCCCACTTATAACCACTATGTTGGTCATATCACTAGTAAATGTGGGATCTCTAACACCTATTTCTCTTGAAAAATTTCTTGAAAGATCTACCAACCCTTTCTCCCCCTTGTTATTAATCTAACTAATCTTCTTAAAATTAACCAACTACTTTGTCTTTCCTCCGTTTTTCTAAGAAAATACCTTTCTGTCCTACTCCTTACGGAACCTCAATAGCCCTGTCATGTTCTCGTAGCTTTATTACCTTAACTGAAATGATATGTAATTTCATCATCTAGCTTCTTTGTTTTTCCTTATAATGATTCTCAAACAAACAATTATGTTTAATGGAATGAGCATTCCTGCAATCGAAGGAATAGTATTTCATAGCAAACGTGATTGAATGCACAGTGAAAAGTTGAGTGGCTATCCAAACATCGAATTGGCTATGGAGGGTGGTTTCAGCACACGGATAAACCGATGATGACTAGTCAAAAGTCAAAACATAGGCCGGTCGCTGCTCATCCTTTGAGCATTCCCATAGCTCTATGCCTACAGCGTAAATGAGCAAGGAACTAGAGTCTTTTTTCCTAGAAGCAGCTAAAAGCAGGGTAGAAAGGAAAAGAGCCTTTTTTTCCTCTGATCCCCGTTTAAATTGAGTTCATACCTGGTGTAGACCGCCAGGGAGGAAAGGCTTGGCAAAGACATCTCATGGCCAGAACCAGACATTTCCCTTTACCATCCCACCACTAGGAGACTGGGACTCGGGTCATGGTTAAGTATTCCTTTCTGCTCTTGAAGTCAATAAATCGCCTATCTTTCGGTAAACAATATCTTTATTTTCTTGAATTTATGTCATAGGAAGAACTCCTCGACTACATCCTAATAACCGCCTGCCTGTCTTGAGAGAAAAAGCAGTGCAGTAAGCGCCTCTGGACATAGAAACTAGGCAATCACTTTAACTTCATCAGCGGTGTAGGTTTCAGTCGTTGTAGTTTCTAGTATCGACACAGACAGTATGAAATCTCTATGATCGAAGTCAGTGTGCAAGACAAAGTCTAGTTTAGTTTTTGTCTTAATTTAATTTACAATCAATTATTTTGATTAAAAATTAAATTTAGTAAAACATGATAAGTTTAACAAATATGAACCCAAACATAAAGATAATTAACAAATATTTCCGTTATAGTTTCAGAAAGGGAAAAAAGAATGGAACCTGTTCAACCATTCTGTGTTTGAGAATGGTAGTTTTAGCCATGACTTTAATCGCGACACTTTCCCCTGTCTCAGAGTGTTTTGCAAATTTGACCTTAGCGAATGTACCTTCACCAATTGTTCTACCAACTTCATACTTTCCAATCTTTCTCCTCACTTTCTTCATTATTGTGACCAATTCGCAATTCAAAGAAAGTTGAAATGACCTAGAAACACGAATTGATTAGCGAATTTTCAACCGAAATTGTTAAGGTGAGTTTTTGCTAGCTTCGAACTATGAGAGGAAGAATATTCTGGAACGCGATCCTTGAAGAGAAAACTATATGAAGAAGAGAGCAGATAAAAAAGAAGAGGATCGGAGAGAGAGTTGAGGTGAGAACGGAAATGGAAGATTCTAGAAAAACTGAAAGGAAAGAAAGAGAAGCTTCAAAGGTTTAATTGAAATGAAGCTTCAAAGACAAACAACAAGAGACAGAAGAGTACACAAAGAAGAACAACCGTAAAAAAATAAAAGATACACAGTATTTCTACAGCGTAAAAGTGTCAATTTTGTTTCCAGCTTTAACAACTTCGACACTTTTTTAGTTAAGCCTGAGCTTCTGCAAAAATTGATAACTTATTAGAGCCGCAACTAGTTAGACAACCAAAATATATAAAGAAAAAAAAAAGTAAGGATTGGCAGAAAAATCAAATTAATAGAGAGATAAAGTAAAAATATAATGTGAGTATAAAAAAGAAAGTTGTCATAAAATGATTGTTCACATATATTTCTCTACAAACAAATAAGTTTTGGAAAATGCTAACCAGCATTAGTTAAGTAAACACATATACTCCCTCCGTTCCTTTTTAAGTGTCCATTTTGAAGAAATTTTTTGTTCCTATTTAACTGTCACTTTTAAAGTTCAATGCAACAATAAATGTTGTTTTACCAACATTACCCTTAGTTATTTATTGTGGCGAGAGAAATATATAAAATGAGACATTAAATGAATAAGGTTATTCTAGTAAAAATATAAATTATTGTATTAATAGTAGTAACATTTATTGATTGTCTTGGTTTGTGTAAAATGTTAAAAAGTGACAATTAAAAAGGAACGGAGGCAGTAGTAAAAAAAATATTGGGACTTGGGTAGTCAAATTATTAAAAGTATAAAAAATATTCCTTCCATTTTAAAATACATGTCGCAATTTTACAATGTGTACTAGTTTTTATCTTAATTTATAAGTTCTCGAAAATTGTATCTTTATAAACAGGTTTTTCATAAACTACTTTTACAAACTTGTGAATAATAAATAAAAACTTATTTATTTGCTTAAGTTGTTTTGTATAAGCTTAAAATAAGCCTAATCCAAACGGGCTTTATCAATTGAGCTGGGGCTTATTGACAATTAAATACTGTACATTTTTTTAGGAAATTAAATACTTATTTTATTTGGTGTGTTTTGTTTAATATCATATGTATATTGTCCGCTGTAAAAATCATATGTATATATTTTAGATATATTAATATTATTTTATGTACAAATTATATTGTTTATTGGCTAGTATTTTTAACGTAGAAATACAATATTTGGGTGGGGTGGCTGGTGATTACTCTCTATCCAGCGGTTCAGCCTAGTTGACATTCTAACATTTTGGAATTCAATGGATAATGATGAATACGAAAGCAATAGTGTCATATTTGTACTTACGTTTTTATATTTATTTATTCAATTAATTTATGAGAGTACACGAATATTGCATTTAGCTAACCAAAGAAGGGATTACATTGTTGGGTGCTATTCAGCAATAATAAACTACAAATAGCATGTTTGGCATGACGTTAGTTTTCCCAAAAGCACATCTACACAGTATCCAATGCGATTCCACCGTCATTTTTAGAAGCCGGTAATAGGAGCTTAAAAATTGCTCTTTCCACAAACAAATTTGTTCACTCTCAAAGAAAAAGACAAAAATACCCCTGCGTGACTTAAGTCACACTCGGAATCTTCTGCGTGACTTAACTCACACTGAAGGCAGCGTGAGTTAAGTCATGTTGCTTTCCAGCGTGAGTTAACTCACGCTGCAATGCATTACTGTTTTGGGACAAAACTCAGCAGTTCCAACTTCAAACCACATTTTCTTTCCCTCTTCACCTCCAAAAAACCTAAAAGTGCGAATTTTTGGTGAAAAATCTTAAGCCAAAACCATTGCAAATCGTCAGGAATCAAGTTTCTACGCTCATCAAACGTCAAATATCAAGTAATGTATCATCTAACCTCTCTTGATTTTGCTGGTTTTTGTGGTATATTTAGCAGTCTGGTATACGACCTGGACGTGACTTAACTCACGCTGGAGCTCTGCATGAGTTAACTCACACAGGTGTTAGCTCAGCGTGACTTAAGTCACGGTGCCTATAATTTGAATTTTTGCGCCAATTTTATTTTTCTTTCTTAGATTGTTGCGCAAGTTATTTATATTTTTTTCCTTGTTATTTTTCTATTCAATAGACATAGTGATGGTGGATGATGGCGTCGAGCCGAAACCGGCCATTCTTGAAGCTTTAGGCGAAGCTTCCGTTGATGTCAAACCAACTGTTGATGTGAAGCTTAAAGTCAAAATTCCATTTCAAGCTCACATTGAAGAAAAACCTAAACTGGTACCTACCGGTCTTGCCAAGCCTCGCGGTTATGAAGTAAACACCGCCTCATTTTTTTTAACAAAGGAAAGATGGCGAAAGCGAGATGAGTTGCTTGGTTGGATTCGTCGACAAGCGGCAAAGGCTGAATTTACTATATCTATAGATAAATCTAGTCTAAAGAATCCAATGATGACTTTGCAATGTGAAAGGAGTGGTGTATACAAACCACCGAAGACGAATAAGAAGTTGAAGCTTGAAGGCACGAGCTCAAGGAAATGTGATTGCCCGTTTAGATTGTGTGGTCACTTTGAGAAGAAATCAAGTGATTGGTGGTTGACCATGCTTTGTGGAATTCACAACCATGAGTTGGAGCCAAAATTAGGTGGCCACCTTCTTGCGGGAAGACTAAAAAAAGAAGAGAAGATGAGAGTTATCGACATGACAAAAAGCTTGGCGTTGCCTAGGAATATTTTAACGGATTTAAAGGCAAAAAACCAAGAAAGTTTGACGGTTATAAAACAAGTGTACAATGCGCGTACAAGATGGCGAAAGGGGATAAGAGGTGACAAGACGGAGATGCAACTCTTGATATCGAAGTTTGAGGAGCATAAATACGTCTATTTCACAAGAGCAAATAGTGAGGAAACAAATCTTGAAGACATATTTTTTGCTCATCCGGAGTCAATTAATATGTTTAACACTTTTTCGACTGTTTTGGTCATGGATTCCACTTACAAGACCAACTTGTATAGAATGCCATTATTTGAGATTGTTGGTGTCACCTCTACCACCATGACATATTCAGTTGGTTTTGCTTTTCTTGCCTCCGAAAAAGAGGACAACTTTACTTGGGCACTTGAGATGTTGGTTAGTCTTTTATCATCAAAACTCAACATGTCTAAGGTGGTTGTCACGGACCGGGACAATGCTTTAATGAATGTCGTTGCCAAAGTTCTCCCTGAAACCGCCACTTTACTTTGTTATTTTCATATTGGGAAGAATGTAAGGGCTAAGTGCATCACATATTGTAGAGTCAAAGCGAAGTCGAAGGATGTCAAAGTTGATGGCAAGAAGTGAAGGAAGTGAAAGAGGCGAAGGCAAGTGAAATTGTTGACAAAATCATGGATGCTTGGAAAGATTTGGTTGAATCTCCTATGGAGGATGCATATGCAAGTGCGGTAACGCAATTCAAAGATGTATGCAAACCATATCCAAAATTCCTTGACTATGTTCAAACCGCAATATGAGGGCATGGACGAATAAATTCTTGCATCTTGGTTGTAGAACCACCAACATTGTTGAATCAGCTCATGAAAAATTGAAAAAATATTTGAGGAGTAGTGTGGGAGATTTGGCATCATGTTGGGATGAAATAGACAAGATGTTGGCAATCCAATTGTCCGAGATACAAGCAAGTTTTGGGAGGAGCCGTACCATCTTTGAACATAGATACAAATGAGACTTTTTGTACTCCGAGTTGGAGGGTTATGTATCTAGACCCACATTGTGTTTTATCTTTGACGAAGCAAACCATTCCAAGACATTCGGCTTTGGCAAGAAAGAATGTGGTTGTGTTCAAAAGACATCGTACGGCTTGCCTTGTGCATGTATTATTTCCATGAAGAGAAAAGAAAAATTGCATATTTGATTGGATGAAATAGAGCCTCATAGGCAAAGGTTAAGCGTATGCGGAGAAGAGGTTGATGATGACTTTTCGGTGATGGAGGAGTGGAATGGCATTCAAGAACGGCTCAAAAAAGCCCCTTACAAGATGAAACTCCATATCAAAGAGGTGATGCGTCAACTTGCATTTTCGGAAGACACAATGTTGTCTCCACCTCCAAGAAAGGTGGTAACCAAGGGAGCACCTAAAGGGACGAGGTCTACACCGAAAGAGTCATCCACGGGTCAAATCCTCTCTACATGGGAGCGTGTTGATTCTCAAAATCCCGATAGTCAATCTTCACATGCCAAGACAACATTTCCAAAGAGGAAGAAAAGTGCATGTTTAGGCAATTCATCCCGCTCACAAGCTTCAACCTCTACTAGACACCTGGATTCGTATATTCCGGATTTACCACACATATCAC
Source organism: Medicago ruthenica (assembly GCA_018208015.1). Classification (NCBI taxonomy): domain Eukaryota; kingdom Viridiplantae; phylum Streptophyta; class Magnoliopsida; order Fabales; family Fabaceae; genus Medicago; species Medicago ruthenica. The sequence continues at coordinate 202,622 of WNNG01000385.1, forward strand.
ACTTCCCAAAGTTCATGAAACCTTTCATCGAAAATATTGTGAATGTTAAAGGAGATGGTTGTGGATTCCGGGTCATAGTTAGACACATGGGTATGGATGAGGAAAATCATGTATTGGTTTGTAGTGCACTTATTCAAGAGTTGAAAACTAATAAGAGTGACTATTTGCCGATATTTGGTTCGGAGAAGCGTTTTCAATATATCTTGAATGGTTTACACCCTCCAACAAATAGTGGTGGAATTGCATACGAAGATAAGTGGTTGACATTACCGGAGATGAATCACATTGTTGCAACTTGCTACAAAATAACCGTTGTTCAATTGGTTTCGGCAGAAAGAGGTACATGTGAGACATATTTCCCAATCTGAGGTGTTCCACCACTTAACCCACATTCCCAAATTTTGTGTCTTGGCTTAATTCATGACCACTTTCTTCATATTTATTTGAAAGACGGTTGTCCATTACCACCGCCTTGTACGAAGTGGAAGATTCACAAGATTGGTGTGGCGGAGCAATGGGAATTTGCATGTATGGATAGACAAGCTTTGTTCAAAGACCTCATGTCTAAGGAGCCGAAGTCGCGGAAAAAACCAACAAATCAACTCAATCCAATATATTGCGACACTCCCACTCCGGAAAAACCAAAAGGAGAATTTGAAGTAATTGAAAAAGATAAAGATTATGCAGTATCACTAGCTAATTAGATAGGCTACGGCACTTTTTAGTCGGTGTTCGTCCTTTTTTTTGTCAATATTACACCGACATATTTTTTTTGTGGTCGATTATGTAATGCCAATTTTTGTGGCCAATATGTAAATAAGATTATATAAATATATGACATTTTTTGTGATGGACAAAACATCAACAATTTTATTCGTTATTCTTATTGCTCGCATTTTATAAAATTATATGTCTCTAATTATTCAACTATTTATTTATTTTGTGAAGTGAAACATGTCTCAAGACAAAGTTGAAGCTCATGTCCGTTACTTCCACGTGAAGAAGACGGTTAGGGTCTATTTAACCCCCACCGACAAGTTGGATGATTTGAAGGCACAACTTGACACATACTTTGTCCATATAGGTGAAAATCAAAGAACATCAAATGTATTTGTACAAGTGCCATGCATGGACTTAGGAGAGGATAAGGAGGAAGACTTTTGGAAGACGGTTTATTATCCTGATATTATCGGTAATGATTTCGATGTAGATTACATGTTTAGGTTATTGGTTCAAAATAACATTTTACATCTTTGTGTCCGATCTATTGAAGTGTAATATTTATTAACATGTAATAATGTAATGTGTTCGAATTTGTGTCTGTAATGTTGCATTTTAATGAATTTGTGTATTTAACGACGAATTTGTGTCGTTTATGTGTAATTTGGATCAATTATGTGTGATTAAGTGATTACGTGTGATTAACGACGAATTTGTGTAATTTGGATCGATAATGTGTATTTTGGATCGATTATGTGTATTTGGATTGATTGTTTGTAATTTGGATCGATTGTGTTATTATGCGATTAACGACAAATTTGTGTAATTTGAATCAATAATGTGTGATTATGTGGTTATGTGTGATTATGGTGTTGAAATGGTGTAATTTGGATAAATTATGAGTGTGTATTGGTTTGGGGTCATTAATGACTTGGTTTACAACATTCAATGCTGTTTTTCTGCTACACCAGAAGCCAACGTGAGTTAACTCACACTGACCTGTAATGGCGTGACTTAACTCACGCTCGCTATTTTGGCCGGTGGCCGAGCGTGACTTAAGTCATGCAGGTGGACGGTGGTCAACGTGAGTTAACTCACGCATGTTAAAGGCCAACGTGAATTAACTCACGTAGGTTGGACGGTAGCCAATCAATGAGGAGCAGTTACTTCCTTCGACCAATATAATTCAAGCAAAAAACCTATAAATTGAAACATTTTCTTTTATTTTTTTCTCATTCTCATTTCTTCTCAATTATTCTCCCATCTTCCATCTCTTCTCTAATTTTTTTTTAAAGTTTTGTTACTATAGGCGTAAACGACCTCAAATTCCTTCGTCGATTAATCATAATGATCTTATGCTGTTTTTTATCACGGCGATTGAGATCATTATATTAATCGACGAGGGAATTTTTGAGTCCTGTTAGGATCATTATGATTAATCGACAAGAATTCGGCCTGAATGTGTTTTTCCGCTAGCAGTAGAGGTGGTTATGGCAGGTTCGTCTACCGGCCCCCTACCCCAAGAAGATTGATCATTATGATTAATCGATTTTTTTAAAAAAATTCCTTTAATTTATGTTTTAATAATCATTGTTGAATGTAATGAATTACAATGTAATATAATAATATTTATGTTTTAGTGATGTAATGTAATAATATGTACACAGTTAGGGATGGAAATAGGTCAGGCCGGCCTACAGGGGCCTACGACCTAGCCTACCACAGGCCAGGCCAGGCCAGACTTTTTTCTTAAATAGAGAAGGCCTAGGCTTTTTTAGAAGCATATTTAGTTTAAAAGGTCAGGCCACAGGCCATTCAAAAAGCCTCTTAAGCCTATTAGGCCGATCTATTTAAGTAAATATGATTAATATTATTTATTATTATAATATATTTTGTACTTTGAATTAAAATATAAATTCGTTAGTAATTTAAGTTCATTAGTATACATTAATTTTTCGCATATACAACTGTATTATTATAAACTAGAATTGAAATATGATGCAATATATAGTTAAATTCCCTAAAAACTCATGTTGATTACTAAAAGAGAGTTTAATCTAATTGATCTATTAGTTCGCTAGTCTATTTAAACTTAGATCACATTGCTTACTTAAAGATGTTCATATGATATATGCTTTTATACAGGCTAGCAGACCTTATCAGGCTTTCAGAAGGCCAGACTCAGGCCTCAAAAGTAAGCCTATGACAGGTCGCAGGCCAGACTTAGGCCTTAAAAAATTTGACAGGCCAGGCTTAGGCCTTGCAAAGCCTAGCTCATTCCCACCCCTATACACAGCGTGAGTTAACTCATGCTGGTATATACCGAGCGTGACTTAAGTCACGCAGGGTATATATCAGCATGAGTTAACTCACGTTGGGGTATTTTGGTCAGTTTGTATGAGAATGAGCAAATTTGTATGTGAGAATAGCAATTTTCTAGGAGCTTCTGCATTAATGCCTACTTTTGCAGTGATTTAGGAAAGAAAAAAAAACGTGGATTACAACCGTGTATCCAAAAAGAAGTAGTTTTGGCAGCACGCCAGATTGTTGTGAAGCTCCTAAATGTGTTTCTATAAATGCAATGTTGACATTGTTTCTTTGAACTGTCATTGTATATTTTCCTTAGTTTAAAAGTGACATTAAAATTGTATGATCAAGGTGAGCATTAGGAAACAGAACTTTCCCAGTATCTATTGAGATGGTAAAACCATTTTGGAGTCCACGTATACTCCATATATAGCAACAACCAGTTCTTGGAAAGGTTTACCTAATTAAAGTAGATGATGCAATGCAACTATCTATTCTACATTTCATATCTATTTACACCATTAATCACCTTAGAGTTGTATACCCTACTGTATAGGTTTCTTGTGCATCATAAAAGCAGCTGAAATAAAGTACCAATATGGAAAACAAAGCTAGGCCGCTTTATATTGGTTTAGAACTAAATTAATTACAAATTCAAGCTAGAAGGATAGCATTATGAAATTATGTGACCCTTCAAAAAGTGATTTCTTTTAATGCAAAAAGCCTGAAGTGTGGACTCTTATTCTTGCTAGCTCTTGAATATGTTTCAGATCAGCGAGCATTTGGAATTACTTCAACAGCACAATGAACAGGAATGATTCATCAAAACTTGTGTAAGAAATAACATAACACAAGAACGCATGACATGACGCACCAGACCAAAAGCTATAATAGATATAACATTTTAAAACCGAATGGAGTTAAACATGCAAATTGCAACAAACCAACACAAACGAGTAACATGGGGGCTTTTGACTTTAAAAATATATTAGCAAATCAAACAATATTAGCAAATTCCTCTAAAAAAATATATAGTTGCAAATTAAAACGTGTTTATGTTATTAGTAAATGAGTTACAAAATTGTTTAAAATTGTTTGTTAGTGTTGTGCCAAAGTGAGTACTAATAGAAGTCTCGCATTTAGAATTTGGAAGAATAAGGAGTTCCCCCCTCCCTCTCAATCGTTGAAAGATCAGGCTAGTGGTCTTGCAGTAGAACAAGGGTCAATCAATTATTTCTCAAGTATATTGAAGAGTATATGGGTATTTAAGACATTAGACTGAGCTCAGCAGAACTAAACAATGAGGCACTGAACTCACGTTCCATGTTTATAGCGCGAATTAGAGGTGTTTGTGGTGCGATTTGGATCGGTTTTGAGGTAAAATATCATCCGATCCAAAATAAAAATCGCATGTGGTTCGGTTCAGTTTGGATGATTATTCTAAAAAAATCCGAACCGATCTAATCCAAATATATGTGGTTTAATTTGGATCGGTTTTTTGGATATCCAAAATGTAGAATATATATATATTTTTTATTTACTTTTTTGAAGAAAATATTTTTTTATTAATATTAATATTACACAAACGTAGTAAAATATAGGTTTGATGCAAAATATATTAAAAAATTAAAATTATTGTATGAAAATTATCGATTATTTTTGAAACATATGAAGTGATGATAATATAGATTAAATTAGTGCAATATATAAGATTAAAAACCAACAAGCAACATAATAATACAATATATAATACTAATAAAAGAATAAATAAGTATTAATATTTACTTTTGCGGTTCGGTTCGGTTTGGTTTGGTTTTGAAAAAGTGATTCGAAATCTGATCCGATCCTAGCGGTTTTTACAAAACAACATCCAAATGCATCCAAAAATATTATGTTTTTTGCGGTTTTCGGTTTTTTTGGATCGGTTTGGATTTGAACACCCTTAGCGCCAATAACCACAAGGAACGATGAGTAAAGAGACACGTTTTGAGAAAGGTTGAGCACATTGGACCTTTTCAACGGATCATGTCGTGAAGTAGAAAGTTGTTAGCCGAACGTGAGACACCATGAACCCCTCAACTAAGGAAAACTAACGTATTACCTACGCAAATATCCGAGCAAGGCTAAACATTATAGATCATGTCATTTTGGCCAATATGGATACTTTTTCCTATAAGTACTCATTTTGTACATTGTATTCAATCCACATCAATCAAACACAATATATTTACGTTGTTTTATCCTTTTACATTTCTGCATTTATAGTTCAATCCACATCAATCAAACATAATATCTTTATTTTCATGTATTTCTTAGTCTAGTAGTAAAAAAACCAAATCAATCATACTTAACGCTCTATAGAAGAAGTTAAGGAACCCACAACCGAGGGATATAGTTCTTTCCTCGGTTATTTGCTTGAAGAAAGGGAGTCACAGTTGAGGACTATCAGCCGATACCTTGGATAAATCTCTAGTTCGACAACAAATTTTACACGTTCGATGGGACAATACGGTCTTCACCACTGAAAAAGTCGGTTCTCTGGATCAAGGCTATGTTTGGCTTATGCACCCGAGGTTGTAAAGAGTCTTGGCAGTATGGCTCAACCGTCATCATCAACATCAAGAAGGTCAAGCCAACTGATAAGTTTCAAATTTATGTAGTTTTCAATATATATTCTATGGCACTTGTTAACTAAGATTGATAGAAAACATGTGATTTTCCCACTTTGTTGTATATATTTAAGTATTAGGATTTGATACATGAGGATGGTAATCATCACTGTTGTACCCTAATTTTGTCCCAAGCTTTTTCAAAACAAAAAAAAAGGGGGGGAGAGAAAGTCAACAAAAAGTCAACAAAAAGAAAGGAGGACTTCCCAGAGCAAAGTCCCCATCGCTCTGCGAACTCTGCGATTTTTGCAGATTTTAATTTCTTTGATTTGTTTTCATTATAGTTATTATTATTATCACCTATCATTATTATTATTGCTATTGTTATCAATTGTGGCTGTTTGGATTCAACAAAGCAAGAAATTGAACATGTGCCATTAAAGCCAAGGTGAGAAGGTTTTTCTTCCAACCAAGCATGTGCCAAACAAGTTGGCTTGCCCTTGGGCAGCTCTCATCCCTCCCAATTGACCTGCTACTGACCCTGGGCTTGCCAGCCAGCAGCTTGCTTGTTTTCCTTCCTTCTTTCTCCACCAAAACCAGTCAAACACAGCTGCACTTCACTTGCCCAAAAGCTGTTTTGCTGCCCTGTTTTCAACTGCCTTTTCTTCCTTCTCACACCAGCCCACATGTTCCTTTTGCTTCCCCCAACCTCTGCACATCACAGTGCACGTTTTCCTTGCTTGACCCCTCAAGATTGCAAGGATTGATCCCAAGAGCAGCCCAATTGCAAGCTGCCCTGTTTTTCTCACTTTTTCTCATCATTGCTATCAAAGATCAGCTGCTTGGATGGCTGGATTTGGCCAAGGTCTTGACCAAGGTTGCAAGGCAATGTCCCCTCTTCACTTTTGCATTAAATGCAAAGCAAAATAGCCTGGTTTTAGCCCCCAAATCAGCTTGACTCTATAGATTTTTCATCATGACAATTGATTTGGTTTTGGCCTATAAAAGGAATGCCTTGCATAAGGATTACACACCAATTACTGAATTGAAAGAGCTGAAAACCATTGAATACACAGCAGTTACAGAATTTTTCTAGAGCAAAAACCTAGTCCTTCCAGCAAGAAAACACTAGTGTTATTATCATCCATTCATCAACATTTCAAACCTTGCAAAGTTTCATCATTCTAAGTCTTTTCCTATCTCTTGCAACAAAAGCTTTGGGCTAGGAGTTGGTAAGTCATTCTAACCTGTTTATATTGCATTTACATACTGTTTGCATTTGCTTTTGATTCCAATTTGTTTCAATCTCAGTTTTTGCATTTTTAAGTTTTACTCATTTTTTGATTCAAAACCCCTTTTGAACTTCAAAGAAATCCCAAGGTTTGCAAAACATTTAAACTGAAGTGTTATACTCATTTTATTGCTAATTTCAAAAGCTTTTCACTCTTCCTAAAGTTCTGAAACTTGTTCAGAAGTTGCTTCTAAACAGCAGTTCAGAAGCAGCTTCTGAACTCAAAATTTCGCAGAGTTTGCAGTGCGAAGCTCTGGTCGCTTTGCGACCATGACAGAACTCAGATTCTGAGTTCAGGCTTCTTAAAGCCAATTTTTTAGGTTCTAACTTGAATATTCAGAACTTTAGGGGATTAAAACTCATTTTGTTTCAAAACATAACAAGGGTTTTTGCATACCTTTGGAAAATCACAAGTTTTAAATAGCTTACTTGAGTAACAAGAAACTTGTTCGTCTTTTTCAAACTTGAGCCGAACTTGTGCCTTTTTTAACAAGAAACTTGTTCACTTATTAAACTTGAACCGAATTTGTTTTTGGACCAAACTTGTTCCAAAACCAAACTTGTTTCTAAATCAAACTTGAACAATAATCTTTGTTCATGAATTTCAACCGAACATGATTTTCAACAAACTTGTGCATTATTTTCAAACTTGAATTTGAACAATATTATGTTCATTTTCATGACTTGTGCATTGTTCATACATATGAACAAGCAAGCTTGTTTATAGGTTGTAACAACTAATTTGAACATTAAAACTTTTTTTGAGTTTCAACAATCAAGTGTTTTGATAACTTTGGGATTTCTTAAAATTCAAACAAAACTTGAATGAAAAAGGAATGGTTTGACGTATGTCTCTCCATTTCCCCGGTTGAACGAATGCTTGACGTATGTCTCGTTGTTCGGACAATCGTCATTCTATTTTCAACGCATCCAACACACCAAAACCAATTCTTGGCCCTCTGTGGTCAATTCGAACCCTTTGGTCCCCGTGACCATTTGATTCAATGTTCGACTCCGTTGAGTCCATTGAACCTTTTCTTGATCCCGTTGGATCAATCAAACCTTTCCTCGACTCGGTTGAGTCTTTTTGGTCAATGTTCGACTCCTTTGAGTCCATTGAACCTTTTCTTGATCCCGTTGGATCAATCGAACCTTTCCTCGACTCGGTTGAGTCTTTTTGGTCAATGTTCGACTCCTTTGAGTCCATTGAATCTTTTCTTGATCCCGTTGGATCAATCGAACCTTTTCTCGACTCGGTTGAGTCATTTTAATCTTTCTTGGCCCCTCGCGGCCAATTCGAACCCTTTTTCCCCAACGGACATGTTTTATCTATTCTAAGCGCGATTCGAAACAAACGCTTAAGCCTCCCATGCGCGAGCACACAAGCTACGTTTAATCGCAAGAATACGATCAAAACATCGTTCTTTCAAAACAACCAACAAATACGTTTTTCTACCAAAGAACTACGTAGCTTTGAATTCTCCATCGCACCAGGAGATACGTAGGAGCAAGATCATCATCTTGTCAAGCGCAATAATAAAAAACAACTTTTTTCCCTTTCATCATATTTTCTTTTTCCCTTTTACATATTCAAGCATGCAAGCAAAACGTTAAAAACATTCTAAGCCTTAGCTAACTAGGAGGTTCCCGTTGAGTACAACGGATGTGAGGGGTGCTAATACCTTCCCCTCGCATAATCGACTCCCGAACCCGGTAATGGTTGCGATGACCATCCTTTCCTCATCGTCAAGGGTTTTATTATCGTTTCCCTTCAAAATAAAAAAACTTAAGGGTTTATCAACGTTCCCTTTAAACAAAAACTTTGGTGGCGACTTCACATAACCTTTCGAGCGTTCGTACACGTCTCGAGGTTTGCGTTTTTTTTGCGAGACCGCACAGCTGGCGATTTCACTGGGGAACAACTTCCTCACTAGCGAGTCAAGCCTATCCTAGTTAGCTTTTAGGCTAAATGTTTTTATCCTTTTGCTTGCATGCTTTTATTTTATTGTCTATATCCTTCTCTTGCTTTATATTTATATATGCTTCATTATGCTATGTTCTTATATCAACTGTGGGGTTGTCACATGAGCGATGTTACGCCACATTGTTCGGGTTAATGACGGACGTGTGAGGCTCTCTACCCGAGCTTTGAGAGAAATTAAGATAGGATGGTGGTTGTGTAGCGGAGGCCCGCGTTGACGTATGTCCGTGAGGAAGATGCGAAAACCCCGCCTAGAGGAGGTTTCACTTGGAATTTATTGAAGTCTCGCGAGTAATTTGCGATTGACGACCTTATTTTCCCTGTGGGATCCGTGACTCTAGGGACCTTTTAGAAAATCTCATCTCTAGAGCCTACATGTGAGAATGGGGGGAAGTTTTGAACGTTCCTATACCAAACCCCTGCATACCATAAACATTTGCATTCATGAAAAATTTTCGCATAAACAAAAAAAAAGGGGCATGTTTTTGCATAAGCATTGCATTCATACATTTACATGCATTTTCATGCATTTCAAAGAAAAACACCCACATCATTCCTCCCAAACAAAACAAAAAAAGGTACCCGACCCGGTGTACCGTGGCGTTTCTGATGAGATCCAAGCAAACCGGAAGGTCATCGAAATTCCAGAAATCATTTCTTTGTCCAAGTAATTTATCATATTTTTGCTTTTTTGAAAAAAAAAATCATTTTGCTCTTCCCAAGGCAAATGATTAACTTTATGGGACTCCCATATTTCAAATCATTTCCATCATTAATGAAATTGCAGTTTATGTTCAAAAGAGTTCGTTTTTCTTTCGTTCTTAAATAGCAATAAATTTTCGCAACCCTAAAATCAAAAAAAATCATGCTCATGAAAATCCATAAATACACCCACCAAAAGTAACACTGCTACGATCCCTTATGACTTCAATTTTCCAATTAACCAAACGGAAGATGATAATGGGGACGATTATGAACCTCCTGGAGGATTGTCCAGACCTAAGGATCAAGAGGATAGGGTAATACAACCTCACCAAGAGAACCCTCAAGAGATTGGCATCCCAGTTTTCCTCTGCGGGGGCACACTCTACAAGATGAAATTATGACCTGGTCTTATTCAGATGTGTGGATAAACGTGAAGCATACATGACCATCAAAGAAATCCATGGGAGACCTCACCAAGGGTACTCAGCTTACCCACACGTCTCTGCTATTTCACCGTCCATCCCTACACCACAAAATCCCAGCCATCAAATTCAAATACCACAAAGGCCTCCCTCCCATTATCCACCACCATATCAACAACAACATTACCCACAAAATCCACCACAACATTATCAACAACCTCGCCCACAAGGTCAACAACAACATCGACCTCAAACTCCCCAACAACCCTTCAATCAATAGAATCGCCAGAAAACGGCATTCGACCCAATACCAATGAAGTACGCGGACCTGCTCCCTGCTTTGATTGCAAGAAATCTAGTTCAAACTAGAGCACCTCCTCACGTACCAAATATATTACCTATACCTCACATCCGTTGTACTCATAACCTCATTTTTGGGGCATAGCCATGATTGAAATGTTTGAGCCAAAAGCTTCAAATGGGCACCGGTTCATACTGGTTGCCATCAACTGTTTCACCAAATGGGTCGAAGCAGCTTCATATGCAAACATGACCCAACAAGTGGTGGCCCGATTCATCAAAAGGGAAATCATTTGTCGTTACGGCACTCCCCACAAAATCATCACGGATAATGGGGCAAACCTAAACAACAACACGATGAAGGAGTTGTGCGAAGACTTCAGGATCGAGCATCATAATTCCTCGCCTTATCGGCCAAAGATGAACGGTGCGGTAGAAGCGGCCAATAAGAACATCAAGAAAATCATCCAGAAGATGGTGAAAACATACAAGGATTGGCACGAGATGCTTCCCTTTGCGCTACATGGCTACAGAACGGCCATTCGTACTTCAACTGGGGCAACCCCTTTTTCCTTAGTATACGGTATGGAGGTCGTGCTTCCCATTGAGGTTGAAATCCCTTCGTTAAGGGTCTTGATGGAAACCAAGTTAGAAGAAGCCGAATGGGTCCAAACAAGGTTTGACCAACTAAACCTCATAGAGGAAAAGCGTCTAACAGCGTTATGTCATGGACAACTCTACCAAAGGAGGCTCAAAAGGGCATTCGACAAAAAGGTTCGTCCTCGAGAATTCAAAGAAGGAGACCTAGTGCTGAAGAAGATATTACCTATCCACAAGGATCCCCGCGGGAAATGGACTCCCAGCTATGATGGACCATACGTGGTAAAGAAAACCTTCTCCGGCGGAGCCTTAATCATCACCACTATGGACAGAGAAGAGTTCCCACTCTCAGTAAACTCCGACGCAGTCAAGAAGTACTATGCCTAAAAAAAAGGAAGAGAAAAGCTCGCTAAATCGAAAACCCGAAAGGGCGGTTTAGGCAATAGAGAGCGTCCTGGTAGATCGAAAACCTGAAAAGGCGGTCTAGGCAAAAATTAAGGACATCAAAAAAGGAAATACACCCGGTGGACTGAAAACTCGAAAGAGCGGTCCAGGTAAAAGTTAGGGGTTTCAAAACAAATAAAAAGGCAAAAAAGGACTGCAACATTCAAGATCAGGACAAGATTCAGGAGGGGAAGAATCGGTCTCGTCATCATCTTTCAAAGGCAAAGGGATTTCAAGTCATAGGGAAAATAACATGTGTTGTACCAAAACAAGCCTCAAACAATTTTCTTTTTGTTTTTGCTTTTTTTTCTTGTCTTTCTCTATCTTTTCCCCAGAGGAGTAATCACTTCTTACTTCATGTATTGTTACCCATTCAAGGGATCAAATCTGCATTGAATAAAATTCATCTTTAAACCTTTTGTGTTCTCTTTAGTGCATAAAATGTTGTTTTTATGATAAATAATGCATTGAAACATGGGAAATAATAACAAAAAAAACTTGCAAAAATAAATGTGTGTTTTACTTGAATTTCTGAAACGTCGAAAGAATTTCGGTGGTCTCCAGTATTGCACCAAAAGACTCAGAGCCTGAAACTGTTGGTTAGTCTTTTTAAGACTCATGCTCTTCAGCATAAACAGAGATAAGTACGTAGCTCATGGCACGTGAAACGCGAAGATCCCGAGGGTCGGAGGAATAAAATTCCCCAAGTAAAGCACACCCCATGCATCTCTTTCATCCACTAAGGCTGGATATTGATCATGCTTCCAAAATGATCCTTACATCCCCAGTTAATCGAAGCCCAACCATGCTTGGCACCTACTCACACCCAAAGCCCAATTTTCATTGGCACACACAAATACAAACACAACCAAAGCCCGACCTTGCTCGACATTCAATCATAATCAAAGCCCAACCATGCTTGGCACCTACTCACACCCAAAGCCCAACTTTCATTGGCACACACAAATACAACCACAACCAAGGCCCGACTTTGCTCGACATCCAATCATAACCCCTAGTGTCCAACATGACGTCTGTCATCCCACATGTCAGCATATGCATATCATATCAAACTCATCCATGCATGCATTATACCAAATCATTCATATACATGCATCTCATATTCATATCATGCTCCCCAACCAGTATTCTCCAGTGAGTATTACATATTCACCAACATCTATCAATCATCTCTAGTGTTCCCCAGTGAACCTCATTCAAGAGCTTCCTCAATAAGTTCTTCTAGAAAAAAAAATCCCCAGCGGTTTTCTTCCCAAATTGTCTCATTCCCAAGTGGACCTGCTCGCGGCCACTAAGATGCCCCAGCTGAGTTTCCCCAGCAGAAATTCCTGATTAAGTCTACCTCATATCATATCATATTGCATAACATACTGCATAAGTCAACATGAAGCATATCATGCATCAACAATCATGTTCTCCTTTTTCAACAATCTAGGTACTAGCCACGTCTAGAGACAATTACATTTATCCCCAGGGATCCACCTCTAGCATAAGCGGCTAGATAAGATCACATTTCCCAAGTGAATTGACTTCTAGCATCAGCGGCTGAATAAGATCACCTTTATCCTGAGGAGTCCACCTCTAGCATTAGCGGCTAGATAAGATCGCCCTTCCCCAATAGTTCAACCTTCAGCATAAGCGGCTGAATAAGTTCACATTTGCCCTCGGAGATCTACCTCTAGCATTAACGGCTGGATATGATCAACCTTCCCCCTATTCAAGCAGACTTGTCAGATCTAATCATCTATTCAGGTGACGATCTTTTACCTTTTCAGTCTAAGCACCTATTCAGGCGACGACTTGTCAGATCTAATCACCTATTCAGGTGACGATCCTTTACCTTTTCAGTCTAAGCACCTATTCAGGCGACGACTTGTCAGATCTAATCACCTGTTCAGGTGACGATCTTTTACCTTTTAGTCTAAGCACCTATTCAGGCGACGACTTGTCAGATCTAATCACCTGTTCAGGTGACGATCTTTTACCTTTTCAGTCTAAGCACCTATTCAGGCGACGACTTGTCAGATCTAATCACCTGTTCAGGTGACGATCTTTTACCTTTTCAGTCTAAGCACCTATTCAGGCGACGACTTGTCAGATCTAATCACCTATTCAGGTGACAATCTTTTACCTTTTCAGTCTAAGCACCTATTCAGGCGACGACTTGTCAGATCTAATCACCTATTCAGGTGACGATCTATTTTTAATTCCCCAAGCCAGTCTAAGCACCTATTCAGGTGACGACTCATCTATTTTATTCTTAATTTATGCATCAGTAGCCAAACCAGGTGACCCTGCATTTACTTTAGTTCATTGCATTTGCATATCATTATTTTCTTTATTTACTACAATCTTTTCTCACCTTGAAGGACAAAATTCGGATCCTTCTTTTACTTAATTGCTCTTCGCAAAGAGTTTATGAGATGCCCTTGACACTCGCATTCTCTATGCAAAGACACAATTAAGTAGGGGCAGCTGTTGTACCCTAATTTTGTCCCAAGCTTTTTCAAAACAAAAAAAAGGGGGGGGGGGGGGGGGGGGAGAGAGAAAGTCAACAAAAAGTCAACAAAAAGTCAACAAAAAGAAAGGAGGATTTCGCAGAGCAAAGTTCCCATCGCTCTACGAACTCTGCGATTTTTGCAGATTTTAATTTCTTTGATTTGTTTTCATTATAGTTATTATTATTATTATTATCACCTATCATTATTATTATTGCTATTGTTATCAATTGTGGCTGTTTGGATTCAGCAAAGCAAGAAATTGAACATGTGCCATTAAAGCCAAGGTGAGAAGGTTTTTCTTCCAACCAAGCATGTGCCAAGCAAGTTGGCTTGCCCTTGGGCAGCTCTCATCCCTCCCAATTGACCTGCTACTGACCCTGGGCTTGCCAGCCAGCAGCTTGCTTGTTTTCCTTCCTTCTTTCTCCACCAAAACCAGTCAAACACAGCTGCACTTCATTTGCCCAAAAGCTGTTTTGCTGCCCTGTTTTCAACTGCCTTTTCTTCCTTCTCACACCAGCCCACATGTTCCTTTTGCTTCCCCCAACCTCTGCACATCACAGTGCACGTTTTCCTTGCTTGACCCCTCAAGATTGCAAGGATTGATCCCAAGAGCAGCCCAATTGCAAGCTGCCCTGTTTTTCTCACTTTTTCTCATCATTGCTATCAAAGATCAGCTGCTTGGATGGCTGGATTTGGCCAAGGTCTTGACCAAGGTTGCAAGGCAATGTCCCCTCTTCACTTTTGCATTAAATGCAAAGCAAAATAGCCTGGTTTTAGCCCCCAAATCAGCTTGACTCTATAGATTTTTCATCATGACAATTGATTTGGTTTTGGCCTATAAAAGGAATGCCTTGCATAAGGATTACACACCAATTACAGAATTGAAAGAGCTGAAAACCATTGAATACACAGCAATTACAGAATTTTTCTAGAGCAAAAACCTAGTCCTTCCAGCAAGAAAACACTAGTGTTATTATCATACATTCATCAACATTTCAAACCTTGCAAAGTTTCATCATTCTAAGTCTTTTCCTATCTCTTGCAACAAAAGCTTTGGGCTAGGAGTTGGTAAGTCATTCTAACCTGTTTATATTGCATTTACATACTGTTTGCATTTGCTTTTGATTCCAATTTGTTTCAATCTCAGTTTTTGCATTTTTAAGTTTTACTCATTTTTTGATTCAAAACCCCTTTTGAACTTCAAAGAAATCCCAAGGTTTGCAAAACATTTAAACTGAAGTGTTGCACTCATTTTATTGCTAATTTCAAAAGCTTTTCACTCTTCCTAAAGTTCTGAAGCTTGTTCAGAAGCAGCTTCTGAACTCAAAATTTCGCAGAGTTCGCAGTGCGAAGCTTTGGTTGCTTTGCGACCATGACAGAACTCAGATTCTGAGTTCAGGCTTCTTAAAGCCAATTTTTGAGGTTCTAACTTGAATATTCAGACTTTAGGGGATTAAAACTCATTTTGTTTCAAAACATAACAAGGGTTTTTGCATACCTTTGGAAAATCACAAGTTTTAAATAGCTTACTTGAGTAACAAGAAACTTGTTCGTCTTTTTCAAACTTGAGCCGAACTTGTGCCTTTTTTAACAAGAAACTTGTTCACTTATTAAACTTGAACCGAATTTGTTTTTGGACCAAACTTGTTCCAAAACCAAACTTGTTTCAAAATCAAACTTGAACAATAATCTTTGTTCATGAATTTCAACCGAACATGATTTTCAACAAACTTGTGCATTATTTTCAAACTTGAATTTGAACAATATTATGTTCATTTTCATGACTTGTGCATTGTTCATACATATGAACAAGCAAGCTTTTTCATAGGTTGCAACAACTAATTTGAACATTAAAACTTTTTTTGAGTTTCAACAATCAAGTGTTTTGATAACTTTGGTATTTATTAAAATTCAAACAAAACTTGAATGAAAAAGGAATGGTTTGACGTATGTCTCTCCATTTCCCCGGTTGAACGAATGTTTGACGTATGTCTCGTTGTTCGGACAATCGTCATTCTATTTTCAACGCATCCAACACACCAAAACCAATTCTCGGCCCTCTGTGGTCAATTCGAACCCTTTGGTCCCCGTGACCATTTGATTCAATGTTCGACTCCGTTGAGTCCATTGAACCTTTTCTTGATCCCGTTGGATCAATCAAACCTTTCCTCGACTCGGTTGAGTCTTTTTGGTCAATGTTCGACTCCTTTGAGTCCATTGAACCTTTTCTTGATCCCGTTGGATCAATCGAACCTTTCCTCGACTCGGTTGAGTCTTTTTGGTCAATGTTCGACTCCTTTGAGTCCATTGAATCTTTTCTTGATCCCGTTGGATCAATCGAACCTTTTCTCGACTCGGTTGAGTCATTTTAATCTTTCTTGGCCCCTCGCGGCCAATTCGAACCCTTTTTCCCCAACGGACATGTTTTATCTATTCTAAGCGCGATTCGAAACAAACGCTTAAGCCTCCCATGCGCGAGCACACAAGCTACGTTTAATCGCAAGAATACGATCAAAACATCGTTCTTTCAAAACAACCAACAAATACGTTTTTCTACCAAAGAACTACGTAGCTTTGAATTCTCCATCGCACCAGGAGATACGTAGGAGCAAGATCATCATCTTGTCAAGCGCAATAATAAAAAACAACTTTTTTCCCTTTCATCATATTTTCTTTTTCCCTTTTACATATTCAAGCATGCAAGCAAAACGTTAAAAACATTCTAAGCCTTAGCTAACTAGGAGGTTCCCGTTGAGTACAACGGATGTGAGGGGTGCTAATACCTTCCCCTCGCATAATCGACTCCCGAACCCGGTAATGGTTGCGATGACCATCCTTTCCTCATCGTCAAGGGTTTTATTATCGTTTCCCTTCAAAATAAAAAAACTTAAGGGTTTATCAACGTTCCCTTTAAACAAAAACTTTGGTGGCGACTTCACATAACCTTTCGAGCGTTCGTACACGTCTCGAGGTTTGCGTTTTTTTTGCGAGAGCGCACAATCACATTTGTCCTTGCATGTGAATGAAGATAAAACATAACGGAGAAGGCAACAAATAATTGAACCACTAGAGGTAGCTTGCTACCGTTAGCGTTATCTAAGTGATTCGTTAAAGGAGTCAAAAGCAACCAAGTCAAAGAAAAAATAAGGCAAATTTGCTAAGCAGGCGTACAATTCGCTTAACAAATTCAGGATGGCTCAATAGGCGATTTCTGAGATGGCAAAGCTTAACCTTGAAGAAGTCAATTCTCTAAGCGAATTGCAATCTGCTTAGAAATTTGTCATTGATCCAACCATTTTAAAAGGAACAAGAACTGCCATTTTGGGGGATCTTTGGCCATTTTCTTGGTTCTAGACCAGAGAGAAGAACAACCAAATGGAGAGAAGAAGCAAATTTGAAGAAACTTGAGGATTTAACGTCAATTATCTTTCCATTTATTCTTGTTATGTATTGTTGGGCTATTATGTTTAACAAATTCTATCTATTGTTGGAGTTAGGTGGAGCTTTCTATGATTCTGATTTAGATACTTTATTGGGTTGGTTATATTCAATCTTTGTTTCGTTGTATTGGTGAATTTATTTCCGCACTTGATGTTTTTCCGACGTGAAACTCAAAAACTAAATTTGTAATTTTGAAAGTGCTAGACATAAACTTTTTATTTAAGGGATATGAAATAAGTTCACTTATAGATGCTAGTTGTTAGACATAAGGCTAGATTTACAATCATAACTAACTGTCGAAAATTAATGTTATTGTATTGATCGACTAAGCGATACATCAGAAGTTGATAGATACAATAGATCTCGCGTTGTCTTCTAGACATGAAGATGTACGATGAGAGACATGTGAAGGTATAATTGACACATTGATAGTATATAATCGATCAAGAGGATACTTCAAAGGAATAGTTCACGAAATCTAATCCAAACAATAATATATCCCTATTCTTGTTTTATATTTAATGTTTTGATCATTTCATGTACAATCAACCTCAATTATTTACTTAAAACTCTATTAATTGTTGAAAAGCGTCGATATCGCACAAGTCCCTGTGGATACCATAACTCAAAGTACCTATTTTTGATGTGTTAAGAACTATAACATCAAAATGGTGTTGTTGTTAGGAACTTGTGTTCAAGATATTGGAGCATCATAACAATATTTATTGTTTTAAATATTTGTACATTTTATTTATATTGTATACAATATTTTTTGTACAAGCAGTTATCTATGGCCAAACCAAAGAAGATAAAAGCATGCTTGGATTCAATACAAACAGTTCACTATGGCCAGAAAAGAATTAAGAGGCTTCAACTATGAATTTGGGGATACTCTGCCTCAACTCAGAGAGCTGTCTGTTACTAAACAAAAGAATACAGAAACCTCAATTAAGAATCAAGAGGTGCATGTAGTATAGATAGCAAAACATTGTGATGATCAACAAGATAAAGTTGATAGAAAGAAGAAGGTGATGAAGAAAAAGGGAGTTAGTTTAAAAAGTGAGAAAATTATCTAATGAGGACGCATGAACAAGCTCTTCATGATAATTTTCTTGTCAATTGGATTTCACAATCTATAACCAAATTCTTCATGAACGTAACACATGAACACACACTGATTGATTTCTTACCAAGCTTGGACCTCTCATATCTTAGAATGTGAACAAAATCTCTCCAACCAAACACTCTTAAATAATCATAAAAGATATCTTTTTTACCCATGCTTTGTTTGGAACATCACCGTCAAGTGGAATAGAAGGTGAGTGATTGATCAAATCCACTATGGTTTTCATTGTTGTGCCCCAAAAGGCTTTCATTAATGGTACTTTTAATTCTCTCTCCAATTCCAACATGTTGAGGAGTCTTTGAAACTTTCTTCTCAAGCTTGATTCCACATTCTTTGCAATTATTTTCAAATGGACATATGTACTCACCACCATTATTTGCTTTGACACATTTCAACTCCTTCATTTTTCCTTTTCAACGCTTGTATGAAAGTGTTTGAAAACACAAAACACCCGGTCTTTAGATTTCAAAACAAAAACCCACATTTTTCTAAAGTGATCATCAATAAAAATAACAAATATGATGCACCAGCGAGAGATTTAGTATCCATCTAGCAAACATCAATGTGAACTCAATCTAGAATATTTGACCTTCTGTGAGGACCAAAACTATGAAAGAAAACTGTATGTTGTTTACTAGAAAACAATGAGTAAAAGTTTTTAGAGGTGTACCTTATTGAGTCTTTTCTCACTCAAGTTATCAAAATGTGTACGCCATAAATCAGTGGATGCGGCTTCAACTACATTCACTTCCTCCTTGCATATCTTCACAATCATCCTATAGAGAGTAGTGGGACTTGTTCTTTACTACCAATAGTGACCCCCTTGGTGATTTTACATTTGCCAACACCACCAAAGTAAATGTGTTAACTCTCAATATCCAAGGTTTTGACGAAAATCAAATTGAGATGAATATCCTGAACATGTCTTGCATTTTTCAATTGAAGTTTACATTCAATACTAGTTTCAACCCAAACATATCTCATGCCAATAACTTCACAAACTCCTTAATTTCCATTTTTACCGTGCCAAAATCATCAATATTATAAGATGATAATAAATTACGTCTAAGAGTAACATGATATGAGTCTCGAATCAGTAATCCAAGTTAAATCATGACATGCTCTATTCAGGGAATTATCATCATAAACAATGTAAACATTACTATCACGTACAACTATAACTGTGTCTTTAAGATTGTACTACCTCCATTCTTAAGTATACAATTCATTTGAGTAAATCCTAAGAATTAAAAAAGTTAGTAGTTGTATTAATTGTTGATGTTGTTTTGCAATTTTGTCATACATTAGAGATGATTATTAATATTTTAATTAGAGTATTTATCACAAGTTAAAGAATAAGCTGTAACATAATTAAAGGTATATTGCATTTGGAAATTTGAAAGAGACCTTACATAAAGGGACAAGAAATAAAAATAGAAAAGTTGTAATTATTTGTTTTTCCTATTATTACTTTTTTCCTTTCCCTTTAATTAAAAAAAAATCAAATTGGATTGGTTATAAACACGCATATGCTAAATGGACCTAATGCTACACTAACACCATCCATTTATTGGCACATCAACATCCTTTGTTAACGATTGGATAACACCTTTATAGATGAACCAATAATGCATAATTTGTAAAGATATAACTAAATTTTTAAAAATAAAAAACAGAAGGACAAAAATGACTAATTAAAAATTATTGAGATATTGTTGCCAAAAGAAATTAATTAAGATCAAGTACTATTAAACATATTTTCAGATTAACCTTAATGCAATGTAATGTTATTGCAAGAATTATTTATCCGATCGGCTAATCACAAATCATCATTCATTTCTTTTTTTGGTAAAAAAAATCACCGTTCTTATCATTTTTAGGGTATATTTGGTTAGAAGTAGATGCAAACTAATAATATTTTAGATCATTTACATTTGGTGCAATTTTTAAGGGAATGGGAGGATGAGAAGGGAATGGGAGGATGAGAAGGTGACTACAAACACTACTAAATCATTTAAAACTTCTTCCATCCCCTTTGATTTAAACGTATTTTTAACTAAAATTTACTCGCTTGCCTCTTCTATCTTCTTTTGAACCAACGACTCTATTTCCCTTTCTTCCCTTCCATTAAAATATATTCACTCTCCTCTTTTTCGCTAAACCAAATAGTCTCAAAAATATATATGATTAAAATTAAATATTTGTAATGATAATATTTAATCTTAATCATAGAGTTTTGAATCTGTTACTCTTCGAGTCTATTTCCTTTCCTAAAATGATAATATCAAAATTGCGCTTGTACATGTACGTAATCTAAGTTTAAGTATTTGTCTTAAAATTCAAATTTTAAAGTAAAAGACATAACTACACCAATGCCCTAAGAACACAAGTTAAAGAACTATAAAAGAAAATAAAAAATAAATCTTATATTTAAAATATAAATTATTAAACTTTTACAACATTAAATGTACAAGTTCCAAGAAAATACTTACTAAAATGTACCGCCAACTTCTTGGCGACATCGGTGTGGCAACATTGCATCAATCACTTCGCCTCTTTGAGCCTCGTGCTTGGGGGGCTGTGTACCGTCATCCTATTCCTCAAAGGACACGTGACAGCCTCCCCTAGTATGCTGGAGCCCACTCCCCATGTGGGCGTTGTCAGGGTCCCGCTGGAACAACACGGAAAGAAGGAGGGCCCCAATAACGCATCTGGAGCGGGCTCCCCACGATGAAACCCGAACTTAACGGCCCGTTTACTAAGTCTTCCCCACGTTTTCATTATGGGCCGAGATCCTCGGGGAGGAGGACCAAGTCACCGCTCCAGGTGGCTTGAGAATCCTGAAAAGGCCGCCTCTACCCGCCTAGGTCAGGGGGTGTATAAAAGGGGGCCGGAACATCTCATAAGAAAAAGATTCATTTTGCAGAGAAAAAACCCTAGCCAAGCTCTTGAGTTCATCAATTGCTTGAGGGGTTGGTACCATTGTTCTCTTAGCAGGAACAGTTGGCGCCCACCGTGGGGCCCGGTAAAACTGACCTGGTCCACACTTCAGTCCATGCCGACGAGGTAACCGCCTTGTTTGATGCCGCTATCACTGACTCCGGGCATCTGCCTCTTCATCGACGCCGCTAATAATCAAGTCGCTATGAACCCTATCAACGTTGTCTTCAAAGTGCGTATTGGAAGCTACAGGTTTTTAGAAACGTTTATTTCAAAAGTGCGATTAACTAGCCAATTGGCTTCAAGTCTTAATCAACAACGTCGCTGGAGGAGAAAAACAGTTTAGCAGTTAATGGTTCAAGTTAAAATTGTCAATAATGTTATCATAATGACGATTATAAAGCAATACGAGACGCGACACAAGTTACAATAACATTCATGCCCATTCATTATGCATTGTTAGTATGCACATTAGATAGTATACAATGGTTTCATATTGATTACTAATATTGCAAACATGTTGTGACGCCATACTTACATATTGAATATAAGTGTACAAATCTTATATGTTTTAGATGTTCGTTGTTAGATATGCTCCTCTATATTACTGCTTATTACACTACTGCTCTCTCCTCTGTTTATATGGTCTACATATCCTTTATATGATCACCATGAGTTTTTTGTATTAGAACAGTTTAAAGGTAGCAGAGAAATAATAATCAGTAATCGTATTTATCTCATTGTTTTCTCATTGCCCCTTGTTTTAGCGAATTAAAATCCTTTATTGCCGAGTGTAATTGATGCTGCCATGTTATTACTCAGTTCCATTTGACTCCCGTATTGATGCACCTTTGTTTCAATTCTAAATTAAGAATTGCTTGCTGCTTGTTGGTTTATTCCATTTTGTCCGGTTTGTATCGTTGTTTGTTCTTAATATATATTTCCTGTGGAGCAAGCATGATTGAGAAGGACTAATTAATTTTAACAATATTATTAGTATATTGCGTGTTCCGTCACTTTTTGACACAGGAATCATATGCTCTATTTCTCTAAGTTTTCATATATATATTGTGTTTATGATGTTATAGGGCATTGTAAAGGCGATAAGACCCCTGTGACGCTAAGACCTACAACTTAAGGCGATAAGACCCCTGTGGCGCTAAGACCTATCACTTAAAGGCGATAAGACCCCTGTGGCGCTAAGACCTACAACTTAAGGCGATAAGACCCCTGTGGCGCTAAGACCTACAACTTAAGGCGATAAGACCCATGTGGCGCTAAGACCTACAACTTAAGGCGATAAGACCCATGTGGCCCTAAGACCTATCACTTAAAGGTGATAAGACCCCTGTGGCGCTAAGACCTACAACTTAAGGCGATAAGACCCCTATGGCGCTAAGACCTATCACTAAAAGGCGGTAAGACCCCTGTGGCGCTAAGACCTATCACTAAAAGGCGACGCCCTACCACAGTAAAATGACTTTAGGTCTTTAAAAAGAATTGGTTAAGATTCCACCAAGTTCCTTGATTAAGTTCAAATATCGCGCCCTAGGTGGCGCTAAGATCTATCACTAAAAGGCGACGCCCTACCACAGTAAAATGACTTTAGGTCTTTAAAAAGACTTGGTTAAGATTCCACCAAGTTCCTTGATTAAGTTCAAATATCGCGCCCTAGGTGGCATAGACACAGTACAGGTTTTCCAAAGTGGCCTGTCGAGGTAGCACAAAATCACGCCATAGGGAGTTCGAGATTGAAACAGTGCTCGGAGTAAAGACACTCCACCTTAGCTCTCGCCTGCTAAATTTTGTGATAAAAGTAAATGTATAAAAAGAATTCCACTGAGATCGCCATTCGGCTTAAATAGCCCATGAATCGCTCACTCAATGGCGTTATCATTAAAAGGAACAATGTTGGACTAAGATGAAGAGTTCAAGTCGAATAAAAGGCGAAATAGAAATGGGCAAAGTTGAATGCTTTTGTGTACCGCCAACTTCTTGGCGCCATCGGTGTGACAGTATTTGCATCAATCACTTCGCCTCTCTGACCCTCGTGCTTGGGGGCTGTGTACCGCCAACTTCTTGGCGACATCAGTGTGGCGACATTGCATCAATCGCTTCGCCTCTTTGAGCCTCGTGCTTGGGGGCTGTGTACCGCCAACTTATTGGTGACATCGGGGGTGGCGACATTGCGTCAATCACTTCGCCTCTCTGAGCCTCGTGCTTGGGGGGCTGTGTACCGCCAACTTCTTGGCGACATCGGTGTGGCAACATTGCATCAATCACTTCGCCTCTTTGAGCCTCGTGCTTGGGGGGCTGTGTACTGTCATCCTATTCCTCAAAGGACACGTGGCAGCCTCCCCTAGTATGTTGGAGCCCACTCCCCACGTGTTCGCCACGTGGGCGTTGTCAGGGTCCCACTGGAACAACACGGAAAGAAGGAGGGCCCCAATAACGCATCCGAAGCGGGCTCCCCACGATGAAACCCGAACTCAACGGCCCGTCTACTAAGTCTTCCCCACGTTCTCATTATGGGTTGAGATCCTCGGGGAGAAGGACCAAGTCACCGCTCTAGGTGGCTTGAGAATCCCGAAAAGGCCGCCCCTACCCGCCTAGGCCAGGGGGTGTATAAAAGGGGGCCGAAACATCTCATAAGAAAAAGATTCATTCTGCAGAGAAAAAACCCCATCCAAGCTCTTGAGTTCATCAATTGCTCGAGGGGTTGGTATCATTGTTCTCTTACCAGGAACATAAAAAAATCCAAGAAAATACTTTTATTGTATATGTGAAATGGACAAAAAAAACTCAATTATTATGGGACTTTCATTTCTTTTGGAAGAAAAACCCCAACTTACTCCCCCTCCGATCCTTTTTATAAAAAGAAAAACAAAAAAAAACATCAAAACCAATACAATCATTAATTATTTTCACTTTTTAAATATTTTTACAAATATACCCTTATAGAAAGTTGTGAAACATTAAATACATCTTTAATATTAAAATGACAATCATTAAATAAATGATAGAAAAGTCTTTTAAACAAAAATTACACCTTAAAATTGCTACATTTTCTTATATAAAGGCAGATGAAGTACTCCATCCGTCCCTTTTTATAGGAGTAGTTTACAAAAATCAGGTGTATTAAGAAAAGTTGTTGGAGTAATAAAGTTGTCACAAATGTGTGTGACTATTACTATTACCCTTAATTAAATATATATTTAATGTTAACTTTTCATATACCAAGACAAATTTGTAATATTAATAAGGGGTATATTTGGAAAAAGAGTAATAAACGCATCTAGAAATTTGTATATGATCTTATATTTATAGACAAAATTTTTTTGCAAACTACTTCTATAAAAAGGGACGCGGGGAGTATTAAAGAAGAAAAAAGAGAAACCAACGGCCCAGAACATCGGATCCCCTGCCAGTGTCAGGCGCACAGAAAGAGAGTAATACTGCTTGCCGATATCATGTCATGAATTCATAATTGTTAACGAAATGACATAAATACCCTCAAAGGGACCCAAGAGAATCTCCACGGGCGGTCCTAAGCAAAAACCCATAAACATTTGTCCAAACCCATTTGAATGTGACCCCAACGATTCACAGCCTCAGCCGTCACCCTTAAAAAAATCTATCTACACTCTCTCTCCTCTTCAACAACCAGCTCTTGATTTTTTATGATTTTTATCTTTCACGCGGGAAACGAAAGCAAATCCGTTCATCTCCACCGTCCATATCCATCTAACGGCTTCAAATCTCATACATGGGTCCCATTTCACGTGACACGCTCATGATTGGAGCCAAAAATATCAACGGCCAAGATCAATTCATATCTTCTTCTATAAAAGTCTATGGCCATTTTAGTTCTTCTCTAACCTAAACCTCTGTGAGTGAGTCCGAAAAATCTCTCAGATTTTTAGGGTTTCAGAGACTCAAAAACAAAACAAGATTCATCACCATAACCAAACCCACAACAATGCTTCTAAGAAGTTCGTCAACACCGGTTATGAATCCAAGGATTCCACACACGAATTCAAAGGATTCATCTCCTGAACCTGAATTCCTTCATCGAATTCCGAAATCCAGATCTGTTACTCTCTCTGCTTCATCATCGACGTTGACTTCACGGTCGCCTATTTCCGGTTCAGTTAACAAATTAACTCGAGCACTGTCAGAAACCGATCTCTCATCGCCGTTGAATCGGAAGCCTCTCCACCGCCGTCAATTCGATGAAGATGAAGAAGAGAGCAAATCCGTTGGATTCGGTGCTCGTTCCAGAACGGCGTCGTTTAGTTCTGCACTTTGTTCTTTAACCGAGTTGGAAGAAAGCCAGAGTGAAGTCGATACTAAAGAAAGTGGTTCGATGCGTGTTTTGGTTGAAGAAGGAGGTGGCGGTGGATTTGACAAAAACGACGGTGGAGTTTCGAGATTCGGCGATTCAAATCACGGTAACGATAGCACCGATTTGTATTACCGTACAATGATCGAAGCAAATCCTGGAAATCCACTTTTTCTTGGCAATTACGCAAAGTACTTGAAAGAGGTACGTTAGAACTTCAAAGTTTGTTTATCTCTTAATTACTATTTTAGGATATTGATCAGTAGTTGTTAATTTATGTTGATTTGGTTAATTGAAATGATTATAGGTTCGTAAGGACTATGTGAAAGCGGAAGAGTATTGTGGGAGAGCGATTTTGGCGAATCCAAACGATGGTAACGTTCTATCACTTTACGCAGATTTGATATGGGAGTGTCATAAGGATGCTCCTCGTGCCGAGACATATTTTGATCAAGCAGTTAAAGCAGCTCCTGATGACTGGTAATAATTCTTTTCAAGCAAAGTTTGATTAGGTTGGTTATGTGAATAATAATGAATTAATTAATGAAATGGTTCGTTTGTTGTTGTTACAGTTATGTTCTAGCATCATATGCACATTTTCTTTGGGATGCTGATGAAGAAGATGAAGAAGAAGAAAAAGATGAAGCTGAAAAATCTTTTGGTTTCTTTAACGGAACTGCTCCATCACATCCACCGCAGTTAGCTGCTGCTTCCTAAGTGCATGTTTGATATTACGATGAATTTGCCGAAATCACATTGAGCCACTAAACGTATAGCGTGATGAAAATAGCTGTAATAATGGTCTATGTTTGCCTTATCATCAACCAGTGTTGAATGGTATATAGAGGAATAAAAGATGGAGGCTTTTACTTTTGATTGAATTGAATTGTCAAACTCAAACCTCTATCTTCCAGTAGCATGCTTGTGTATAGCTGTATTATGCTTGGAATAAAGATACTTGGTGTGTTTGGATTGAAAACGGAATTGAAAGAAAAATAAGTTGAAAGTGGAATGATTTTTTTAGGTGTTTTGTAAGGGTGAAAATTGAAGGAGAGCAAGGTAAAACTTTCTTGCATTTGTTTGGTTGAAAAGAAAGTGAAGGGAAAGAAGGATGTATTTTTTTATTGACATATACACAAAATGAAGGTGCAAAAATGCTGAAAGTTGAGATAAATATAGTGAAGTTAAGAAAGATGACAAAAAGGCGGTGGATGAAGCTAGTACTGAAACTTTTGACATGTTATATCAATTCTTATATGTCAACGAGGAAGAAAAATCTATACATAGGCTTATTAAGGGGAGGGGAAGAATGACAAGAGGCTTGAATCAAGTGAAATATATTAAAGATGAAGATAAAATTTCGGTTCATGAAAAAGATACAAGATATAGATGGAACAGTTATTTTTGTAAATTATTTAGTGAATGATATAAGTTCTTATTAGATTCTAATAGGTTGGAGATTAGAGAGAAGAACTTATAT
Organism: Medicago ruthenica; assembly: GCA_018208015.1. Lineage (NCBI taxonomy): Eukaryota > Viridiplantae > Streptophyta > Magnoliopsida > Fabales > Fabaceae > Medicago > Medicago ruthenica. Next base: position 229,852 of record WNNG01000385.1, read on the forward strand.
TATACCTTCTATCATATGAGTCAAGAACAAGAGATAGTTGGGGTATGAAAAAGTCTTGAAGATTGAAACATTGATTGACTCAGAGCTTTATTAACGATATTACGAGGTCAAACAAAATATTGAACGAGTGGAAAAAAAGTTCAAATAATAAGGAACAAGGTTGATCTATAACATTATGTAAATGATAGATAGATTAAACTTATGGGCTATACAATGAAGTTATAAGAAAGAGTGATTGAGCTTAGAGTAAGAAAATAAACTCTAGTTATTGATAATCAATTGATTTTATGTTAGGAAGGTCGATCATGAAAGCAAATCTACCTTATTACGTGTGATGAAACAACATCGAATGATAAAAAAGATCTGCCCTTATTTTTTATTGATATGGAAAAGACGCATATGATAAGGTATTTTGAGAAAAAAAATTTCCCGGAAGGAGAAAGATTTTGTTAAAAGCCCATAAGATGAAAAATGTTAGAGTGTGTTTGAAATAGGGAACGTTTTGAGGTAATGTACTGTTTTGAGGAAATTCAAATACTTTTAGATGAATTCCATTGTTTGGATAATAATATGGAGAATTTTCAAAATGATAGAAATTTATGAAGTATTTTGTTCAAGTTAAATTTAGAGAATTTCAAATGACACCTAAAAGCTAAGAATTTCAAATTTTGCATTTTGATCCTCAAATTTTCCAAAATTTTCAAATTGACCCCAATAAATTTACAAAAAATTGCAATTTGACCCCTAATATTTTTTGGAAATTACAAATTTCCCCCTCAATTTATTCAAAATTATAAATTGACCCCTCAATTTTTTTGAAATTTACAAATTGACCCCTAATTTCAATTTTCAAATTTGGCCCAACAAAATAAAATTTATAAAAGTTGCCCAAAAATTATGACAATGAATTTTTTGATTACTTCATCCAAACAAGAATATTTAGAAATGAAGTCAATTTAATTGAATCATTTAAATTTCCTAGAATTCTAAATTCTTCAAAATTTCTTAATTACCTCATCCAAACACACTCTTAAGATTTACCTAAATTTCAATTAGTGTGAAGATGTGGAGTGAAGCCACAAAATAGTTTCTCAAACACTAAGGTTAAATCCTTATCCTTTTACGTTATTTTTTTGGATGTTCTTACGAAACACATTTAAGTGTAACAACAAAATGCATGTTTATTACAAATGATATAAAGTTGAGTGATGTATTGAATGAGACATTAGCGACATGGAGACAAAGATTTAAAACTAATACTTCCACCTGAATAACAGCAAGACAAATTATATAAAAATGGTGAAATTTAGAGATCATATTATACCACTAGCCCAAGTCGCACCATATCTTCTGTCTTTAAGTTTCCAACCCTTTTGATTACTAATTAACCTTGCCATTAATTTTTTGACAGATGAAAACAACTATATTAATGGTTTTTGTCGCCCTTAGAGCATCTACAATGAAGACCTCTATTTTTGAGTACTTAAATGAGTCTCACGTGTACACATAACTTATTTATAATTTTATAATAGTTGTATCTAATAAATACTCAATCCCTCCAACCCAGTATCTCACACAAATTTTTTAAATCAAACCCACTAATCAACTATCAATAACTTTATATCATTATATTTTAATTTTTTTAATATTAAAAAAAGTGTGAGTCCCACTTAAGATTGAGGTCTTAAGTGAGATTGTGGGTCTTATAAAATCCCAAAAAAGTTTCTCCCAATTAAAGGTACATAATATGTATCGAATCTTAAATATTTAAGACCCTTCCATTGAAGATGGTCTTGTAATCAAATGTTCTTGACCCAAAAAAAAAAACTTTCTCTTTTTTTTCTTGAACCAAAAAAAAAAAACTCTCTCTTTTTCTTTTTGATTGAAGTGTCAAATCTCTATCTTTTAGTAGCATGCTTGTTGTGTATATAGCTGTATTATGCTTGGATAGGATGGAGTCTTGCATATTTTGAGTTATTGTATTCACACGTGTATATATTAGATGATGGATTTTGATTTTTTTAGTCAGCTGGCATAACGTAGCGACAAATCAAAATTCGAACGTGTATTAGGTGTGGTCGCGTGAAATGATATACTATACCGTCTTTTTTAAGCGTCTATACCGTCTTTTATTATACTAGTGTGTTGACCGTGTCATTGCAGGGTGACATAGTCCTGTTTTTTAATCTTTAAAAATAAATTATATTGTGTTTTTCTTTTTATTTATCAACAAAATTATTTGTCCCTGTTTGTTCATATTTGTTCGTGTTTTTTTAGTAAAGGCAGAACTAATTCATTTCATTAAAGAATAACGGGTACAATGTAGATGGTAATTCATTTCATTAAAGATAAATGGAGTTCTTATGGAGTTGGTCCGATTGTTGATAAGTTGGAATTTTGCGTTTCTGATCTCACAGATTGGAGCCGAATTTTTTTTCATAATTTGAAGTGTGAAATTAATACTTGTCACCAAAATATTGATAGAATGAGGAGTCATGTGGATAGCGATAACATTCATCAGTTTAATGAATTGAGGAGCCGTATGACTCAGCTCTTAATTCAAGAGGATGCTTTTTGGCGTCAAAGGGCGAAGACTCACTGGTTACGAGATGGCGACCTTAGTACTAAGTTTTTCCATGTTACGGCATCTTCAAGGCGGAAAATCAACAAAATTCATTCGTTGATGGATCCGGATAACAACCGAATTACTGATGAAAATAAGCTGTGTGATGTTGCTTGAAACTATTTTGTTGACTTGTTTCAGGAACATATCAGTGACACCGAGCCGGTCATTGAGGCTATTGAAGCTTCGATTTCCATTGAAGATAACAACAACCTGTCAGCACCTTTTGTGATTGCTGAATTTAAAGAAGCTCTTTTCTCCATGAAGGCAGATAAGTGTCTGGGGCCAGACAGATTCAATCCGGGTTTTTTCCAAAAAATTTGGGCATCTTGTGGCGAAGAATTATTCCATCAGTGCTGTCAATGGTTAGATACAGGTAGCTTCCCTCCAACTCTCAATGCGACCACCATAGCACTTATTCCGAAGGGTGAGTCTCAAACTTCTATGAAAGATTAGAGACCTGTAGCCTTATGTAATGTGATATACAAGGTGGTAGCCAAGGTGTTAGCAAATCGTCTAAAAGTTGTCTTAAATAAGTGCATTTCTGATAGTCAATCGACATTTGTTATGGGTCGATCTATCCTAGATAATGTCATGGCAGCCATAGAGATTATTCATTATCTAAAGTCTAAAGTCAAAGGTAATTTGGGGGATGTTGCACTTAAGCTTGATATAAGTAAACCGTATGACATAATTGATTGGAGTTATCTGAAAAGGGTCATGATAAAAATGGGTTTCTCTGATAGATGGATAAATTGGATTATGATGTGTATCGAAACTGTTGATTATTCTGTTCTTGTCAATGGCAATGTTGCTGGTCCGATTATACCAGGTAGAGGGTTGAGACAAGGTGACCCACTTTCACCTTATCTCTTTATCATATGTGCAAAAGGGTTATTAGCTCTCATCAGGAGGGCAGAGGCTAGAGGAGAGATTAATGGGGTAAAGATTTGTACCAGGGCACCTGTAATATCCCGCTCAGACGTAACTTTTATCAGTGACAGAAGAATTAAGAGAGAGTAGTGGCAAAATTGTAATTATGAGAGGAAGGGGTATTAATAGGGATAAGTATGAAAATTCTTCATTATTGCCATTTCCATCTCTCACTAAAATCAGATTTTTCTCTCCCTCTCTCTCTAGAATTCGGTCATCAGCAACAGCTTGGATCCACCAGTTATCTTCACTGATTTCGTGGAATTGTAAGCAAGCAAACAAGTTTTGGGGAAATTGAAGTAAGTGGAAGCTTAAGGAAAAGTAAGACTGATAAGTGCTTGAAAGTAGTTATCTTTTGATATATTTTAAGGCACTTATGTTACTTGTTTTGCAAGTTATCTTAGGATAAGCTCATATTTTTGGTTAAAAGTCAAATTTGTGATCCTAGGTCTTACCCCATCTAATTATGCAGGAATTTCATGCTTGGACCTGAATTGAGCAAAGAAACTTGAAGTTTTGTTTAAGCCTCATCGCTACAAGCGCGAGCTTCATCGCTACAAGTGAGCGTAGGCAGGGAAAATCAGAGCCTGATCGCTACAAGCGCAGGATGCCTCGCTACAAGCGAGCATAGGCAGGGAAAAATGGAAGTTCATCGCTACAAGCGATGGACCTGTCGCTTCAAGCGACCTTAGGCAGGAAGTTTTGAAGATTCCATCGCTATAGCGACAGATCTTGTCGCTATAGCGACCAAGGGCGGTTTAATGCTAGATGCTGACGTGGAGCTTCCTCATTGGTCAAGAAGTCTGCCGTCGCTACAGCGACAAGCCCATCGCTTGTAGCGAGCGTACAAAAACTCAGAGTATAAAAGCTTTTTAGCTCATTTTTTCTAGAGAATCATCTGATTATCAGTTTTTATAACTTCTAGAGCTTAAGATCTTTAACTTCCAGAAAGAGAATAGGCATAAAAAGAGGCAAACTTCATTGAGCAAAAGTGATTCAAGTGAAGATTAAACTAAGCAACTTTGAGAAATCAAGTCTTAGCATTTGATCTCCATCTTCCTTTCTACTTTTGTACTGTTGTCATGAGAATGAACAACTAATCTCCTTTGTTGGGATTATTAGGTAATCAATCACTCTTAGTTGTAAACTTTTGATATTTTAAATATATGATTCTACCATTTTTATATACCATTGAATTTATTCTTGTTTTCCATTACTATATTTGATTTAAATGATATTGAAAAATACTTTTGAATCTAGTTTAGAATAATATTCTATCAAAATAAGAAATTCTAGACATGGGATTTGGTTTTGATAATTACACAAAGTGTCGGAACGTAAAGCTTTCGAATCGTTTAATAGATTGAGAAATCGTCGATTAAACGATACGATCGATCTCACGACGTCATTTGGACACGAATGACGTTGTCGAGTGATACGTGATAATGTCTTATTTAAGAAAAGCTAGAATCTGTATTTATGATCATTCGAATACAATCGATGTTTGATTGACGTACTTTAATCCTAACACTTTTTATGCCCTATTACTCTACGTTTTATTTATAATGTTTTTAAAGTCGAGTAGTGTTAGTAAACAAAAAGATGAAACCCTAACTTAAAATGATAATCGACGTTGAACGGTTTATGATATCGCGATAATCCCTGTGGAATCGATATAAAAATATACTTGCTTTTGATCAACATAAAAATGGCGCCATTGCCGGGGATTAACGCTTAGATATCATAATCATTGCAGCGTTAATTATTGTCTTAAGCAATTTTGCACAAAATTCTTTTATGTATATAACTATCATATTTTTTATCCATCTTGTTTGCTAATTCTTTTTGGTCAGATTGTTGAAACCCGTTTATGCGAGGTCAGATACCAGAAGATCAACTGCTTTTTGATTCTAAAATTGAGAGGACTGCTAGAAGAAATAATAGCAAGAATCGGAAGAAAAGGCAGCAAGCAAAGAAAAGGCAGCAAGAGGGCCCATCTGTTTCAATTCCTTCATTAATTCCAATTCAAGAGATACCAATGGCTGCTGCAGGAGACGAATCTGGAGGTTCAGGCGGTAGTGGGATGCCTTGTCACAATAGCCCACGACGCTTGGCACAATTGGGAAAGACGCCACGGACAACAAAACAAACTGAGATGAAGACCGGTATCCTACAAATTCTATATGCAAACCCTTTCTCGGGTTTAGACCATGAGGATCCGTTCCAACATCTTACTAAGTTCTATGAGATCGCCGGTACGTTAGGAGAAACGGAGAATAATAAGGAAGCAATATTCATGAGGATGTTTCCTCATTCTTTGATTGGAAAGGCCAAGGAGTGGTACTTGGATCAACCGCCAACAGTGATGACTAATTGGAACACTCTTGAGGAGAAATTCCTTGAGAGATTCTTTCCTCAGAATCGTTTTATGGAGGCCAAGACAACCATCGCCGTATTTTCTCAAGGCTCAAGTGAGACATTATGTGAAGCTTGGGAGCGATTCAAGTCTATGCTAAGAAGATGCCCAAACCACGGGTTTGATGACTTAACTCAAATTCATCTCTTATGTAACGGGATGCAACAACAGTCGAAGCTACTACTTGATGCTGCTGCTGGTGGATCATTAATGGCCAAGAGTGCCGAAGATGCTGTTTCTATCATTGAAAGAATGGCACTCAACGACCATCAGGCTCACCACAATAGAAATTCGGGCCAAAGAAAAGCGGGTTTATTGGACTTGGGGACGAATGACGCCATCCTTGCTCAAAACAAGTTGTTAACACAACAAGTGGAAGAATTGACTAGAAAGATGGCTAATCTTCCACAACAGATGAAGGAGATTCAAAATGAACAAAGAAGACACCAACAAGTCACATCATGCGAGCTTTGTTCAGGCGATCACCCCACCGGATTTTGTCCACCGCCTACTGAAGAGGTAAGTTATGTCGGCAATCAACAAAGGCCGCAACAGTTTCAAGGTCAATACCAAGGTCATAACAACAATTTCCCAAGAGGGAACAATCCTAATTATGGCCAAGGATGGAGACAAGAAGCTGGACCACCCAACCGACAACCTTACCAAAATTTCAATCAATACCCTCCGCAACAAAACCGTCAACAAAATACCGACGAGACTTTAAACCAGTTTATGCAAATGTCAATGGCGAACCAGAAAAATACCGATGCTTCAATTAAAAACCTTGAAACCCAAGTAGGCCAGATGGCTCAACAGCTTGCTCAAGCCACACAACAAGGCGGAACCTTTACCGCCAACACTCAAACCAACCCCAAAGACCATGCATCAACATCAAAATGACAATTAAGTCATTTTGATGAAGCTGACCTTGCATCAAGAGACAAAGATAATTGCAAGGCAATTGCTACGAGAAGTGGGAAGGTAGTTGGAAGGGGAATAGGAGACAACCTTGAGGTGGAGAGGAGAGTTGTTGAAAATGATGAGGAAGAACATGATGAAGGAAGTAAGAAGGAAACGGAGGGAGATAATAATGAGGATGTAGTTGAAAAGAATAAGGAAGTAGTTGAAAAAGAAAACATAGAGAAGAAGAAAGATGTGGTGAAGGAGAGGGGCAAGAATCAAGAAGTTGTGAAGAATGCACCAGCTTCACATCTACCATATCCAACTACTCCAACTAGAAAGGATAAAGAAAGGCAGTTTGCAAGGTTCCTAGACATTTTCAAAAGGTTGCAAATCAACATTCCATTCTCGGAAGCCTTAGAGCAAATGCCAACATATGCCAAGTTTATGAAGGAGATTCTTTCCAAGAAGAGGAGGTATAATGATGAAGAAACAATTCAGTTCGATGCTAATTGTAGTGCGATCATTCAAAGAACATTGCCAAGGAAGGAGAGAGATCCGGGTAAAGTTACACTACCGGTATCTATAGGCAATGTGAATGTCGGCAAAGCACTCATCGATCTTTGTTCAAGTATCAACCTAATCCCACTTTCCGTTGTCAAAAGGATTGGTGATTTGGTTGTGAAACGAACAAACTTGACGTTGCAATTGGCCGACAAATCTGTCACACGTCCGTTGGGAATAGCTGAAGATGTGTTGGTGAAAGTCGACAAATTCTTGTTTCCCATCGACTTCGTGGTGATGGATATACCTGAGGATGATGATGTGTCACTAATTCTTGGAAGAACGTTTATGCAAACGGCAAGGATGATGATTGATCTTGACGGAGGTCTAATGAAAGTCTGTGTGGACGATGAAGAAGTCAATTTCAACATCAATGAAGCTATGAAGTATCCTAGTGATAAAGGTGCCTGTTTCAAGATGGATGCAACTGATAAATTGATTGTTGATATAAGGGAACAACTGCACAATTTAACACATCTTGAAAGAGTCTTGACGAATGCACTTAATATCATAGGAGAAGATGATGAGAAAGAGTTAGAAGAGTGTTTGAAGGAGCTGGATTCGTTGAAGGAAATTCCTCCTCACAAAGCTAAAATTGAGGAATTGACGAATGAAGCCAAAGTTGAAGAAATGAAGCCAAAAATGAAGATTCTACCCTCACACTTGAAGTATGTTTTTCTTGAAAAAGAGGGTAACAAACCGGTCATTATAAGTAGCTCCTTGTCAAGCAATGAAGAAACCAAATTGGTTGAAGTTTTGAAGTCCAACAAAGAAGCAATAGGCTGGACACTATCTGACTTGAAAGGGATAAGTCCGTCCTATTGTATGCATAAGATCATGATGGAGGAAGATTATAAGCCAGTAGCGCAACCTCAACGACGACTAAACCCAAATATGAAGGAAGTAGTCCGGAAAGAAGTGGTTAAACTACTTGAAGCCGACATGATTTATCCGATCTCGGATAGTACTTGGGTTAGTCCGGTTCAAGTTGTCCATAAGAAGGGAGGTATGACGGTAATCACAAATGAGAAGAATGAGCTCATACCGACAAGAACCGTCACCGGTTGGAGGATGTGTATAGATTACCGGAGGCTCAACAAAGCTACAAGGAAAGATCATTTTCCTCTACCATTCATGGATCAAATGCTAGAGAGACTGTCAGGACAAGCTTTTTATTGTTTCCTTGATGGATATTCGGGTTATAATCAGATTTCGGTGAATCCAGAAGATCACGAGAAGACAGCCTTTACTTGTCCATTTGGAGTTTTTGCATATCGACGGATGTCGTTCGGGTTATGTAATGCTCCAACAACATTTCAACGATGCATGCAAGCCATCTTTGCTGATTTGATAGAGAAGAGCATTGAAGTGTTTATGGATGATTTTTCTGTCTTCGGTTCATCATTTGATTTGTGCTTGAAGAATCTGGACACGGTACTGAAGCGGTGCAAGGAAACTAACTTGGTACTCAATTAGGAGAAGTGTCATTTCATGGTAACCGAGGGTATAGTCCTTGGTCACAAGATTTCGTCCAAGGGTATTGAAGTTGATAAAGCTAAAGTCGATGTGATAGGCAAGCTTCCACCACCAATCAATGTCAAAGGCATCCGCAGTTTTCTAGGCCATGCCGGATTCTATCGAAGGTTTATCAAAGACTTCTCAAAGATTGCAAGGCCATTGAGCAATTTGCTCAACAAAGATAAGTCTTTTGATTTTGACAATGATTGTGTTAATGCTTTTGAAAGTTTGAAAGATAGTTTGACATCCGCACCCATAATCACCGCACCAAATTGGAATTATGATTTTGAACTCATGTGCGATGCAAGTGATTATGCGGTTGGAGCGGTGTTAGGTCAACTCAAAAACAAAATTTTTCATGCTATACACTATGCAAGTAAAGTTTTAAATGATGCACAAATCAATTATGCTACCACTGAAAAAGAATTACTTGCTATTGTGTTCGCATTAGAAAAATTTTGTTCGTATCTCATAGGTTCAAAAATTGTTATCTATACTGACCATGCAGCCATCAAGTATTTAATCACCAAACCCGACTCCAAGCCGAGACTCATCCGTTGGATGTTGCTACTCCAAGAGTTTGATTTGGAGATTAAAGACAAAAAGGGGACTGAGAACCTTGTGGCTGATCATCTGTCAAGATTGGTGAACGATGAGGTAACGAAGAACGAAAGGGAGATTCTTGAAGATTTTCCGGATGAGAAGTTGCTTATGGTGCAAGAAAGACCATGGTTTGCTGACATGGCCAATTACAAAGCAACAGGGTTCATACCGGAAGATTATACATGGCAAATGAAGAAGAAGTTGATGAGAGACTCAACTCAATATGTATGGGATGACCCATATCTCTTCAAGATTGGAGCTGACCACCTTTTAAGGAGATGTGTTGCAATAGAAGAAGCCAAAGACATCATGTGGCATTGTCACAATTCGCCATATGGTGGGCATTACAATGGTGAGAGAACTGCTGCAAAGGTTCTTCAGGCAGACTTCTATTGGCCCACTTTATTCAAAGACGCATATGAACATGTGAAGAATTGCGAGAGTTGCCAGAAAACTGGAGGAATTTCAAAAAGGAATGAGATACCTCTACAAAGCATCCTTGAAGTCGAAGTTTTTGACTGTTGGGGTATTGATTTTGTGGGGCCATTTCCATCCTCCATGTCCAACGAATACATTTTGGTAGCCGTAGACTATGTGTCTAAGTGGGTAGAAGCAATCGCATCCCCAAAAGCTGATAGTAAGACGGTGGTCAAGTTTCTCAAAAGAAACATCTTTTCCCGTTTTGGAACTCCGAGAGTGCTTATAAGTGATGGAGGTTCTCACTTCTGCAATCAACCATTGGCAAAAGCACTTGAGCACTACGGAGTCAAACACAAGGTAGCTTCGCCATATCATCCACAGACCAACGGTCAAGCTGAGGTATCCAACCGTGAAATCAAAAGGATCCTTGAGAAGACCGTGTCATCATCGAGGAAGGATTGGTCAATGAAACTTGACGAAGTATTGTGGGCCTATAGGACCGCATACAAAGCTCCTACGGGTTTCACACCATTCCAATTGGTGTATGGGAAAGCATGCCACTTGCCGGTCAAGTTGGAGCATAAAGCGTTTTGGGTGCTAAAGTTTTTGAACTTTGATCAAGAGCAAGCGGGGGAGAAGAGAAAGCTCCAAATGAACGAACTCGAAGAAATGCGTGACCAAGCGTATCAATCAAGCAAGCTCTATAAGGAAAAGGTTAAGAGGTATCATGACAAGAAGATCATGAAGAGGCAATTTAGGCCCGGTCAAATGGTGTTGTTGTTTAATGCAAGATTAAGGTTATTTCCGGGTAAATTGAAATCCAAGTGGTCTGGTCCGTTCATGATCAAAGAAGTCAAGCCTTATGGAGCAGTGGAGCTAGAGGATCCTATCACTAAATCAACGTGGACAATGAATGGACAAAGACTGAAGCCATACTTTGGCGGTGAAGTTGTTCGGCACACGACAACAATTTCACTCATCGATACATAAGCAAAAACGAAACAGGCGTCGATCTAATGACGTTAAACAAGAGCTTGTTGGGAGGCACCCCAATTTTGTAAGTATGTTGCTTTTTATTTGTATTTTAGTTCTGTACATCCATTCATGCATGTAGGGATAGTGGCAAAAGCTTAATTATTAATTTTTCTGTTTACTGTCATGGTCGCTACAGCGATGGATTTCATCGCTATAGCGACGAGCTTCAGACTCTCCATCGCTATAGCGACAGCTGGTCGCTTGTAGCGATGAATGTTCAGACTCACCGTCGATGTAGCACCGTTTGGTCGCTTGTATTGAGGAGCTTCAGACGCTCTGTCGCTATAGCGACGACTGGTCGCTTGTAGCGACAGAAGAAAATTCTGACAGTACAGTTACCAATGCCACTTTGAATCCCTTATCTCCCTCCAACCACCCATTCACCTTCCTTATCTGTTTTTCCCCAAAATTTCGCAACCCTAGTACACTTAACACTAACCATTCCAGTTTTTCATTTCTTCTGCAAATTCGTATTCCATTTCCTGCAATTTTTTTCGTTTTTTCTGCTCAATCCTTGCAATTGATCTCTGTTCCTTTTGCTATCTTGTTAGAAATCACATCCAGGTATGAATTCGTAACCCTCTGTTTCTATTTCTTAAGATTTTAACTTGTATGAATGTGTTTTACATGTTTTAAGAAATTGACAGATTAGGGTTTTCAATTTTAAAAAAATTAGGGTTTACTCTTTTGAAAAACCCATGTTAATCTATAGTTTAGGCTGTTAAAAATGAACCAAAATCATCAAACAAACTAGCCTATCATCCTCTTTTTCCTGAAAATCGTATTTTGAAAAAAACCCATTTTGTAAAAATTCAAAATAAAATTGGGTGTTTGATGATTAGGAAGTTTTGATGATTTTGATTCATTTGTTTTAGCTTTACCATTGATTACGAATGCCACAAGCTGTTTAGATGTGAGAAAAATCAAAATTTTGAAAAAGGGTTGTTCTTGGCTACACATCGCTTGTAGCGTAGAACCCACCAACAATTTCAGGGTTTCATCGCTACAAGCGACAATCCTGTCGCTGTAGCGACGAAGACCAGAACCAGTTTTATTTTTTTTCTTCATTTCTAATTCTGACTTGGATTCCTATGTGTTTTGTTTGTTTACTTTTATTTTGTAGGAATGGCACCCAAAACATCTTCCAAAAGGCAACGCAACGTTGAGGGCTCATCTTCGAGGCCAAAACCTCAATCTAACCCTCAACCCCACGACGCAAACCGCTTTCTTAGCCCGGGTAACCAGGAGCGTTACGCCGAGCTTACAACTAGAAGAATTTGGGCTGAGAAAGAGTTCAAGATTGCTGAGGAAGGGAGGTTTGCCAACATAGCTCAAATGATTAATGAAAGGAAGTGGGGAATCCTTTGTAATCCTCCCAAGAAGCTCAACTATGACATAATGCGAGAATTCTACGCCAACGCCATACCAGCAGACCCCTCTGACCCATTGACTTGGACTACATTTGTACGAGGGCGCACCATAGCTTTTGACAGACATGCCATTAACTCTTATTTGGGTAAGCCACTAGTTCTTTATGATTCAGATGACGCATTAGAGTTAGATGAGCTGTGCGCCTTCCACCAACATCAGGCACGGGGAAACTGGGATCATGAGTTGATCGCACAGGCCATTTTCCAAGAGGGGAAGACCTACGATGTGAGCAAGCCCTCGGGAAAGCCTTTTAGAGCCTTTAGGGATGATATGACTACCCCTGCTCAGGTAATCCTAACCCTTATCCTGTACAATATCCGGCCCAAATCTCACACCTCTTCCACCACCCTTGACATCACACCCTTACTTCATTATATCCTCAGTAACCAGCAGGTTGATGTTGCGAGGATCATTAATAATGAAATAAGGATCGCGGCTGAAAGTGGTATCCTGCCACCCGGTAAGCCAAAGTGCCCATTGCCTTTTTCTGGCCTAATCATGGGACTTTGTAGGAAAGCCAGGATACACATGCCCAGTCAAGTTGACGAGGAAATCAAGAATCCTATTGATGATAGATACATCAATAGGAACTCTTCTGCTGGACCCTCTTCTTCTGCTGGACCATCCTCTATACCACCCCCTGCACCCCAAGAACCAAGCCACCCTCAACCCCCGACCTTTCCACCTTTGGATTTCTCGAGTTGGGACCCATACCATATGACTGCATACTCTCACATTATGGCTCAGAATGAATCAAACCATCGAGCCTTGACGACTATGCAGAGTCATATGCATGAGGCGGGCTACTCCACCTGGACTCCAGATTACTTTCAGGAGCACATTGCATGGCCTGGGGACAGGCCATTTTATTTTGGAGGGGCGAGTGCAGCTGCACCTGGTGGTGATGATGCAGCTGGAGGTGATGATGATGACGACGATGATGACTCCTCTGAGGGCACACGGAGCATTGATCATGAGCTTGCAGATCTGATGGATTCAGACTGAGATTTCTTTGCAAGCTGCATCAGTTTCTTCTTTCTTTCATTTTATTTATTTCTGAACAATTTTAATGCTTTGTACTATTTAACTTTGTTTATGTTTATGTACTTTGGATAATGTTATTTTGATTATTATGTTTAGTATATTATGTTTAATTTCAAAATTTTGTTATTTACTTTTTTTTTTTTTAATTTTACCCAACAAATGGAAAGAAAGATAATCAAAGATTCAAAAGCTAAATGCTTGATTGAAAGCAAAGCATTGAGCTTAGAATCAGATGAGTGATAATGATAGTAAGTTGTGATAAAGCGCGCAGCTAAGGTACTCGTTTCTTGTTTTTCTAGGTATATTCTTGAATGTGAATGAGTCCTTTACACACAAATTTAATTTATTCAGTTTTACGCAAGCACATGTTTATGTTTGAACCAATTAGAACTAGCCGAAATGTGAGGTATCCTCAATCATTGTATATATATGCAGGAGACCGGCAATTTTATGTTTAACTCGATTGTTTTATGTTAAATCTGATTGTTGTTTTAAATTGTATGAAAGCATTGAAATGATCAAGACATTTTTTGAACTTGAGTAGAAACACTTGACCAAAAAGCCTACCCTGTGAGAAGTGAGTATCTGTTAACCCCTTTGAGCCTATTGAATCAGAATTGTTAGCTATGAACTGCCAATTTTCATAAGCTCAATTGCTTAATGAAATTGCCGGAGTTTGTAAAAAAAATCCAGTTCATAGTTAACTCATCATTAAATTCTGATATTTTATTTTCATTTGAACCCTTATCCATCATGATTATTGACCTTTGCCAAAATGATAAAGGAACATTCGATTAGGGTATCATTGAACTAAGTTGGGGAGAAAAGGGAGGTTGTGTTTATGTCAAGTAATGGTGAATTGTTATAATTGATCTTGACAACAAGAAAAAGAAAAAGAAAAGAAAAAAGAAAGAAAAGCAAACCAAGAAAAAGAAAAGAGAAAAATAGAAAAAGAGTTTGCAATAAATCAAAAAGTTGTCAAGATCAATCAAAGAAAAATTTGTAAATCACCAAGAGTTGTATTTGAATAAGGAGGAAGTATGTAAATAGAATGAATGTTCCTCTTGCTTGGCCATTTGAATTCAATATCCCACATATGACAATTCTTTTGTAACCAAGCCAAATTACAACCCTTAAAAACCTTGTGATCATTTGCTTTTGTGCTTTTAGAAATGATAATTAGATTGACGCATAATTTGATCGGAATGTTAGCATAATTGCCGGATGAGTGTTCAATGCCCTCACAATTGATTCCAATTTGTTCATCTACTTAATATAGAAGTGTGTTAGGTTTGGTTCAAATTTAAACATGTTGTTTGCTAAGAATTGTGTGATTTGATGCTTTGTGTTTAGAACTATTTCACATTCATAGTATATATCTCGTTTAATGAGAAACTTAACTTTAGTTAGCGCAGTCACGTTTGAATCCTTCATCTGATACTTGTTTTCTTTAAACTTTTGATTCTTTTGCTTATTGCTCAAACTTTGGTTAAAGCTGTGAAAATTTCCTTTTGATTCTTTGGTTTGAGGACAAATCAAAAAGCTAAGTTGGGGAGAGTTTGATAAGTGCTTGAAAGTAGTTATCTTTTGATATATTTTAAGGCACTTATGTTACTTGTTTTGCAAGTTATCTTAGGATAAGCTCATATTTTTGGTTAAAAGTCAAATTTGTGATCCTAGGTCTTACCCCATCTAATTATGCAGGAATTTCATGCTTGGACCTGAATTGAGCAAATAAACTTGAAGTTTTGTTTAAGCCTCATCGCTACAAGCGCGAGCTTCATCGCTACAAGTGAGCGTAGGCAGGGAAAATCAGAGCCTGATCGCTACAAGCGCAGGATGCCTCGCTACAAGCGAGCATAGGCAGGGAAAAATGGAAGTTCATCGCTACAAGCGATGGACCTGTCGCTTCAAGCGACCTTAGGCAGGAAGTTTTGAAGATTCCATCGCTATAGCGACAGATCTTGTCGCTATAGCGACCAAGGGCGGTTTAATGCTAGATGCTGACGTGGAGCTTCCTCATTGGTCAAGAAGTCTGCCGTCGCTACAGCGACAAGCCCATCGCTTGTAGCGAGCGTACAAAAACTCAGAGTATAAAAGCTTTTTAGCTCATTTTTTCTAGAGAATCATCTGATTATCAGTTTTTATAACTTCTAGAGCTTAAGATCTTTAACTTCCAGAAAGAGAATAGGCATAAAAAGAGGCAAACTTCATTGAGCAAAAGTGATTCAAGTGAAGATTAAACTAAGCAACTTTGAGAAATCAAGTCTTAGCATTTGATCTCCATCTTCCTTTCTACTTTTGTACTGTTGTCATGAGAATGAACAACTAATCTCCTTTGTTGGGATTATTAGGTAATCAATCACTCTTAGTTGTAAACTTTTGATATTTTAAATATATGATTCTACCATTTTTATATACCATTGAATTTATTCTTGTTTTCCATTACTATATTTGATTTAAATGATATTGAAAAATACTTTTGAATCTAGTTTAGAATAATATTCTATCAAAATAAGAAATTCTAGACATGGGATTTGGTTTTGATAATTACACAAAGTGTCGGAATGTAAAGCTTTCGAATCGTTTAATAGATTGAGAAATCGTCGATTAAACGATACGATCGATCTCATGACGTCATTTGGACACGAATGACATTGTCGAGTGATACGTGATAATGTCTTATATAAGAAAAGCTAGAATCTGTATTTATGATCATTCGAATACAATCGATGTTTGATTGACGTACTTTAATCCTAACATTTTTTATGCCCTATTACTCTACGTTTTATTTATAATGTTTTTAAAGTCGAGTAGTGTTAGTAAACAAAAAGATGAAACCCTAACTTAAAATGATAATCGACGTTGAACGGTTTATGATATCGCGATAATCCCTGTGGAATCGATATAAAAATATACTTGCTTTTGATCAACATAAAAATGGCGCCGTTGCCGGGGATTAACGCTTAGATATCATAATCATTGCAGCGTTAATTATTGTCTTAAGCAATTTTGCACAAAATTCTTTTATGTATATAACTATCATATTTTTTATCCATCTTGTTTGCTAATTCTTTTTGGTCAGATTGTTGAAACCCGTTTATGCGAGGTCAGATACCAGAAGATCAACTGCTTTTTGATTCTAAAATTGAGAGGACTGCTAGAAGAAATAATAGCAAGAATCGGAAGAAAAGGCAGCAAGAGGGCCCATCTGTTTCAATTCCTTCATTAATTCCAATTCAAGAGATACCAATGGCTGCTGCAGGAGACGGATCTGGAGGTTCAGGCGGTAGTGGGATGTCTTGTCACAATAGCCACGACGCTTGGCACAATTGGGAAAGACGCCACGGACAACAAAACAAACTGAGATGAAGACCTGTATCCTACAAATTCTATATGCAAACCCTTTCTCGGGTTTAGACCATGAGGATCCGTTCCAACATCTTACTAAGTTCTATGAGATCGCCGGTACGTTAGGAGAAACGGAGATAAATAATGAGGAAGCAATATTCATGAGGATGTTTCCTCATTCTTTGATTGGAAAGGCCAAGGAGTGGTACTTGGATCAACCGCCAACAGTGATGACTAATTGGAACACTCTTGAGGAGAAATTCCTTGAGAGATTCTTTCCTCAGAATCGTTTTATGGAGGCCAAGACAACCATCGCCGTATTTCTCAAGGCTCAAGTGAGACATTATGTGAAGCTTGGGAGCGATTCAAGTCTATGCTAAGAAGATGCGTACAATGATCGAAGCAGGTGGATTGGTTGAAGAAGGAGGTGGCGGTGGATTTGACAAAAACGACGGTGGAGTTTCGAGATTCGGCGATTCAAATCACGGTAACGATAGCACCGATTTGTATTACCGTACAATGATCGAAGCAAATCCTGGAAATCCACTTTTTCTTGGCAATTACGCAAAGTACTTGAAAGAGGTACGTTAGAACTTCAAAGTTTGTTTATCTCTTAATTACTATTTTAGGATATTGATCAGTAGTTGTTAATTTATGTTGATTTGGTTAATTGAAATGATTATAGGTTCGTAAGGACTATGTGAAAGCGGAAGAGTATTGTGGGAGAGCGATTTTGGCGAATCCAAACGATGGTAACGTTCTATCACTTTACGCAGATTTGATATGGGAGTGTCATAAGGATGCTCCTCGTGCCGAGACATATTTTGATCAAGCAGTTAAAGCAGCTCCTGATGACTGGTAATAATTCTTTTCAAGCAAAGTTTGATTAGGTTGGTTATGTGAATAATAATGAATTAATTAATGAAATGGTTCGTTTGTTGTTGTTACAGTTATGTTCTAGCATCATATGCACATTTTCTTTGGGATGCTGATGAAGAAGATGAAGAAGAAGAAAAAGATGAAGCTGAAAAATCTTTTGGTTTCTTTAACGGAACTGCTCCATCACATCCACCGCAGTTAGCTGCTGCTTCCTAAGTGCATGTTTGATATTACGATGAATTTGCCGAAATCACATTGAGCCACTAAACGTATAGCGTGATGAAAATAGCTGTAATAATGGTCTATGTTTGCCTTATCATCAACCAGTGTTGAATGGTATATAGAGGAATAAAAGATGGAGGCTTTTACTTTTGATTGAATTGAATTGTCAAACTCAAACCTCTATCTTCCAGTAGCATGCTTGTGTATAGCTGTATTATGCTTGGAATAAAGATACTTGGTGTGTTTGGATTGAAAACGGAATTGAAAGAAAAATAAGTTGAAAGTGGAATGATTTTTTTAGGTGTTTTGTAAGGGTGAAAATTGAAGGAGAGCAAGGTAAAACTTTCTTGCATTTGTTTGGTTGAAAAGAAAGTGAAGGGAAAGAAGGATGTATTTTTTTATTGACATATACACAAAATGAAGGTGCAAAAATGCTGAAAGTTGAGATAAATATAGTGAAGTTAAGAAAGATGACAAAAAGGCGGTGGATGAAGCTAGTACTGAAACTTTTGACATGTTATATCAATTCTTATATGTCAACGAGGAAGAAAAATCTATACATAGGCTTATTAAGGGGAGGGGAAGAATGACAAGAGGCTTGAATCAAGTGAAATATATTAAAGATGAAGATAAAATTTCGGTTCATGAAAAAGATACAAGATATAGATGGAACAGTTATTTTTGTAAATTATTTAGTGAATGATATAAGTTCTTATTAGATTCTAATAGGTTGGAGATTAGAGAGAAGAACTTATATTATACCTTCTATCATATGAGTCAAGAACAAGAGATAGTTGGGGTATGAAAAAGTCTTGAAGATTGAAACATTGATTGACTCAGAGCTTTATTAACGATATTACGAGGTCAAACAAAATATTGAACGAGTGGAAAAAAAGTTCAAATAATAAGGAACAAGGTTGATCTATAACATTATGTAAATGATAGATAGATTAAACTTATGGGCTATACAATGAAGTTATAAGAAAGAGTGATTGAGCTTAGAGTAAGAAAATAAACTCTAGTTATTGATAATCAATTGATTTTATGTTAGGAAGGTCGATCATGAAAGCAAATCTACCTTATTACGTGTGATGAAACAACATCGAATGATAAAAAAGATCTGCCCTTATTTTTTATTGATATGGAAAAGACGCATATGATAAGGTATTTTGAGAAAAAAAATTTCCCGGAAGGAGAAAGATTTTGTTAAAAGCCCATAAGATGAAAAATGTTAGAGTGTGTTTGAAATAGGGAACGTTTTGAGGTAATGTACTGTTTTGAGGAAATTCAAATACTTTTAGATGAATTCCATTGTTTGGATAATAATATGGAGAATTTTCAAAATGATAGAAATTTATGAAGTATTTTGTTCAAGTTAAATTTAGAGAATTTCAAATGACACCTAAAAGCTAAGAATTTCAAATTTTGCATTTTGATCCTCAAATTTTCCAAAATTTTCAAATTGACCCCAATAAATTTACAAAAAATTGCAATTTGACCCCTAATATTTTTTGGAAATTACAAATTTCCCCCTCAATTTATTCAAAATTATAAATTGACCCCTCAATTTTTTTGAAATTTACAAATTGACCCCTAATTTCAATTTTCAAATTTGGCCCAACAAAATAAAATTTATAAAAGTTGCCCAAAAATTATGACAATGAATTTTTTGATTACTTCATCCAAACAAGAATATTTAGAAATGAAGTCAATTTAATTGAATCATTTAAATTTCCTAGAATTCTAAATTCTTCAAAATTTCTTAATTACCTCATCCAAACACACTCTTAAGATTTACCTAAATTTCAATTAGTGTGAAGATGTGGAGTGAAGCCACAAAATAGTTTCTCAAACACTAAGGTTAAATCCTTATCCTTTTACGTTATTTTTTTGGATGTTCTTACGAAACACATTTAAGTGTAACAACAAAATGCATGTTTATTACAAATGATATAAAGTTGAGTGATGTATTGAATGAGACATTAGCGACATGGAGACAAAGATTTAAAACTAATACTTCCACCTGAATAACAGCAAGACAAATTATATAAAAATGGTGAAATTTAGAGATCATATTATACCACTAGCCCAAGTCGCACCATATCTTCTGTCTTTAAGTTTCCAACCCTTTTGATTACTAACCTTGCCATTAATTTTTTGACAGATGAAAACAACTATATTAATGGTTTTTGTCGCCCTTAGAGCATCTACAATGAAGACCTCTATTTTTGAGTACTTAAATGAGTCTCACGTGTACACATAACTTATTTATAATTTTATAATAGTTGTATCTAATAAATACTCAATCCCTCCAACCCAGCATCTCACACAAATTTTTTAAATCAAACCCACTAATCAACTATCAATAACTTTATATCATTATATTTTAATTTTTTTAATATTAAAAAAGTGTGAGTCCCACTTAAGATTGATGTCTTAAGTGAGATTGTGGGTCTTATAAAATCCCAAAAAAGTTTCTCCCAATTAAAGGTACCTAATATGTATCGAATTTTAAATATTTAAGACCCTTTCATTAAAGATGGTCTTGTAATCAATGTTCTTGACCCAAAAAAAAACTTTCTCTTTTTTTTCTTGACCCAAAAAAAAAACTCTCTCTTTTTCTTTTTGGTTGAAGTGTCAAATCTCTATCTTTTAGTAGCATGCTTGTTGTGTATATAGCTGTATTATGCTTGGATAGGATGTAGTCTTGCATATTTTGAGTTATTGTATTCACACGTGTATATATTAGATGATGGATTTTGATTTTTTTTTAGTCAGCTGGCTTAACGTAGCGACTAGCGAGTAGCGACAAATCAAAATTCGAACGTGTATTAGGTGTGGTCGCGTGAAATGATATACTATACCGTTTTTTTTAAGCGTCTATACCGTCTTTTATTATACTAGTGTGTTGACCGTGTCATTGCAGGGTGACATAGTCCTGTTTTTTAATCTTTAAAAATAAATTATATTGTGTTTTTCTTTTTATTTATCAACAAAATTATTTGTCCCTGTTTGTTCATATTTGTTTGTGTTTTTTAGTAAAGGCAGAACTAATTCATTTCATTAAAGAATAACGGGTACAATGCAGATGGTAATTCATTTCATTAAAGATAAATGGAGTTCTTATGGAGTTGGTCCGATTGTTGATAAGTTGGAATTTTGCGCTTCTGATCTCACAAATTGGAGCCGAATTTTTTTTCATAATTTGAAGTGTGAAATTAATACTTGTCGCCAAAATATTGATAGAATGAGGAGTCATGTGGATAGCGATAACATTCATCAGTTTAATGAATTGAGGAGCCGTATGACTCAGCTCTTAATTCAAGAGGATGCTTTTTGGCGTCAAAGGGCGAAGACTCACTGGTTACGAGATGGCGACCTTAGTACTAAGTTTTTCCATGTTGCGGCATCTTCAAGGCGGAAAATCAACAAAATTCATTCGTTGATGGATCCGGATAACAACCGAATTACTGATGAAAATAAGCTGTGTGATGTTGCTTGAAACTATTTTGTTGACTTGTTTCAGGAACATATCAGTGACACCGAGCCGGTCATTGAGGCTATTGAAGCTTCGATTTCCATTGAAGATAACAACAACCTGTCAGCACCTTTTGTGATTGCTGAATTTAAAGAAGCTCTTTTCTCCATGAAGGCAGATAAGTGTCTGGGGCCAGACAGATTCAATCCGGGTTTTTTCCAAAAAATTTGGGCATCTTGTGGCGAAGAATTATTCCATCAGTGCTGTCAATGGTTAGATACAGGTAGCTTCCCTCCAACTCTCAATGCGACCACCATAGCACTTATTCCGAAGGGTGAGTCTCAAACTTCTATGAAAGATTGGAGACCTGTAGCCTTATGTAATGTGATATCCAAGGTGGTAGCCAAGGTGTTAGCAAATCGTCTAAAAGTTGTCTTAAATAAGTGCATTTCTGATAGTCAATTGACATTTGTTATGGGTCGATCTATCCTAGATAATGTCATGGCAGCCATAGAGATTATTCATTATCTAAAGTCTAAAGTCAAAGGTAATTTGGGGGATGTTGCACTTAAGCTTGATATAAGTAAACCGTATGACAGAATTGATTGGAGTTATCTGAAAAGGATCATGATAAAAATGGGTTTCTCTGATAGATGGATAAATTGGATTATGATGTGTATCGAAACTGTTGATTATTCTGTTCTTGTCAATGGCAATGTTGCTGGTCCGATTATACCAGGTAGAGGGCTGAGACAAGGTGACCCACTTTCACCTTATCTCTTTATCATATGTGCAAAAGGGTTATTAGCTCTCATCAGGAGGGCAGAGGCTAGAGGAGAGATTAATGGGGTAAAGATTTGTACCAGGGCACCTGTAATATCCCGCTCAGACGTAACTTTTATCAGTGACAGAAGAATTAAGAGAGAGTAGTGGCAAAATTGTAATTATGAGAGGAAGGGGTATTAATAGGGATAAGTATGAAAATTCTTCATTATTGCCATTTCCATCTCTCACTAAAATCAGATTTTTCTCTCCCTCTCTCTCTAGAATTCGGTCATCAGCAACAGCTTGGATCCACCAGTTATCTTCACTGATTTCGTGGAATTGTAAGCAAGCAAACAAGTTTTGGGGAAATTGAAGTAAGTGGAAGCTTAAGGAAAAGTAAGACTGATAAGTGCTTGAAAGTAGTTATCTTTTGATATATTTTAAGGCACTTATGTTACTTGTTTTGCAAGTTATCTTAGGATAAGCTCATATTTTTGGTTAAAAGTCAAATTTGTGATCCTAGATCTTACCCCATCTAATTATGCAGGAATTTCATGCTTGGACCTGAATTGAGCAAAGAAACTTGAAGTTTTGTTTAAGCCTCATCGCTACAAGCGCGAGCTTCATCGCTACAAGTGAGCGTAGGAAGGGAAAATCAGAGCCTGATCGCTACAAGCGCAGGATGCCTCGCTACAAGCGAGCATAGGCAGGGAAAAATGGAAGTTCATCGCTACAAGCGATGGACCTGTCGCTTCAAGCGACCTTAGGCAGGAAGTTTTGAAGATTCCATCGCTATAGCGACAGATCTTGTCGCTATAGCGACCAAGGGCGATTTAATGCTAGATGCTGACGTGGAGCTTCCTCATTGGTCAAGAAGTCTGCCGTCGCTACAGCGACAAGCCCATCGCTTGTAGCGAGCGTACAAAAACTCAGAGTATAAAAGCTTTTTAGCTCATTTTTTCTAGAGAATCATCTGATTATCAGTTTTTATAACTTCTAGAGCTTAAGATCTTTAACTTCCAGAAAGAGAATAGGCATAAAAAGAGGCAAACTTCATTGAGCAAAAGTGATTCAAGTGAAGATTAAACTAAGCAACTTTGAGAAATCAAGTCTTAGCATTTGATCTCCATCTTCCTTTCTACTTTTGTACTGTTGTCATGAGAATGAACAACTAATCTCCTTTGTTGGGATTATTAGGTAATCAATCACTCTTAGTTGTAAACTTTTGATATTTTAGATATATGATTCTAGCATTTTTATATACCATTGAATTTATTCTTGTTTTCCATTACTATATTTGATTTAAATGATATTGAAAAATACTTTTGAATCTAGTTTAGAATAATATTCTATCAAAATAAGAAATTCTAGACATGGGATTTGGTTTTGATAATTACACAAAGTGTCGGAATGTAAAGCTTTCGAATCGTTTAATAGATTGAGAAATCGTCGATTAAACGATACGATCAATCTCACGACGTCATTTGGACACGAATGACGTTGTCGAGTGATACGTGATAATGTCTTATATAAGAAAAGCTAGAATCTGTATTTATGATCATTCGAATACAATCGATGTTTGATTGACGTACTTTAATCCTAACACTTTTTATGCCCTATTACTCTACGTTTTATTTATAATGTTTTTAAAGTCGAGTAGTGTTAGTAAACAAAAAGATGAAACCCTAACTTAAAATGATAATCGACGTTGAACGGTTTATGATATCGCGATAATCCCTGTGGAATCGATATAAAAATATACTTGCTTTTGATCAACATCAAAGACCAAGCTAGGGTTTTGGTAAAGGAAGCCTGTCAAGAACAGCACAATACTAAGTGAGTTCCTTCGAGTAGCAGTATCCCTTGTGGGTTGTTTTGTGTGAGTTTCATAACAAAATTGCTAAGGTTTAGGAAAAAGATAGTTTTTCCCCTATTTATGATACTATGCCTGATTCTGTTTAATCCTTGATTACAATGTGTTTTAATGTTCAAAAATGAGTCCCTGACATGTTTTCAAAGATCACTGGACAGTTGGGTACCAAGGTTTTTAAGATTGAAAATGTTTTTCAAAAAAATTCCATGTTCTGCTACAGTCGCAGAGCGGCGCTCAGGGTCGCAAAGCGAAGTAGCAGAGTTGTGCTACTGTCTACCATCGCCTAGCCATCGCCTAGACTTGGCTCTGCGAAGCTTCAGACTCTGGCTTCAAAAGCTGACTTCAGAGTCTGAAGGTTCAGACGCAGGTGATCGCAGAGTGACGCTCAGGGTCGCAAAGCGAACTTGCTGTAGTACCCTAATTTTGTCCTAAGCATTTTAAAACAAAAATAAAAAAAAATCAAAGAGGGAGAAAAAAGTCAAAGTCAACAAAAGTCAACAGAAAAGTCAACATTTCAAAAATGCTGACTTCGCACTGCGAAGCTCACTTCGCACTGCGAAGCTCACTTCGCACTGCGAAGTCTGCGATTTTTCTGCAGATTTTTGGTTTCTTTGATTTAATTCCAGAATTTGTTGCATATCATTTCCATATTTATTTTAATCAGCATTCATGGCTAATTGGGCCAAGCAAAACCAGAAATGAGAGACTTGCCATTAATGCCAAGGTTGGAAGCTTTTTCTTCCAACCTAGCATGTGACAAGCAAGTGGGCTTGCCCTTGGGCAGCTCTTGTCCCTCTCATGTGACCTGTTAACCACCCCAAGGTTGCCAGCCACCTGCTTGATGACTTTCCTCCTGCTTGCTCCCCCAAAACCAGTCAAACTAGCTGGATTTTCTCACTTGAAAAGCCATGAGTGCCTACCCTGTTTTTGCAGCAGCTTTTCACCCCTCACACCAGCCATAGATAGCCTTTTTCATCCCTCAATCTCTGCACATTACAGTGCACGTTTTCATTGATCAACCATTGAGATTGCAAGGATTGATCCCCAAGCATTAGCCAATTGCAATTCAGCCCTATTTCTCATCATTACCTTCTAGAATTGGTTGAATTTGTGGCTGAAATCAGGCTGAGTCTTGCCCCTTGGCACAAGGCAAGGTTGCCTCTATCCATTAGCATTTAATGCAAAGGGATTCAGCCTGATCCTAGCCACAAATCAGCTGGATTTTGGGATTTGCTAATGATGAAAAAGATTTGGTTTTGGCCTATAAATAGAAGGCATTGCCCAAGGTTTCAAAAACTTCTAAAAAAACACAACTGATAACAGCATTTTCAAGAGCAGAAACTCTACTCATTCCAACTTACAAACACTCACAAACAACCAGAAAAAACCAATCCAACACAAAGCTTTACCAAGCTCAAAGTTCATCACCAATATCAAAAACCTTGCAAGAACCTTCAATCAATTCAAATCCATTGCAGCTGGAGCTTTGTTAAGGAGTTCTGTAAGTATTCCAAGCTTTTGTTTTGCATTTTTAATTGTGTTTGCATAGCAATTTTGGCTCAAAACTCTTGTTTCTAAAAAACCCCTTTTGAATTTCAAAGAAATCCCAAGGTTTTCAAAACATCAAAACTGGTTTGTCCAGTCCCTTTCATCCCAAAAACTCAAAGCTTTTCACTCACCTAAAAGGTCCTGAGTGTGTTCAGAAGTTGTTTCTGAACAAAAGTTCAGAAACAACTTCTGAACTCAAAAATTCGCATGCTTCGCAGTGCGAAGTCATGGTCGCAGTGCGACCATGACAGAACTCAGAATCTGAGTTTAGGTGCCCAAATGGGCAATTTTTGAGGTTCTAGCCCAAGAGCTCAGAACCTAAGAGTTTTTAAACCCATGTTTTTTCAAACCATAACAAGGATTTTGCACAATCTTGACAAAATGACAAGTCCGTATGACTTTTTGTGGATAACTTGCAAAACAAGTTATATTCTCAAACTTTCAAAACAGCATGAACTAACAAGCTATGTTCATCATTTCAATCCAAACTTGAACAATAAATATTGTTCATGATTTTTCAAAACTCAAACATGAACATACGCCGAATACGTTCGCTTTTCGCAAAATGAGCCGAACTTGTGTGTTTTCTAAGCAAAATTGCTAAATCTTTCCAATTTGGGTTTTCAAACCAAATGTTTTGATATACCTTGGGATTTATAAAAGAATTCTACCCAAAAAACATGAATGAAAAAGGGATGGTGTGACGTATGTCTCTCCATTGCCCCGATTGTACGAATGCGTGACGTATGTCTCGTCGTTCGGACAATCGTCATTCCCTTTTTCAATATGTACAACCCTAACCAAACCAAATCTTGGCCCCTTGTGGTCAATCCGAACCTTTTGGTCCCCCGTGGCCATTAGATTCGATCCCTCGACTTATTTAAGTCCACTCGGTCAATGTTCGACTCGTCCGAGTCCATTGTATCCGTTCTTGATCTCAGTGGATCAATTGAACAATCGCCCGACTCGTTGGAGTCCACTCGGTCAATGATTGACTTGTATGAGTCCATTGCACCTCTCTTTTGGTCCCATAGCGACCAATTCGAACCCTTTTACCCTAACGGACGTACCTTTTAACAATTCTAGTGCGATTCACGAACAAACGCTTAATAAGTCTCCCAAGCGCCAGCATACAAGCTACGTTTTAATCGCAAGAATTCGGTTAAAACATCGTCCATCTAAAATTAACCAACACATGTACGTTTTTCTACCAAAGAACTACGTACGCTTTGAATTCTCCGACTACCGGGAGATACGTAGGAGCAAGATCGACATCTTGTCAAGCGCAATAATAAAAAACTTTTTTTCTTTTCCTTTCGTTTGTTTTTATCTCTTTTTTCCCCCCTTTATATATTTTGACATAAATAAGCATGCGCGCAAAACATTTAAAAACAATTTAAGCTTTAGCCAAATAGAAGGTTCCCGTTGAGTACAACGGACGTGAGGGGTGCTAATACCTTCCCCTTGCGTAATCGACTCCCGAACCCGACAATGGTTGCGATGACCATCCTTTCCTCATCGTCAAAGGGTTTTATTATCGTTTCCCTTTAAACAGAAAAAAAAACTTAAGGGTTTATCAACGTTCCCTTTACACAAAAACTTTGGTGGCGGCTTCACAAAGGCCCTCCGAGCGTTTACGAATGACCTCGGAGGATTTGCGCGTCTTTTTCTCAGGAAAAAAATGAGGTGCGCACAGCTGGCGACTTCACTGGGGAAGCTTTTCCCGCTAGCGAGTCAAGCCTAACCTATTTGGCTTTTAAGCCAATTGTTTTTGTTTTCTTCGCGCACCATGCTTATTATTTTATTCATACATGTCATATTTATGCTTTATGTTTATATTTGCTTTATTTTGCTTTATATTCATATCATATATATATCAAATGCGGGGGTTACTTGAGTGATGATACTCCACATTGTTCGGGTTAATGCCGGACGTGTGAGGCTCTCTACCCGAGCTTGAGAAAAAAAACTAAGTTAGAAGGAGGTTGTGTGCGGAAGCCCGCGTTGACGTATGTCCGTGAGGTAGGATGCCCAACCCCGCTTAGAGGAGATTTTCACGTGGAATTAATTGAAGTCATGTTGACGTATGTCCATAGACAACCTTAATTCCATGCGAGATCTATGACTCTAGGGACCTCTTCTTAGGAAATTTCACCTTTAGAGCCTACACGTGAGGATGGGGGGAAGTTCCGAACCTTCATATACCAAACCCTTGCATATCATAAACATTTGCATTCATAAAGCTTTTTGCATAAACAAAAAAAGAGGGGCATATTTTTGCATTCTCATTGCATTCATACATGCATTTTCATTTCAAAGAGAAACCCTCACATCATTCCCTCACCAAACACCAAAAAAAAGAAATACCCGACCCGGTGTACCGTGGCATTTCGGATGAGATCCGAGCAACCAGAAGGCCATCGAAATTCTGGAAATCATTTCTTTGTCCAAGTAATTTATCTTGTTTTTCAAAAAAAATCATTTTGCTCTTCCCAAGGCAAATGATTAATTTTTATGGGACCCCCATATTTCAAATCATTTCCGTCATTAATAAATTTGCAGTTTATTTTCAAAAGAGTTCGTTTTTCTTTCGTTCTTAAATAAATTTTCGCAACCCTACAAAAAAATCAACACCACCAAAAATAACACTGCTACGATCCCTTTTGACTTCAATCTTCAAATTAACTAAACGGAAGATGATAATAAGGACGATTTTGAACCTCCTGAAGGATTGTCCAGACTTGGGGATCAAGAGGATAGGGTAATACAACCTCACCAAGAGAACCCTAAAAAATAGCACCACAGTTCTCCCTCTGCCGGGGCACACTCTATAAGAGAAATCATAGTCTCACTCAGACGTGTGGATAAACATGAAGCAGTCATGCTCACCAAAGAAATCCATGAGGAGTCCTTCCAAACCCATGCCAAGACATATCACAAGTGCCAAATTAACGCCGACAAGGGGCACATACCACAAACACCTCTGAATGTCATCACCTTAACCTTTCTCTATGTGGGGCATAGACATGTTCGGAATGATTGAGCCAAAGGCTTCAAAAGGGCACCAGTTCATACTAGTTGCCATCAACTGTTCCACCAAATGGGTCAAAACAGCTTCCTATGCAAACATGACCAAACAAGTGGTCGCCCAATTTATCAAACAAAGAAACCATTTGCCGTTACGGCACTCCCCACAATTTCCCACAAAAAGCCAAGTCGTCACTGGCATTCCTCACATTCCCAATCAAAACAAAGCCCAATTTTCATTGGCATCCCCAAACACAAAAAGCCTAGTCGTCACTGGCATTCCTCACATCTCCAACAAAAGACCAATTTTTTATTGACACACACAATTGCCAAACAAAAAGCCCAATTTCCATTGGCCCTCACAAACCCCATTTCCAACAAAAGCCCGACTTTGCTCGGCATCCAAAAAAAAAAAACAAAAGCCCGACTTCGCTCGGCATCCCATCAAAGAAGCCCGACCTTGCTCGGCATCCAAAAAAACAAAAGCCCGACCTCGCTCGGCATCCCACAATAAAAGTCCGACCTTGCTCGGCATCCAAACACCCAAAAGGCCAATTTTCATTGGCACTCACAAACATATTCCCAAATACCATTTCCAATAAAAGCCCAATTTTCATTGGCCCTTACAAACACAATCACACATAAAACCCAATTTTCATTGGCATCTCCACTCAAATCACAAAAAGCCCGACCTCGCTCGGCAACCAAAAAAAGGCCCGACCTCGCTCGACATCCAATCACAAACAAAGCCCAATTTTATTAGCATTCACAAACACAAACAAGGTTCGACCAACTGAACCCCATAAAAGAGAAACACCTCACAACATTGGGGCATGGACAGTTCAACAAGAAAGTTCATTCTCGAGAATTTAGAGAAGGAGACTTAATGCTTGGAAAAAAGGTATTACCCGTCCACAAGGATCCCCCTATCAATAAACTCCGGCGCAGTCAAAAAAATATATATGCCAAAAAGAAAAAAGAGCTCGCTAAATCGAAAACCTGAAAGGGCGGTTTAGGCAATAGAGAGCGTCCTGGTAGATCGAAAACCTGAAAAGGCGGTCTAGGCAAAAATTAAGGACATCAAAAAAGGAAATATACCCCAGTGGACTGAAAACTTGAAAGAGCAGTCCAGGTAAAAATTAGGGGTTTCAAAAAAAAAAAGAAGGCAAAAAGACTGCGGCACGTGAGGTCCGGACAAAATTCAAGAGGGAAAGAATCAAACTCATTATCATCTTTCAAAAAACAAATTATGTCGAAGTCATAGGGAAAGTAGCACGTGAAACCCAAGCAAATCTTCATTTGCCTTTTTGTTTCTTCCTTTTTCTCTATCTCAGTAATCACCTCTTATAGGGATTACATTTTCACGAATAGTTACCCATACAAGGGACTAAGTTTCGTTGAATCAAAATCATTTTTAAACCTTTTCATTGTTATGCGTCCTTACTTGCTCATGAAATGTGTTTTTATTCATGATTAGATAATGCATTGAAATATGGGAATAACATAAAAAACAAAAAAATGTGTTTTTTTACTTGGACGTTAAATGTCGAAAGAATTTCGTTGGTCCCCAGTATTGCATCAGAGGACTCAAAACTTGAAGCTCTGCATCAGTCATTTTAAGACTCATGCTCTTCAGCAGAAACAAGTGCGTAGCCCACGGCGCGTAAAACGCAAAGATCCCGGGTGTCAGAGGAAAAAATTTCCCAAATAAAACTCACCCCCATACATCTTTTTCATCCACTAAGGCCAGATATCGATCATGCTTCCAAAATGATCCTTATATCCCCAGTGAGATCCCACCATAACCAAAAAGCCCGACCTCTCTCGGCAACCAAAACCAAAAAGCCCGACCTCGCTCGGCAACCAAAACCAAAAAGCCCGACCTCGCTCGGCAACCAAACAAAAGCCCGACCTCGCTCGGCAACCAAACAAAAAGTCCAATAATCATTGGCGAACCAAAAGTCCAATATTCATTGGCAAACCAAAGAACTACGTAAGCTTTGAATTCTCCATCCCACCAGGAGATACGTAGGAACAAGATCATCATCTTGTCAAGCACAACAATAATAAGCCCAATCTTCATTGGCCTCTAATCATCAAATAAAGCCAAACCTCATTGACTTTCCCCAAGGAGTCTCAACCCAAAACAAAAAGTCCAATCATCATTGGCAGACAAACACAAATCCCCAGGACAAGCCCGAACTACACCGGTTTTGATCCCATTTGGGTATGTAGGCAAAGGACCTTGTCCTTCCAAACCAACCAAACAAAGCAAAACAAAAAGAGAGCCCAATCGTCATTGGCACAACCACAACCAAGACCGACTTTGCTCGGCACCCAACCAGCATCCCACATATCATGCATAGCATAATTCATGCATCATGTCAATATCATTCATGCACACATATACAAATCATTCATACGCATTTCATTTCATAAATCATGCATCCTCAATAAGGATTCTCCAGTGAGTATCACATATTCACCAACATCCATCAACAGTTAAGTAAGCGTTCCCCAGTGAACCTCCTTCACCAACTGTCCCCATTTCCCCAGCAGGAATCTTTGTTTGAGTCTATCTCATATCATATTGCATTGCATATCACTGCATATCATACTGCATAACATGCATCATACAATCATGTTTTCCGGTTCAACCAGGGGCACCTATTTAGGGTAAGACCACAGCTCGTTAGGAATCGACCTTCAGTGAAAGCGCCTGAATAAGATTACCTAGCTTAGGTATCGACCTCTAGTGAAAGTGCCTAGATAAGATCACCTCCCCCAGTGTATCGACCTTCAGTGTTAGCGGCTGAATAAGATCACAGCTCGTTAGGAATCGACCTTCAGTGAAAGCGCCTGAATAAGATTACCTAGCTTAGGTATCGACCTCTAGTGAAAGTGCCTAGATAAGATCACCTCCCCCAGTGTATCGACCTTCAGTGTTAGCGGCTGAATAAGATCACAGCTCGTTAGGAATCGACCTTCAGTGAAAACGCCTGAATAAGATTACCTAGCTTAGGTATCGACCTCTAGTGAAAGTGCCTAGATAAGATCACCTCACCCAGTGGATCTACCTCCAGTGTTAGCGGCTGGATACGATCAACCTTTTCAAACCATTGCATTTGCATTCCGCGAAGGACAAAATTCAGGTCCTTCTTTTTACTTAATTGATCTTCGCAAAGAGTTCATGAGATGCCCTCGGCACTCACGCACTCTATGCGAAGACACAATTAAGTAGGGGCAGCTGTAGTACCCTAATTGTGTCCTAAGCATTTTAAAACAAAAATAAAAAAAAATCAAAGAGGGAGAAAAAAGTCAAAGTCAACAAAAGTCAACAGAAAAGTCAACATTTCAAAAATGCTGACTTCGCACTGCGAAGCTCACTTCGCACTGCGAAGTCTGCGATTTTTCTGCAGATTTTTGGTTTCTTTGATTTAATTCCAGAATTTGTTGCATATCATTTCCATATTTATTTTAATCAGCATTCATGGCTAATTGGGCCAAGCAAAACCAGAAATGAGAGACTTGCCATTAATGCCAAGGTTGGAAGCTTTTTCTTCCAACCTAGCATGTGACAAGCAAGTGGGCTTGCCCTTGGGCAGCTCTTGTCCCTCTCATGTGACCTGTTAACCACCCCAAGGTTGCCAGCCACCTGCTTGATGACTTTCCTCCTGCTTGCTCCCCCAAAACCAGTCAAACTAGCTGGATTTTCTCACTTGAAAAGCCATGAGTGCCTACCCTGTTTTTGCAGCAGCTTTTCACCCCTCACACCAGCCATAGATAGCCTTTTTCATCCCTCAATCTCTGCACATTACAGTGCACGTTTTCATTGATCAACCATTGAGATTGCAAGGATTGATCCCCAAGCATTAGCCAATTGCAATTCAGCCCTATTTCTCATCATTACCTTCTAGAATTGGTTGAATTTGTGGCTGAAATCAGGCTGAGTCTTGCCCCTTGGCACAAGGCAAGGTTGCCTCTATCCATTAGCATTTAATGCAAAGGGATTCAGCCTGATCCTAGCCACAAATCAGCTGGATTTTGGGATTTGCTAATGATGAAAAAGATTTGGTTTTGGCCTATAAATAGAAGGCATTGCCCAAGGTTTCAAAAACTTCTAAAAAAACACAACTGATAACAGCATTTTCAAGAGCAGAAACTCTACTCATTCCAACTTACAAACACTCACAAACAACCAGAAAAAAACCAATCCAACACAAAGCTTTACCAAGCTCAAAGTTCATCACCAATATCAAAAACCTTGCAAGAACCTTCAATCAATTCAAATCCATTGCAGCTGGAGCTTTGCTAAGGAGTTCTGTAAGTATTCCAAGCTTTTGTTTTGCATTTTTAATTGTGTTTGCATAGCAATTTTGGCTCAAAACTCTTGTTTCTAAAAAACCCCTTTTGAATTTCAAAGAAATCCCAAGGTTTTCAAAACATCAAAACTGGTTTGTCCAGTCCCTTTCATCCCAAAAACTCAAAGCTTTTCACTCACCTAAAAGGTCCTGAGTGTGTTCAGAAGTTGTTTCTGAACAAAAGTTCAGAAACAACTTCTGAACTCAAAAATTCGCATGCTTCGCAGTGCGAAGTCATGGTCGCAGTGCGACCATGACAGAACTCAGAATCTGAGTTTAGGTGCCCAAATGGGCAATTTTTGAGGTTCTAGCCCAAGAGCTCAGAACCTAAGAGTTTTTAAACCCATGTTTTTTCAAACCATAACAAGGATTTTGCACAATCTTGACAAAATCACAAGTTCGTATGACTTTTTGTGGATAACTTGCAAAACAAGTTATATTCTAAAACTTTCAAAACAACATGAACTAACAAGCTATGTTCATGATTTTTCAAAACTCAAACATGAACATATGCCGAATACGTTCGCTTTTCGCAAAATGAGCCGAACTTGTGTGTTTTCTAAGCAAAATTGCTAAATCTTTCCAATTTGGGTTTTCAAACCAAATGTTTTGATATACCTTGGGATTTCTAAAAGAATTCTACCCAAAAAACATGAATGAAAAAGGGATGGTGTGACGTATGTCTCTCCATTGCCCCGATTGTACGAATGCGTGACGTATGTCTCGTCGTTCGGACAATCGTCATTCCCTTTTTCAATATGTACAACCCTAACCAAACCAAATCTTGGCCCCTTGTGGTCAATCCGAACCTTTTGGTCCCCCGTGGCCATTAGATTCGATCCCTCGACTTATTTAAGTCCACTCGGTCAATGTTCGACTCGTCCGAGTCCATTGTACCCGTTCTTGATCTCAGTGGATCAATTGAACAATCGCCCGACTCGTTGGAGTCCACTCGGTCAATGATTGACTTGTATGAGTCCATTGCACCTCTCTTTTGGTCCCATAGCGACCAATTCGAACCCTTTTACCCTAACGGACGTACCTTTTAACAATTCTAGTGCGATTCACGAACAAACGCTTAATAAGTCTCCCAAGCGCGAGCATACAAGCTACGTTTTAATCGCAAGAATTCGGTTAAAACATCGTCCATCTAAAATTAACCAACACATGTACGTTTTTCTACCAAAGAACTACGTACGCTTTGAATTCTCCGACTACCGGGAGATACGTAGGAGCAAGATCGACATCTTGTCAAGCGCAATAATAAAAAACTTTTTTTTCTTTTCCTTTCGTTTGTTTTTATCTCTTTTTTTCCCCCTTTATATATTTTGACATAAATAAGCATGCGCGCAAAACATTTAAAAACAATTTAAGCTTTAGCCAAATAGAAGGTTCCCGTTGAGTACAACGGACGTGAGGGGTGCTAATACCTTCCCCTTGCGTAATCGACTCCCGAACCCGACAATGGTTGCGATGACCATCCTTTCCTCATCGTCAAAGGGTTTTATTATCGTTTCCCTTTAAACAGAAAAAAAAACTTAAGGGTTTATCAACGTTCCCTTTACACAAAAACTTTGGTGGCGGCTTCACAAAGGCCCTTCGAGCGTTTACGAACGACCTCGGAGGATTTGCGCGTCTTTTTCTCAGGAAAAAAACGAGGTGCGCACACTTGCCTGCCAGAGTCTGAAGGTTCAGACGCAGGAGATCGTAGAGCGACGCTCAGGGTCGCAAAGCGAACCTGCCCAGAATGGCATTTTTATTACAAACAACTGTACCATGCCAATGATCTTTGATATGCTTTGGGGTAAGGATACTCATGAACCTTCAAGGATTAATCTAGGATAAGAATAGGTATCATACAGAGAGATGGGTATTTAATCCACAAGTTATCAAGTAGTTAAGGGTTAGTTTTCAGGTTTCCCTTAACTAAGCAAATTATTATGTACTCATTTGCGTGTACAAGTTCTAGAAATATTTCTTTATTCAAGGCCTCGGATAGGCATAAAGGGGTTTAGATTCCCAATATGATTAAGTGGCTTATGAGAACGATAAGCTAAAAACCTTATTTTTATAGGTTAATCATCACATGATTAATAACGTGATGAATGCATTAGATATGCATAAGATTAGAAATGATGTATCAGATATACATGAATAACTTATGATAAGTATATTTTACACGTGTTCATCAGACTCCGGATTATGCCGGATGGGATTTCTCCGAAAGTGTTATCCACACGTAAGTTTATAAGACTAAGTTAACATGTCCAGCAGGCTCCAGATTATGCCGGATGAGACTTCTCCGAGAGGGTTGTCCACATGTAAGGTTTAGCATGTTCAGCAGACTCCGGATTATGCCGGATGGAACTTCTTCGAGAGGGTTGTCTACATGCAAGTTAAGTTGTGTTCAGCAGACTCCGGATTATGTCGGATGGGACTTCTTCGAGAGAGTTATCCACACAACGATAAGAGGAGTCCGGTGATTAGCCTCAGATAGGAATTTTCACCGGTTATCAGGGGAATGTGCTTCGGGGTTACTCCACTCGGGGACATTCCATAAAATGAACTCAGATAATAATGTTTGTTACACGCTAACATCTAACATAATATTGTCAGTTTATACTTTATTATGTTATCAGGCAGTATATATACCTTTCAGGTAGGTATCAGGTGGTGATCTTAGGAGTCCCCTCGATCACTAAGTTATCAGGATATAGTCTAGTTTTCATGACTATACAGTTATCAGGTTCAGGCAAGTATAAACCCTTATGGGTAAGATTAAAGCTTGGCGATCATAGGTTTCCCCGAGATTGCCAAAAGTAGGCATGACGACCCTAGGTTCCCTGAGGTTGCCAACAGTGGGTTGGGTGGAACTCAATGAGACATTATGTCTCATCCCATTCCTTCTGATGCAGGTTCACAGGTTGCACGCAGCAAGGGTAAGGAGAAAGCTATGGATTGAGCGTGCTGGTTTTCTTGTTATTTCAGCTAATCTGTATTCAGATACTGTATTTTGATGTATAATTATCAGAGAGGATATGTATAAACAGTTGGATGTATTATTACTTATGTGATGTAATATTATGAGTTAGCTTTTGTATTGTAAATTAATGCATCCAGTACGAAATTTTAATACTCATATAAGATCCTAGGCAATCTTTATATGGGTGTTACAATTTGGTATCAGAGCAGGTCGATTCAGATCGTGCCTTGGGTCATTAAAATTACAATCCAAATATGTGGACCTCTTGGATCCATGACATTATTCTAAATGTTATATCCGGTTGAAACTGATCACTTTGACTTGTATATGACAGCTAGGATAAGATGTCTGGGAGGAGAAGAGGACCGGGAAGGCCTAGATCAAGTCAGGCTAATGAGGAAGCAGGAGGAGACCCTAACATGAATTTTTGGGCTCAGATGATGCAACAGCAGCAAGCGTTGCAACAACAATATCAGGAGCAACAGGCTCAGACTGCATTACAGCATCAGCAGATGATGCTTATGATGCAACAACAAGCCCAACAACAGGCCCAGTCCCAGCATCAATGGATGGAAATGATGCAATAGGGACAGGGAGTTTGTCAGCAGCCTCCACCACCTCCAGTGGTTGGTAATCCCGTGTTTCGGGAATTTAATATAAATCACCCTCCTGAGTTCAATGGAGAAGGTGATCCCCAGGAAGCCAAGAGATGGCTGAAACAGATGGAAAAGATCTTTCGGATGGCTGAGTGTTCGGAAGCTGATAAGGTGGTGTATGCCACAAATCACTTCAGAGGCGCAACGGAAGATTGGTGGGAATCTGCTCAGCGCAGAATGTTGGCAAGTGATGTAGAGGTTAATTGGGTGAATTTCAAGGAAGTGATGTTAGAAAAATATTTACCTTTTGTACTGGCAGTGAGTACAATGCTTCTAGAAACTAGGGTTTCTGTGCTGTGTTTTGGTCATGCCTCGGGAATGGTCCCGAGGTTACTATTTGTAGCCTTTTTTGGGCCTACCCGGTCATGGTTTTGGGCCTAAATCGTAAAAGGGCCAAAACCATGACTTGGGCGCCCTCGTCAGCTGCTGAGGGCGCCCCCAAAGGGTTATGTGTGATTGTCAAGTGGGCCCTATGCCCTCTTGGAGGACGTCCAGCCCTATTTTAAGGGTTCACACCCTTGGCTTTGGGGTCTTAATTCCTAGATAGTGAGAACTACGGTCCACAGCCCAACAAGCACGAGTCTTGGTACAAGGCGAAGTGATTAAACTGTTTACAGGGGGTTTGTCTATGACCTTTTGCCCAGCAAGTGGGACTTAGTAGCTACGAAGCCATGTGAAAAAATTTTATGAATACCAGCCCAACATGGGTGTTTAAAACCTGCATGGGTACTAGCCCAACATGGATACTAGCCCAACGTGGGTATTAGCTCCATGTTTTGTTTTGAGTACCTTAGTGGGCGGCACTAGCCCTACGAGAGTGTTGGGCGCCAGCCCAACAGGAATATTTATGCTAGCCCAACAAGCACAAGTCTTGGTACAAGGCGAAGTGATTAAACTGTGTGTAGCTCGCCGCGCCCTTTGGACCGCGTGTTGAGGACGCTTCTTATCGGGATCCGACGGTTGGCGTGAGGCGACCGTTCGCTCTCGTTGACGTGTCGTAATCTTAGCGGTTCTCGGAAATCGTGCCAACTTAAGTGACGTCATCTGCGCGTTTTCCCAGGCTTTTCACTTTAAACTTCTAATCAGTTCCTTTCTTTGTCTTTTCACTTTCCTTCTCCTTTCTTTGTCCGAAAAGCACGTCCCTCGCCAATTGCGAACGGTTTTTAGAATCAACGCTTTCCTCCAGAATCAAATCAGTCCCTTTCTTCGTCCAGCTTTTCTTCATTCGAAACAGGTAATCCCTTTTTTGGAATTCATCTTCTGGTCGTTAGCGCTTCGTTTTTGTAATTAAAACTAGGACATGGTAGTTATCAGGGAGTGTGATGGGAAGGGAAACGTGTTATCTCCGGCTAACTCGGAGGAAAGGGATGCGTTATTGAGAGAGGCGGTTAGGCTTGCGAAACGATCGGATGGGACCACCGATTGGGTTGCCTTTGAGAATGCCTACTATGGCCATTCCCTTTTAGGGGAGTTTTCGAGCGATTCGAGTGATAGCGAGGATAAAGACGATAGCGGGAATTCATCTGATTGTGTTATTCTTTCTGTTCGTCCAGGTCCCTCGAAAGAAAATCACGGTATGGCGTCCACTAGTGATTTGGGGCTAGGGGGTTCTCCTAGCGAAATGATGCGCTTGGAGTCCGTGTTTATGGATCCTGAATGAGTGGGGCTATTCCGAAGCAAGGTTAATGTTTCTTCGACAGGATGCGAAGATGATGTGGTGCTGGAGCCCTGCCGTCCTGGTGAGAAAGTATACTTACGGATGCCAAGGAGTAGGGCCCACGAGTTCTTCTACATGTATGCGGCGGTCTTTGAAGATTTGGGCGTGAAGTATCCATTCACGCCCTTCTCCGAAACTGTCCTGAGGTGGTTGAATGTGGCGCCCTCGCAGCTTCAGCCCAACAGTTGGGCGTTCATCCGGGCCTTTGAGATAGCTTGCGAGGGATTAGGCTTTGAGCCCTCCGCCGGGTGCTTCTTTAGCTTCTATGGTACTCGGGGGGTGGACAAATCGTCTTGGGTCTCTGTTGGCGCGCACCCTGGGAAACGGTTGTTCCCACCTTACGCCTCTCATTACAAGAACTGGAGACGGACATTCCTTAGGGTGAGGGGAGGGGGGCGCGTACACAATGAGTTAAAATTTCCCATTTGCTGGACGAGTTCCCCAGCTTCCATTACGGGGTATGCTTTCGAACAATT
This sequence comes from Medicago ruthenica, assembly GCA_018208015.1. Taxonomy (NCBI): domain Eukaryota; kingdom Viridiplantae; phylum Streptophyta; class Magnoliopsida; order Fabales; family Fabaceae; genus Medicago; species Medicago ruthenica. The sequence goes on from WNNG01000385.1 coordinate 268,675, forward strand.
GAGTGCGTATGAACAAGGTGTCGTTTCCTTCCTGGATAAAATGCTGCCCATGGATATCCGGGAGTTGCTGAATAGAGAGGGGGATGTCGATAGCTTAGAGACCTATTTGCGTGAGTTGACTTCATAACTTTGCTTGTCTAGCTTTTTGCCTTTCTCTTGATTAATTATTTGTGTAATGGCGCTGGCCTTTTGACTTGCAGAATCAATGGCGCCACTAACAGCTGCAGAGAGGAAGCAGTACTTGGCGGAGCTGAAGGCCAAGAGGTCGGGTGGGGTGGCTGATACTGGCGACTCTTCTGGGCTCATCCTTCGTAAGTCCAAAAAGAGAACCGAGATTGCTCTTGACGCTCAACCTGAGTGTACTGCGGACGTGGCGCAGGAGAAGACTCAGGACGAGAAGAAAAGGAAGGCGGCGGATCGGGAGGAGGGGGTGATAAAAGAGAGGAGGTCGAAACGGGCGCATTCTCATCCCGCCATTGAACTTTCTGGCCCCAGCCGGGATGTTCGGTCTTTCTGGGATAAGGATTTTGATTTCGAAGCCTACGTGAAAGAAAAGATGGTTTGCAACCCTGACGATGTGACAGCTGGGATGCAGAACCCTGTTCCTTTTGCGACGAGGGATATCGGCGTGAACTGTTTGCGGTCTATTATGCTTTTGATGTCCGTTGATTGCAAATATGCGGAGTCAGTTCGTAATGGAGAAACGTTGTTGGAAAGGGTGAAGCTGCTGGAGAAGGAATTACAAGAGGTTCAAGAGGGCAAGGAGAAAGAGGTCAAGGAGGCGGCGGAGGCGCTGAGGGCCGAGTTCCAAAAAAGGGCTCTAAGACGTCCTTCCCAGCTAGGTCAAGGAGAAAATCAGTGACCTGAAGGTTGGTCATGACGCTGACCTAGCTGGGAAGGACGCGGTGATCATTCGTTTGAGGAAAGAGGTCGCCTCGGGGGTTGATAGGGAGACGGCGTTGCAGGCTGAGGTTGCGGAAGCCAAAGGAGAACTGGCGCTGTCTTTTGAGACTGGGTTTGAGCGTGCGAAGGAGCAGGCCGCCTTCCTCCATCCTGAAGCTGATCTTTCGTCTATGGATTCGTTCAAGATAATCGTAGATGGCGTCCTTGTGGACGAACAATAGTCTTTGTTGTAACTTTAATTTACTTTGAACTTTCTTGAATTTGATGCGTGATTTGTACTATATTTCGTTGGTTTCTTGTTCAATGATGGCGATGATAATGCTTCTTGGGTGGTAGTTATTACTTGTACGTTTTCTCGATTTATTTAAGATTGTCGAATCCGTTGAGCTTTCCGGTGTTATTGCTCTATTGAGGCATCTTATGTATGAATTCTTTTATTTTCGCGACGTGTTTGTTTTCTTCTTGCGACGCCTTAGTGTTAAGGACTTAAGTGGCGATTTTATTTTTCGGCTCGCGACGTCTTAGAGCCCTCTTGGGGGTTAAGGAATTAGGCGGCGATCTTGTTTTTCGGCTCGCGACGTCTTAGAGCCCTCTTGGGGGTTAAGGAATTAGGCGGCGATCTTATTTTTCGGCTCGCGACGTCTTAGAGCCCTCTTGGGGGTTAAGGAATTAGGCGGCGATCTTATTTTTCGGCTCGCGACGTCTTAGAGCCCTCTTGGGGGTTAAGGAATTAGGCGGCGATCTTATTTTTCGGCTCGCGACGTCTTAGAGCCCTCTTGGGGGTTAAGGAATTAGGCGGCGATCTTATTTTAAGCTCACGACGTCTTAGAGCCCTGTCTTTTAGGGTTAAGGAATTAGGTGGCATTTTCATTTTAAGCACACGACGTCTTAGAGCCCTGTCTTTTAGGGTTAAGGAATTAGGTGGCAACCCCTTTGGGGTTAGGCGCGCCCTTTGTGAGTTGATGCTACCCCGCTTGTTTCGGCGATATCTGTGATATTGGAGTGAAACAGAGATAAGAGTAAACGGAAATAGGTGCCTCATTAAAAACCCAGCTCTCGCGGGGAAAAGAGTGCTCCCTTATTCCTCTTTGTTAATTGACATCAAAATACAAAAAATTCAAAAGAAAATGCAAGCAAGACTTCACAGCAGCTCGACCTTGTTTGGCTTGTTTGTAGGAATGGTGAAGTACTCAGCTGTAGTAATGGCGTAGGTTGGCGGCATTCCAGGTTCGTGGTATCGTGTCTCCATTCAGCTCCTCCAACTTGTATGCTCCGTGTGCTAGCTTTTCCCTGACTCGGTATGGTCCTTCCCAGTTGGGAAGTAACTTTCCAATTCGGGTGGGCGCGACGACCTGTCTTAAGACCAAATCTCCTTCTTTCATGTCTCTTGGTATTACTTTTGAATTGTACCGGCGGGCTGCTCTTTGTTTGGCGGCGAATTCCCGGATGTGGGCGGCCTCCCGTACCTCGTCAATCATGTCTATCCCGCATAGTAAGCTCGCTTCATTAGCCTCCTCTGAGAAGTTCTCCCGGCGCCACGTTGGTGTGTCAATTTCTACGGGCAGCATAGCGTCGGCGCCGTATACCATGGTGAACGGGGTTTCCTTGGTTGTGGAATGAGGCGTCGTGTGATATGACCAGAGCACTTCATGTAATTGGTCAGCCCAAAGTCCTTTGGCGTCGTCAAGCTTCTTTTTTATGCCGTTCAAGATCACCTTGTTTGCAGATTCGGCTTGCCCGTTTGCTTGGGGATGGATGACTGAAACAAACTTCGTCTGGATTCCGAGTTGATTGCAGAATTCTACCACCTTGGAACTGGCGAACTGAGTCCCGTTGTCAGATACTATAACTTTGGGAAGCCCAAACCTGCATATTATTTTCTTCCAGTAGAAGCGAATCACTCTGTCTGCCGTGATTTTGGCGACCGCTTCGGCCTCGACCCACTTCGTGAAGTAATCCACTCCGACTATGAGAAATTTCAGTTGTCCTGGTGCCAACGGGAATGGGCCTACAATATCCACTGCCCACTTATGGAAAGGCCATGGGGAAAAGACCGAGGTGAGTTCGCAGGCAGGGGCGTGCTTCTTATCAGAAAACCTTTGACACTTGTCACACTTTCGTACAAAGTCTGCGCTCTCTTGGATCATTGTTGGCCAGTAATAACCTGCTCTCAACAGCTTCGCGGCCAAGGATCGTCCGCCGATGTGGCTCCCGCACACGCCTTCGTGTACTTCTAAGAGGACGAGGTGGGTTTCGTTTTCACCTAAGCATCTGAGCAGAGGCGATGCCTTGCCTCTCTTGTATAATTTGCCAGCGACCATGCAACACTTCGAAGCCTTTTTTCGTATCTGCAGTTCTTCCTCCTTGCTTTTGGGATTAAACGCTCCCGTGAGGTATTTGATGAGAGGCGTCATCCATCCCTCCTCCTCATTCTCCACGGCGCCTACTTCCATGATCTCTGTGCTGGGGGCCGCCAGCACCTCCTGGATGACCGTTCTGTTGTTCCCCGGGCGTTTGGTGCTGGCCAGTTTAGACAAAAGGACGGCTCTTGAATTCTGTTCTCTTGGAACGTAGATTGCTTCGAAGAACTTGAAGGTGGAGGCTAAGCTGTTGACCTTTGCTAAGTATTTGGTAAGTTGACTGTCCTTCGCTTGGTACTCCCCGGTAATTTGGCTCGTCACCAACTGGGAGTCGCTCTTCGCCCTCAAATTTTCTGCTCCCATCTCTTGTGCCAGCTTCATGCCCGCTACCAGGGCTTCATACTCTGCTTGGTTGTTGCTCGCCTTGAACTCAAATCTCAGCGACTGCTCTATGATTAGGCCCCCTGGACCCTCCAACACTATGCCGGCTCCACTACCTTTGAGGTTTGATGATCCGTCGACCGATAACAACCATACGAAAGGGGCGACCTCTTCCACCGGGGATGAGAATTCTACTAGGAAGTCAGCCAGGACCTGTGACTTTATGCTGCCTCTAGGAAGATATTGAATGTCATATTCGGACAATTCCACTGCCCAGGATACCATTCTTCCCGCCAGGTCTGGTTTCCCCAACACTTGCTTGATGGGGTAGTTGGATTTGACAACAACTCTATGTCCTTGAAAATATGGTCGCAGCTTCCTCGCTGTTGCTACTACTGCTAGAGCCAGGCGTTCTATTTTCTGGTATCTCAGCTCGGCTCCCTTGAATACCTTGCTCACAAAGTACACTGGTTTTTCACCTTCGTCAGAATCTTGCACAAGGACAGAACTCATAGCATTTTCCGATATAGATAGGTAGAGGAAAAGGACGGCGCCTGCGTCTGGGCGATGCAGAACGGGCGGGCTGGAAAGGAACGTCTTAATCTTTGCGAACGCATCTTCGCACTCTTCCGTCCATTGGAAAAGTTCCTTCTTCTTTATTGAGGCAAAGAAAGAGAAAGCTTTATCGCCGGCGCATGATAAAAACCTGGAGAGCGCTGCGAGCCTACCCGTCAACTGCTGCACCTCCTTGATGCTAGTGGGGCTTCTCATGTTGATTATCGCCTGACACTTGTCAGGGTTTGCCTCGATACCGCGCCGGGTCAGCATGAAGCCTAGGAATTTTCCTGCGTGAACCCCAAAAGAGCATTTGGCCGGGTTGAGACGCATGTTATACGCGCGAACTTGATCGAAGATCTCTTCCAGGTCCTTTGCATGGCTTTTGTCATGTTTTGTTTTTACTACCAGATCGTCGATGTAGACCTCCAAATTCTTTCCGATTTGTTCTGCAAAGGCGGTGTCCATTAACCTTTGAAAGGTGGCGCCGGCATTCTTTAAGCCAAAAGGCATAACTTCGTAGTGGTAGTTGTGGTGATTAGTCATGAAGGCCGTTTTTGGGGCGTCGAGAGGATCCATCTTTATTTGGTTGTAACCGGAGTATGCGTCCATGAAACTCAGGGTTTGGTACCCTGACGCGTTGTCGATGAGGTGGTCAATGTTTGGGAGGGGATATGGGTCTTTTGGGCAAGCGGTGTTCAGATCGGTGTAGTCGACGCACATGCGCCATTTTCCGTTAGCTTTCTTTACGAGGACGACGTTCGCCAGCCAGGTAGGATACTTGATTTCACTTATGAAACGGGCGTCTTTTAACTTGGCCACCTCTTCATCTACTGCTTTCCTCCTTTCTTCGCCTAATTTCCTTTTGCGCTGAGCCACTGGCTTCACTCCTGGGCGTAGGGCGAGGTGGTGGCATACGATGGTAGGGTCGATGCCGGGCATGTCTGATGGTTGCCAGGCGAACAGGTCTAAGTTTCTTCTCAGGAGATCCACTAGATTTTGCTCTTCGGCGGGATCCAAAGAGGTCCCCACCTTGGTGGTTTGATGTGGCTCCGGGCCTATTGTGACTTCCTTCAGATCCTCCGTGGGTTCAAGACGTTCGTTCTGGAATTCTTCCCTTGGATCCAAGTCGATGACGTTAACTTGCAACGTTTCGCTGTGGCTGCGAAGTTGCTGGATCTGTTGCTGTACTGCTTTCGCCGCCTCCGGGTCCATGAACAACGAGGGCGACGGTGGTCGTTTTCGGGTTGGTTATCAGAGTTCAAAAAACTGCGATTGAAGGCTCCCGGTCGGGACTGCGAATTTCGGAGGGACTAACTGACGTTTTGAACAAGAAACGGGGCGTTTGATTAGAGTTAGAGGTAGGTCTAGGGTTGAATCACGGCGGATTCAAAGGCTTTGAGGTCACTTCTGGGAGGTATAGAGGATACACGGCGCTCTGATGGCTCTCAGGGGCCGTGGATCGATCGTTTTTCTCTGGGAGACGGTGGCTAGGTCAGTTTTACCGTAGCCCCACGGTGGGCGCCAACTGTACTGGCAGTGAGTACAATGCTTCTAGAAACTAGGGTTTCTGTGCTGTGTTTTGGTCATGCCTCGGGAATGGTCCCGAGGTTACTATTTGTAGCCTTTTTTGGGCCTACCCGGTCATGGTTTTGGGCCTAAATCGTAAAAGGGCCAAAACCATGACTTGGGCGCCCTCGTCAGCTGCTGAGGGCGCCCCCAAAGGGTTATGTGTGATTGTCAAGTGGGCCCTATGCCCTCTTGGAGGACGTCCAGCCCTATTTTAAGGGTTCACACCCTTGGCTTTGGGGTCTTAATTCCTAGATAGTGAGAACTACGGTCCACCTTTGTCCTACAAGGTGAAGAAGGAACATGAATTTCTCGAATTGAAACAGGGTAACATGTCTGTTATGGAGTTCACTAAGAAATTCGAGGAGTTGTCATATTCTACTCACAATGAGTACGCAGGAAATGAAAACTGGAAAATGAATCAATATAAGCGAGGCTTGAGGGGTGAAATTGACACCGCAGTGAGTCTTCAGAGGAACACGGGTTATGATGAACTGGTTCTTGATAGTTTGATTGCTGAAGCGGGTTTTGCAAAGACCGCTAGGGAAAGAGCTGTAGCTTTTGAGAAAAAGAAAGGTAAATTTCAAGATAAATACCATGATAAGCTGAAGCCAAAGGGTTCCCCTCAGAGAGGAAAGCATTCATACTCCCCACGGTCTAATCCTACTTGTAAGACATGTTGGAAATCACATTCTGGTGAATGCATGAGGGGCGCGGGTTTGTGTTATGGGTGCAGGAAACCTGGGCATATTTTGGCAAATTGTCCAGAAAGGAAAAGTAGAAGTGGAGCTGAAGGTACTACCACAAGCAAAGGCAGGGTGTATTCCTTGGATGGTCGGAAAGCTCTGGCTAACAAAGATTTAATTGCTGGTATGTGCTATCTTGGTCAGAATCCAGTTAAAGTTCTTTTTGATTGTGGTGCATCTTGTTCTTTTATTTCATATAAGTGTGTAGAAACACTACAGTTACCTATGTCACCATTGATTCCTCCTATGACGGTAACCACCGCTACAGAAGGCGGAGTCGTAGCAAATTATGTATGTGAGAATTGTCCTATCACGGTATCCAGTAAGATGTACTACATAGATTTGGTGTGTCTCCCTATGGTACAACTTGATGTGATTCTAGGAATGGATTGGCTCTCCGCTAATCATGTTTATATCGGATGTGCTGAAAAGAGTATCTTTATGCCAACAAGTGATACAACTGAAGGTGTGACTTTATCCGAATTGATTAATCGTACCCACCAATTAATTCAGTTTATTTGTGCTCAGGATAGAGGTTTTTATGTGATGGTTACTGTGACATCAGAATCAGAACTGAGTCCCAGTGACATACCAGTTGTTAATGATTATCTAGATGTTTTTCCGTCTGAGATAATCAGTTTACCTCCAGAACATGAAGTTGAGTTCTCTATCGACCTCATTTCAGGATCGGAGCCAGTATATGTGGCACCATATAGGATGTCACCATCAGAGCTTAAGGAATTGAAGTCCCAGTTAGAGGACTTGATTCAGAAACATTTTATCAGGCCTAGTGTGTCACCTTGGGGTGCACCAGTTTTGTTGGTTAAGAAGAAGGATGGTAGTATGAGATTGTGCATAGACTACCGCCAGTTGAACAAGGTAACTATTAAGAACAAGTATCCACTTCCAAGGATTGACGATCTTTTAGATCAGCTCAAGGGAGCAACGGTATTTTCTAAGATTGACCTTAGATCAGGATATCACCAGATTCGTATCAAATCGTCAGATGTATCCAAGATAGCGTTCAGAACACGTTACAGACATTACGAATTCCTAGTTATGCCATTTGGAGTGACTAATGCCCCAGCCGTGTTTATGGACTACATGAACATGATTTTTCAGCCTTATTTGGATCAGTTTGTGGTAATTTTCATTGATGATATTTTGATTTATTCAAAGGACCCTCAAGAACATGCCCAACATCTGGAGATTGTTTTGAACATTCTCACAGAAAAGCAGTTGTATGCCAAATTCAGTAAGTGTGAATTCTGGTTATCTGAAATTAAGTTTTTGGGTCACGTTATCTCTCAAGGAGGAGTGTCAGTGGACTCGTCGAAGGTTGAAGCTGTCCTTAATTGGGCCAGACCAATGAATGTGGCTGAAGTTAGAAGCTTTTTTGGGCTTAACAGGTTACTACCGAAGATTTATTATGAGGTTTTCTCAAATTGTTTTGCCTTTGACACGTCTCACTAGGAAGGAGGTGCCCTTCGTGTGGGACGAGGAGTGTGAGAAGAGCTTCAGAACCTTGAGAAAGAAATTATCTAAGGCTCCAGTGTTAGCAATACCGGATTCCGATAAGAGATACGTTGTATATTGTGATGCGTCCTCTAAAGGACCGGGTAGTGTGCTCATGCTGGAAGGGAATGTAATAGCGTATGCTTCACGACAACTTAAATCTCATGAGGAGAATTACCCCATTCATGACCTTGAGCTGGCAGCTATAGTTTTTGCTTTGAAAGTGTGGAGGCATCATTTATATGGTGCGCAGTTTGACTTGTTCAGTGACCACAAAAGTTTAAAGTATTTGTTTGATCAACGGGAATTGAACATGAGACAAAGGAGATGGATGGAATACTTGAAGGATTTTGATTTTGATTTAAAGTATCATCCAGGAAAGGCGAGCATAGTTGCTGATGCCTTGAGTAGGAAGTCCTTGGTTAGAGCAAAAGTGTTAATGCATACGTGTGGTTTGTATGAAAAGTTCAGAGACCTTAATCTCAGTGTCACTGAGATGGACAATGGCATTTTGTTGCAAAAACTAGAGATCACTTGTGATTTGTGGTCCAGAATCGCACAGGCTCAGGGATTGGATATGGACCTCCAGAGAAGGGTCGGTCAGATAGAGTTTTCAAGGGCATCAGATGGCACGTTGCTGTTTGATGGAATGATCTGTGTTCCAAATGATGCTGATTTGAAGAGGCTAATTTTGGAAGAAGCACACAAGAGTAGTTTCAGTATCCATTCGGGTACCACTAAGATGTATCAAGATCTGAAAAGAGATTATTGGTGGCCTGGTATAAAGACCGATATTGTGGAATTTGTATCACGATGTATTGTGTGTCAACAAGTAAATATTGAACACCAGAGGCCTGCAGGGATGTTAGTACCATTGGAAATCCCTCAGTGGAAATGGGAAGAGATATCTATGGATTTTGTAAGTAGACTACCTCGAACTCAGCGAGGACATGATTCAATTTGGGTAGTTGTTGACCGGTTAACTAAGTCTGCTCACTTTTTACCGGTTAGGACTACATACAAGGCTGCTCAGTATGCAGAGTTGTTTATTGCAGAGATTGTGAAACTGCATGGTGTTCCAACCAGTATTGTTTCGGATAGAGATCCAATTTTTACCTCTCACTTTTGGAAAGCTTTTCAAAGGGCTTTAGGAACGGGGTTAAAAATGAGTACGTCACATCATCCTCAAACGGATGGTCAATCCGAGAGAACTATTCAAACATTAGAGGATATGTTACGTGCATGCATCTTAGAAGATGGAGGAAGTTGGAATAATCATATGCCTTTGATTGAATTTTCTTACAACAACAGTTACCATTCCAGTATTGGAATGGCACCTTACGAGGCATTATATGGCAGAAAGTGTAGAACACCACTTTGTTGGGCAGAGGTCGGAGATAAAAGTATTATGGGACTCGAAATTATTCAGGAAACCACTCTGAAAATTAAATCTATTCAGGATAAAATCAGAACTGCTCAGAGTCGCCAGAAAAGTTATGCGGACAAGAGGCGAAGGCCTCTAGAGTTCGAAGTGGGAGATCACATTTTCGTGAAGGTTACACCTAAGTTGGGATTACGAGGCGTTTTCAGGACAAAGAAATTGTGTCCAAGATTTATTGGGCCATTTCAGATACTTAAACGCGTCGGTCCGACAACTTATCAGTTGGCCCTGCCACCGGCTATGTCAGGATTGCATGATGTTTTTCATGTCTCTCAGTTAGGGAAGTTCATTCCAGACCCTTTTCAACCAGTAGAGTTGGAAGCTATTGACTTGAGATCAGATTTAACGTTTCAACCAGAACCAGAACAGATTGTTGATCGTGATGTCAAGTCCTTGAGGAATAGAGAAATTCCAACTGTCAAGGTTGTATGGAAAGGTTCTCCCGACGGTGAAGCCACTTGGGAGCTAGAAACGGAGATGCAAAGGAACTATCCGCAGAAACACAAGTTTTTCTGCCAGGTTTTTGGATTAGCATGCTCTCCCCAATGAAGATTACCGAGTGTTCGTAATGCGACGTCGGTCCACTTTCCATCTTACCTGTCCAGTCTTGTCTCATCAAGTCCATCAGTTATACAATCACACAAGTCAATCCTTCCTACAGTCATACAAGTCGTACTATCATACATACATTCATACATTCATGCATATACATCATACAAACAACATCATTCATACATGGTTGCATTAACCACCATGAGTCTTGCTTTAACTATCTTTTCTTACCAATCAATCATGAACAATTTGTAACCTTCCTTTTTCCCAAGTGTCGTCCTCGGTGTGTCTGGCCCAGAGATGTCACCCTCTTTATGCCAAGTGGCAGTTCTTTAATGAACAGCTTGTGCATCTTTTATCTTGTCTTTTTGCCAAGTGGCAGTTCTTTAACGAACAACTTGTGCATGTCTTTATTTTGTTTTGTCGTCAATGGCTAGTTCGGCAATATCCCGAACAGTTGACATTTATCTTTGTTTCTTGTTGTCAGTGGCTAGTTCGGCAATATCCCGAACAGCTGACATTTATCTTTGTTTCTTGTCGTCAGTGGCTAGTTCGGCAATATCCCGAACAACTGACATTTATCTTTGTTTCTCGTCGTCAGTGGCTAGTTCGGCAATATCCCGAACAGCTGACATTTATCTTTGTTTCTTGTCGTCAGTGGCTAGTTCGGCAATATCCCAAACAGCTGACATTTATCTTTGTTTCTTGTCGTCAGTGGCTAGTTCGGCAACATCCCAAACAACTGACAATTATCTTTGTTTCTTGTTGTCAGTGGCTAGTTCGGCAATATCCCGAACGACAATATCCCGAACAGCTGATATTTATCTTTGTTTCTCGTCGTCAGTGGCTAGTTCGGCAATATCCCGAACAGCTGACATTTATCTTTGTTTCTCGTCGTCAATGGGTAGTTCGGCAATATCCCGAACAGCTGACATTTATCTTTGTTTCTCGTCGTCAGTGGCTAGTTCGGCAATATCCCGAACAACTGACATTTATCTTTGTTTCTTGTCGTCAGTGGCTAGTTCGGCAATATCCCGAACAACTGACATTTATGTTTGTTTCTCGTCGTCAGTGACTTGTGCATCTTTTATCTTGTCCTTTTGCCAAGTGGAAGTTCTTTAACGAACAGCTTGTGCATGTCTTTATTTTGTTTTGTCGTCAATGGCTAGTTCGACAATATCCCGAACAGCTGACATTTATCTTTGTTTCTTGTTGTCAGTGGCTAGTTCGGCAATATCCCGAACAGCTGACATTTATCTTTGTTTCTTGTCGTCAGTGGCTAGTTCGGCAATATCCCGAACAACTGACATTTATCTTTGTTTCTCGTCGTCAGTGGCTAGTTCGGCAATATCCCGAACAACTGACATTTATCTTTGTTTCTCGTCATCAGTGGCTAGTTCCGCAATATCCCGAACAACTGACATTTATCTTTGTTTCTTGTCATCAGTGGCTAGTTCGGCAATATCCCGAACAGCTGACATTTATCTTTGTTTCTCGTCATCAGTGGCTAGTTCGGCATATCCCGAACAGCTGACATTTATCTTTGTTTCTCGTCGTCAATGGCTAGTTCGGCAATATCCCGAACAGCTGACATTTATCTTTGTTTCTTGTCGTCAGTGGCTAGTTCGGCAATATCCCGAACAGCTGACATTTATCTTTGTTTCTTGTCGTCAGTGGCTAGTTCGACAATATCCTGAACAGCTAACACTTACCTTTTTATCCTTCATTTTGTCGTCTAGTGGCTAGTTCTACAACCGAACAGCTGAAAAATTACATTTACTTCCGTCTTTACCTCAAGTGGCAAGCTCTACAAACGAGCAGCTTGTGGTCAGTGTCTTTTCACCATATCATCTTTCCTTTTCAGCTATCAATGTGATAGTTGATCCTTTTCACCAGTCAAACCATATTATCCCCAGTGGAGTCAGATCCTGTTCTTTCGCGAGCTCGGGTATCCTTTTTGTTGTTTCTTTACCTGTTTGAATCATCTACGCCGTCTTGCATCCACATTTGCATCACGAGCATTTCACATTTTTCTTAGGTCCAAAATTGGCGTACTCTGTATTTAATTCCCTTCGGCCCGCCGAATCAAAGATTTTCATCTTCATATCTCTGGACGAAGAAACTTAAACAGGGGCATCTGTCATACCCCAATTTTTGACCTAAGATTCCATTTTATGTCTTTTGGCCCAAAACTTTTTGTCTTTTCGAGAAGAATTTCGGCAGAAAGGTATTTTAAAATACCTCATCTTTGGTTTTTTGAGCCAATTCAACCACAAATTTTTGCGCTACCCAAAACTACAACATCTGCGTGATCCACCTGGTTCTATGGTTTACTAGAATTCTGCGTGATCCACCTGGTTCTATGGTTTACTAGAATTCTGCGTGATCCACCTGGTTCTATGGTTAACTAGAATTCTGCGCGATCCACCTGGTTCTATGGTTAACTAGAATTCTGCATTATCCACCTGGTTCTATGTTCAAATAGAATTCTGTTCGTTTTAGGGACATTTTTTTTATCTTTATTTATTTCTTTTTATTCTTCATATTTACTTTTATTTCTCATTTTTTGTTATTCTGCTTTTTTTTATTATTATTATTATTATTATTATTATTATTATTTATTTATTTATTTTCTTTTATTATTATTATTATTATTATTATTATTATTATTATTATTATTTTCGATTTTTTGTAAAAATGGTCAGATCACTGCAGGGGGCGCCCCCTTTCTTCCTGTCTTCTTTCACCATCAAATCTTCCAAAATCAGCCCCAAAATCTTCAAAAGATCACAACGTCACTTCCTCCATAACTGTTAACCAAACTCTAACAAAAAAAAAGCCTCAACATTCAAAAATGCCTATAACAGAGACCCAAAAAATCAGAGGTGAGGGGAATTTTTCAGAAAGGAAAAAACAACAGAGTCACAAACCAAAATTTTCAACAACACAAACCCAGCAACACAAAACAACACTAACCCTAAAAAACTACATAGAACCACCACTCCCTCCTCCAAACCACAAACAAAAAACCACACAAAACAAACCCATCTCCCATAATACATTCAGCCACCCTCTCCTCCCAACCACCCAAAATCGAACCACACCAAACAACCACCAAAACCAGCCGCGCCTTCCTCCCTCAAACACACAAAACAGCCGCGCCTTCCTCCCTCGAAAACAAACACAACCGAACCACCAACCACCTACAAAAAAACAAACAAACACAAACACAGCCGCCGCCGTCTAGGCCGGCGGCCACCGCGCCGGAATTTTTTCCGGCCACCGGAAGAGTAGAGAGAAGGGAGAGAAGAGAGAGGGGCGGTTTTGGTAGAGAGATGTTTAGAGAGAGAAAGAAAAGAAAGAAATGAGAGGTTTGTGAAGGGTTGGGATATTTATATCCCTCCCTGATTCTGTGCGCGTGGGTGCATGCTTTAGCGTGCACCCTCACATCCCAGGCCCTCTGATCTGGATCATACGACCATTTTTGCATCTCCTCGTGATCAGATCAGGGCCCTCTGATTTTAATCAGACGGTCCAGATCTAATCACGCTGGCCCAATGCATTTGGGCATGTTTACTTCCTATCTGTTATTTTCCCTACTTCCTGCACCCCCCATTTATTTTTTTCACACCTCCCTGTTTATTTCTTTTATTTTTCTTTGCATTTTTACTATTTCTTTTTTTATTGTTCTTTTACTTCTTATTATCTCAGTTGCTCATATTTAACATCATCTGATGCATTTTATTTTATTTTCATTTGTCATTTTATTTATCTATTTACGCCATTAGAATGTATTTTAGGAACAATGTAAATATAAATGAGAATATTGCACCGACACCCACATTTATTTATTCTGCTTTATGTCAAAAATCAAAATAAGTGATTAGTATAATCCAAGGAAAAGGGGACATTCATTTTGACCCAACGTCATTATGAAATCTCTCGCGCTTAGTTTACTTTTTTATCACGCTTAATCTTTTAGACTCCAAGTAGAAAAATAATCAAAAAAGGTCAAATAGTCAAAAATCAAAAAAACATTTCATATAATCAAAATCCCAAAAAAAATCAACCTTGGACTTCAAACCAAGAGTATTTTCTTTCTTAATCAAACTTTAATTGTCCAAACTTTTTCATCAATTTAAAATCAATCAAACTCATTTTTTATTATTCTATGCCTTTTCGGCCTCTTATCTTCTCAAAAAACATTTTCAAAACTTTAAAATCAGTCAAAACAAATCACTCGGTTTTTTACCCCGAACTACGTGATTTTGATCCCGCTCGGGTATGTAGGCAAAAAACTTTGTCTTTCCAAATCAATAAAAATAACAAAAACATTTTCCTCTTCAACAAAATAACAAAAACATTTTCTTTCCTTTTTTAAACTCATCATTCTAATCCTTTTACACTTAAGCATTTATTTACAAACAAGTAATCAATTTTAGCATAAAGATAATTAAAAAAAAAAGAAGAGGTTCCTATAGAGTACTATAGACGTTTAGGGTGCTAATACCTTCCCTTCGCGTAACCAACCCCCAGACCTTGATCTCTAAAAATATAGGGTTTTTTCGAACTTTCCCCTTTTCCTTGGAAAAATAAAAGATCGGTGGTGAACTTAAAATTGTGAGTCAACGCTAACTAATAGCTTGATATCTGAAAAATCACCGCGACAATACCTGATTGTATTGAACACATATTGATTAATGAAACACTTTAAGCTTTTTCCCTTAAAAAAATTGTGTCATTGCAGGGTGACAGAGTCCTGTTTTTTAATCTTTATAAATAAATTATATTGTGTTTTTCTTTTTATTTATCAACGAAATTATTTGTCCATGTTTGTTCATATTTGTCCATGTTTTTTTAGCAAAGGCAGAACTAATTCATTCCATTAAAGAATAACGGGTACAATGTAGATGGTACTTCATAAAAAATATGGGGGCTAAGGTGAGATAAGGAAGCTCTAGCTATGTTATGAGCTACCCTATTTGTTTGCCTCCTGACATAGCTCACAATAAAATTATTGCGAGATGACAATAGATCCTTACATCTAGAAATAATATCTCCGAACTCATTGTTTGGAGTAGAGTTGGAGTTAATAGTATCAACAAGTAACCTACAATCAGACTCAAAGATAACAGATGGCATGTGACAATTAATAACAATGTTTATAGCCTCAAATAAGCCTAGCGCTTCAACTTCTGGAGGAGTAGAATTGAAATAGGAATACTTCGCGAAGCCTAACAACAACGCCCCAGAGGAGTCTCTAAAGCATATGCCAAGACCCGTAATAGTGTTGTTGTTAAATAGTGCACAATCCACATTACATTTCACAGAGGCAGAGATTTTTCCCACAAAGTTTGTTGATGTGTACCCTGACTCGGTTGCCTTGCTTTTTGCATATACATCCATTCTTGGAGAGAATTTTTAGCCCGCAACACAATAGATTCAGAAGGTGCGTCTATGCCTTCCCATAACTTGGAATTTCGACTTTTCCACAGACTCCAGAGAATCATGGACGCCATCTCTTGTTGCTGAACCGAGATCTTGTCATATATATATATATATATCACGTTTTTTATGTTTATTAGTGATAAATAATAGTATCGTGTTTTTATATATCGGTGAAGTTTTTTTTTTTTTTTTTATATTTATCAAAGAAATATGTTTGCCTATTTTTCTTTATGTATCAATCACAAATATTTGTCCCTTGTTTTTTTTAGAATTATCAATTACAAATATTTCTCCAATGTTTTTTATGTATCAATGACTAATATATTTATAGTGTTTTTTTTATATTTATCAGTGATAAATATTTGACCAATAATTTTTTTATGTATCAATGATAAAGATTTATCCTATGCTTTTTTATATTTATCATGACAAATATATGTTATGTGTTTATTAATGACAAATATTTTTCTCATTTTTATATATTTATCAGTCATAAAAACTTTGTAAAAAAACTGTGATAAATACTTGTCTTGTACTCTTTTATGTATCAGTTACAAATATTCATCCCGCGTTTTTTTTTAATATTTATCATTGAGAAAAATTTGTCTAGTATTTTTTTTTAATATTTATCAATGATAAATATTTGTTCCATGTTTTTTTATGTATCAGTGATTAATAGTTGTTACATACACATTTTAATATTTATCATTGATAAATAATTGTCCAGTATTTTTTTGATATTTATCAATGACAAATATTTTTCTAAATATTTGTCCCGTACTTTTTATGTATCAATGATAAATACAAGTCTTGTGTGTGTTTTTTATAAAATGTTTTAGTCATATATATTAGTTCCATAATTTTTTATGCATTAGGAACAAATATTAGACTTGTGTTTCTTTCTTTATCTGTGACAAATATATGTCCCATGTTTATTTTATACATAACAGACAAATATTTATCATGTTTTTTTAATATTTATTAGTGAAGAATATTTTTCTTGTATTTTTTTAACGTAGTAGTAACACATATTTGTCTTGTGATTTTTTATACATTTTATCTTTTTTTAATGTATCAACGACAAATATTTTTATATTTATTAGTGACAAATATTTGTCTTGTGTTTTTTATATATCAATGACAAATATTTTTTTAAATAAATAAATATAATTTATTTATGTTTGTCAAAAAATACTCTTCAGTAATAAATATGTGTTACAGTAATTTTGAATTGTTTTTTAATTGGTAATATATTTTCATACGTAGGAACGCCATTTTTGAAGTAGGTTTTTAATAGTGGCATATATCATATCAAAGGAATATCATAATTTTGTAACGAAAAAAAAAGGAATATCATAATTTAAAAAGAAGTGAATTATGTAAATTGAATGCAATTAAATGAAATTAATATCTTGTTATTAGAATCTTTAAAAAAAATCTTGTTATTAGAACTCGTTTTTATTTAATTTTTAGCATTATACACCGTAATTACCATGAGTTGACACATGTAAGTTTTCATTAGAATTTCATTTTGATATGCCATGTCTACTTGATTCTCAAATGTATGGATAAGAGATATGAGATAGGAAATAGGAGATAGGAGATAAATCTCTAATAAAAATGCATAGTATTAAAAAAGTTGTTAACATAATCTATTTTCTTTTTTTATTTGAAGACATTGCATGTAATATGTTATATGTTTGTAATTTTTTATCTATAATGCGTGTTTATTTTATATATTTACCTCTATAATTATTAATATCATAAGAGATAGAAAATGAATTTACATTTTTAAACAATAAATTGAATAGGAAAATATTTGTAAGAAAATGATCAATGTATATAAAAATTTATAAAATGTTTTATATTAGAGAACAAAGAAAAAGTGAAAATGAATTTTATAAAAATGATACACATCATTATTATAAACAAAACAATCACTTTTTAGCTTAAATAATGTATATGGTTAATATAATCACTCAAGAAAGGAAATCCACTCTCAATAGTATTAGTTCCTATAGTCTTATATGAACAAACCTTGTTCAACGCCTCTTCACCTAATACTGTAACACCCATACTAAATTTGTCTAGAATATTTAGCATGTGTATTAATTTGATACTGGATACATTAAAATTTTCGATAATAATAATAATACAAATACAACTAAATGAATACGAACATGCTCGTTTATACAACCAATCAAGTACCATAAAAATACACTTATACAAATATCTGACAGCCCCTGAGTTGGTACATGTCGAGCATCCGCACTCCATTCAGCGCCTCCCTAAAGAACTTCATCACGAACCTCTTGCTTACCTGTAAACCTCCACCAGAAGGATTGGGATGAGACATAATGTCTCAGTGAGCTCCAGCCCAACCTACTGTTGGCAACCTCGGGGAAACGTAGGGTCTCCATGCACTAACTCTTGGCAATCTCGGGGATTCCTACGATCGCCGTCATTCTCTACATATTTCGCGATCAAGGGAAAAACTAGGATCGCTATATGTCTTTATCTTATACTGAACATATTCATAATCTCGTGCTTAGTGATCTGGGGACATCCTATGATAACTTACTGTTATCTGATGACTACTTTGTCATATATTTCATCGTAATATATATATATATATATATACATACATACATCTTTCTGTTAACATTAAGTTAGAAAGTTAGCGTTGAACAAACAATAATTATCTGAGTTCATTTTACAGAGTGCATCCAGGTGGAGTAACCCCGAAGTACATCTCCCATCATACCGGTGAAATTCCTATCTGAGGCTAACAACAGACTCCTCTTATCGTCGTACAGGACTTACATAGAAACAACGCATGTCCACTACTAACGGGGAACCTCGACTCCACTACTAACGGGGAGCCTGAGAATCACGACTTAACTTATTTTATTACCGTGTAGGACTTACATCTAAAGAACGCCTAACCACTACTAACGAGGTACCTTAACTCCACTACTAGCGGGGAGTCATAGAGTCACGACTTAACATTAAATTAGCATATTCTTATATATACGTATAACATTGTAATCTTACGTGTGGACAACCCTCTCGGAGAAATCCCATCCGGCATAATCCGGAGTCTGCTGAACACGTATAATCTTTAATTTACTTTTTGTAAGTATATCTGATACTTTACTGTTCATATGCATATCAAATGCACTCGTCAGGTAATTAATCATAAGGTACTTAACCTATACATAAGGTTCTAAGCTTATCGTTCTCATAAGCCACTTACTTGGTCGTTGGAAATCCAACTCTTAAGCTTATCTAAAGCTTTGAATGTTGAAACATTCCTTGTACTTTTGTACATAAAGTGTACACACTTAAATCTTGCTTTCCTATCAAAGGATTCAGACATATCGTTATCATATGTCGCACTTAGGGACTTACTATTCCACTTACTTAATTGTTGGGAACTAGGCCCCTTAGCTTACTTGAAGCCTATAGGTAATCTCTACCCATTGTCATAATTGACGTCTAAATCCCATAGGGATTAGAACCTTAATGTTGTTGAAATATCAATCCCTACTCTCTTGTTAACACAAGACAATTATATGATCTTTTCTTCCATTTCTAAATGTACAAGACATTCTGGTGTTGTATGGACGGTTTTCTGGCCTTGAAACAAGTTTTCAAAAAGGAGGTGGCATTCTGCCTTTGTCATGGCACAATGGCTTTTGTCATGGCACGATGGATGTGCTGATCCATATGATCATGGCACGACAGGTTCTGTCGTGGCACGACAAACCCAGTGTTGCCAGGCCCTGTAGCTTTTCCAGCAAGTTCAAACACGAATTTAAACAAAATCACAGCACCAGCAAGTCAATATACATCAAAATCAAGGGTTTTAGACTAGAAAGATCATAGCATATCAAGTATTAACAAAAGGGAAACTAACATATAAGAATTGAACCTAATCATTCAAGTTTTCTTCACCTCTCAAAATTTCCCAATAAGGGTAAAATCATA
The DNA here is from genome assembly GCA_018208015.1 of Medicago ruthenica. NCBI lineage: Eukaryota > Viridiplantae > Streptophyta > Magnoliopsida > Fabales > Fabaceae > Medicago > Medicago ruthenica. Next base: position 288,135 of record WNNG01000385.1, read on the forward strand.
GGGAGCTCACCTCAATTGCTTGCTTTGATTCCTTGCCATGCTTCCACTCCAAAACCCTAGCTTGGTTCATCTTCTTTCCTCTTGATTCTTGGCAAGCTTATTCAAACCCTAGATCCATTCCCTTCTTTTCTTCCTTGTTTTCCTTAGCTTTTCTTGTCTCAAAACTCCCAAAAGTGTGCTTGCCCATGTACTTGACCATATGGGAGGATGATTAAATGAAGATGGAAGTGAGGAGGGGGAGAGGATGGCGTGAGGTTTAGAGAGAAGGGAGAGGATTGATGTTAGAGAGAGGAAGAAGGATGAAGAATGAAGTAAATAATGGCTCTTGCCATATATAAAAGCCCATAAGCGGTAATTACTGAATTGCCCTTCATTAAAATATCTCTGATTCGACGTCTCGTCACTGATAATTATTCGAGTCATGAGCGGGTTATTACACTCTACCCCCCTTAAAGAAATTTCGTCCTCGAAATTTAGAATCCTCTCAAGATCATATATGAATGAATCTCTCATACTTCCTCCTCTACTAGCCAATTCTCCAGTTCAACTTGCTTATCGGAATCCCATCGTTTCCAACTCTATAAGTCGAAAATACTCGACAATCTTTTCTTTAACTGAAAGGCTTGATGTACATTACATAACTCTTACGTAGTAGGATATGTGGTTGTCTGAACCATCTTATCCCACTCACTTGACTATGTTCCTTGTTCGGCTCACTTCTTACAATTCCAACTTAAGGTTACCAAACCTCGGATACTTTTACTGGATAATCTTATCCTCCTCAAATATTCCCACTCTTCAATGGGTTTATTGCACTGCAACTAATTCCAATGAATTCTTATCTTTATCTTTCGTCTCATACGACGACATCTTACTTATAGACTTATATCATACAATTCCATATAGAATCATCCTTACACCGAAAAACATCTGATATTGTGTATACGCATGCAAATGCAAGGATTATTCCAACTTCATTTAATATTCCAAGTATAAGCAGGAGGCTTCACTTCTAGAACCTGCTCCTTTCTTTCCGACATCTGGGTGTGCTACTTATCACAACCATAATCATTACTTCCACTTTAAAATTCTTAAGAGTTCGCAGAATTCTTGCAGATTACTCGTGCTCTGCTTCAATTGGTCTACAACGTCACTTATCTTAATAACTTAGAAATCATTCTTCATTACTAGGAGCTTGTTAATCTTCTATCGCTTGCGTCACAACTTATCCTCGAATCCTTATCGTAGCGTTAATATTTTCTATACTGATAAATCCAAAACTCATAGGAGTTTAGTCCAAGTGATGAGTGGTATAAGCCGTCTCACATATCATCATATAGTACCATTCATAGCACATAATTTACATACATATTTGAGTACGTGTACACTACTAACGGGTACACAGTACGTCACATCATCCTTGTCCGATTAACGGGACATCATTCTTGATCTAAACATGTTTGAGACATTATCACATCAACTGGAGATCTTTTTCTTACTCTTAACTTAGGTTTATTCCTTGAGTATACATCAACCCATAACGTAAATTATGGTTTCATTCCATCGGCATCATAAACTTATTTCTCATTTTTGAACATCGAGTTCAAGATCCTTGAATATTCTTAACTAAAACACATTCAATATCAACAAACCTGTTCTGATTAGCATCTTCTCACTTTAAAACATTACTAGTTGCGTACCTTAGTTACTTATACATGTCACATAACTGAAAAAGAATGTATTACACTACTGTCTAAGTAGCATAAACACTGCCCGATAAGTATACATTACTAAACATAACCCGGTACATGCGACATGTTAACATCACGTGGGTACAATGTGGAATAAACTTACATGCCACTGCATTGTCGTTTCTAATCAATGCTTCAAATTCAGAAATATCATCTTGCAAGTGCAATTTGTACTACTGTTGTCTCATTCTTAATTTTCTTTAGACTAAACTTACCCTTCAAGTATACTTGATATTACTGAGCAAAAAATAGCTGAACTACCGTTTTAGCGGTGACTTACATTGATTTAGACTTAATGTGCTAGAAACACATCCTTCTTATTTCTTACCATATATTCTTAAACTATTTCGAGATTCCATATCTCATGGGTTTCGTGGTTTGAAGTATTCCTCAACTTAGCTTCTACAATTTTCCATTAGAACTTGTGATATGTTCAAGTCGTCTCTACCTACTGCTATTCCGTGTTATAAGAATTAAGCACTTAACACCTTCCATGCAACTTCTGGCAAGAATTTAACAAGCCTTCTTATTCCCTAAGCTTCAGCTTAGCATTGTTCGTTAATTCATTCTGGGATTTCTTCTCCACTGCGCAACTCTGATTTTTAACGGCTCGAGTTAGGATTGAAGTAATACACCACTATTGCCATATAAAATCTCTGTGACTAATCTTTTTACTTTATCACTTTGTAGTTACCATAACAAAACCATCTTACGTTATTGTTTCTCTTGTGGCTTAAACCACCTGCTTAACTTACTGATTGGTCATCTCCTGACTTTGTGTTTCCCTTCGGACATAAACAATATACTTGTTTTTGCGAAATTACGCCAAAACCTATAAACAGCTTATACACTAGTTCTCATGTACGCTCAATCATAGGTTACGTCTCTTCGAGAACCCGATTAATTGATCTTAATCTTCAGCACTTATCATTATCTATTGGATTCCTCCAGTAACTTGTTACTGTATTCAAAATTTAAATCTTGATCTTATTATCTGAATGATTTTTCATATAGTTTGAACAATCCAAAATCTGTACTTCTTACCGCCTTCGGAAGCTTATCAACACGAGGTGATCTCTTTCAGCTTCTAGAATAATTGTGGAAGGATAAACCCATCGGTTAAAAACATAAAACTCCTTAACATTAACCACAATCTTAACTTGGGTGCTAGCGACGATCTTCCATATAATAAAGTCTCCAAAATAATTCTTGGCCAATTTATGTTTATTCCTTAAAAACTGGTCTACTATAATCCTGTGTTGTCTTAAACATGACTTCTTCATCCAATCAAGGGAGTTCAATACTGATCGTCCGTCAACTTATTATTTAATATTTCTTTTTGAGCTTATCTTATTCCCAGTCTTCTTGTCAACAAGAACACGTCCGAGACACCCTTCAATCTGCAACAGATCTTATCATTACTACTTACTCATCCATCCTGGGTCCTAGGTTGCATACCATCTTTTCTTCTTAAGGAGTGCTCCACTGTCATTCTCGTGGCACGAGAAGCATGGGTCGTGGCACGATAGAAGCTCTCGTGGCACGATAATTCCAACGAGTTCAGACTCTGTAGTTTTATCTGTCCCAAATAATTCGCTTAGTCCATAATCAAGTCTCTTAGTTGTTTGGATGTTAAAATCTCGTCCGGTTCGAGTGTGCGAGTCCTTTGATTCTTACACACTCCATCCTCACTGGGAGTCTAGAGCTTCCAATAATCGACTGATAATTTCTTATGTCTTCCACAGACGAGGCATCGCTCACGATGCGTCCAACTGGGTTAGGGTACTTGACCTTACTCTTAAATATCTCTTATGTTCCTGAACTTCGCCATTAACAGACTTAGTTACCTTACGGTTTGATGGCCACCATTTGACATTGAATACTTCTTCGCCAATTCCGTCTTAAAAAATCTAAAGCCTTAATCTTCGCCCTTCTTACACTTCATTCCTCCACGGTCGCATTCAGCTCTCAGACATTTGTCCTAACTGTCATATACTAGATTGAGTTGATCAGGCTCAACTAGTTGTGACATTTAGAACAATATCCGGAACCCAATGGTCCCAATGCTTTTATTGAATTTTTAATGACCCAAGGCACGGTCTGAATCGACCTGCTCTGATACCAATTGTAACACCCATACTAAATTTGTCTAGAATATTTAGCATGTGTATTAATCTGATACTGGATACATTAAAATTTTCGATAATAATAATAATACAAATACAACTAAATGAATACGAACATGCTCGTTTATACAACCAATCAAGTACCATAAAAATACACTTATACAAATATATGACAACCCCTGAGCTGATACATGCCGAGCATCCGCACTCCATTCAGCGCCTCCCTGAAGAACTTCATCACGAACCTCTTGCTTACCTGTAAACCTGCACCAGAAGGATCGAGATGAGACATAATGTCTCAGTGAGCTCCAGCCCAACCTACTGTTGGCAACCTCAGGGAAACGTAGGGTCGCCATGCACTAACTCTTGGCAATCTCGGGGATTCCTACGATCGCCGTCATTCTCTACATATTTCGCGATCAAGGGAAAAACTAGGACGCTATTGTCTTTATCTTATACTGAACATATTCATAATCTCGTACTTAGTGATCTGGGGACATCCTATGATCACTTACTGTAATCTGATGACTACTTTGTCATATATTTTATCGTAATATATATATATATATATATATATATATATATATATACACATACATCTTTCTGTTAACATTAAGCTAGAAAATTAGCGTTGAACAAACAATAATTATCTGAGTTCATTTTACAGAGTGCATCCGGGTGGAGTAACCCCGAAGTACATCTCCCATCATACCGGTGAAATTCCTATCTGAGGCTAACACCAGACTCCTCTTATCGTCGTACAGGACTTACATAGAAACAACGCCTGTCCGCTACTAACGGGGAACCTCGACTCCACTACTAACGGGGAGCCTGAGAATCACGACTTAACTTATCTTATTGTCGTGTAGGACTTACATCTAAAGAACGCCTAACCACTACTAACGGGGTACCTTAACTCCACTACTAGCGGGGAGTCATAGAGTCACGACTTAACATTAAATTAGCATATTCTTATATATACGTATAACATTGTAATCTTACGTGTGGACAACCCACTCGAAGAAATCCCATCCGGCATAATCCGGGCGGACTACTAGCGGCCCCCGCGATGTACTCATGGTCTTCTCCACAGCCCCTGGGACTACTAACGGCCCATGTGGAGTTTCATGCCTTCCGTGGGAATCGAACCGTGTACCTGGGACATAAGTACAAGTTCAATGCATTCCCACTACCAATTGAGCTACTAGCTCAATTGGTAGTGGGAATGCATTGAACTTGTACTTATGCCCCAGGTACACGGTTCGATTCCCACGGAAGGCATGAAACTCCACATGGGCCGTTAGTAGTCCCAGGGGCTGTGGAGAAGACCATGAGTACATCGCGGGGGCCGCTAGTAGTCCGCCCGGATGTTACAAATACTACCCGTGTATTTCTATCTAGGACTCCCCCTAAATATGAGAAACCCCTCTCACTTCCTCTCAATCACTAAATATGAGAAACCCCTTTCACTTCCTCTCAATCACACTTTAAAAACGGCGGATTACAACTCCACTAAAACAAACCAACACTATGCTTTTGATAATCTGTAGCAGCACTAGAGTAGTGTACAAACAGATGAATTACAACTCGACTAAAACAAACCAACTCTAAGCCTTTTGATTGATCAATGGCAACGCTAGAGTGGTGTACAAAACAAATACAAAGACTCAAATACGAAACCCTAATACTCAGTTCTTCTAATCCTGATTTCGTTCGTTGTAGTTAGGGTTGAGTCTCCTTATAAAGTCATTCATCTGCATGGGCTTTTTCTTCAACGGGTTAAACACATTAGCTGTCCATAAATATATTTTCGGCACCAATCTTCTAGAAGCACGCGAGATATTTGAAACAAATATATCTTGGAAATAACCTGAAGCGCACGACAACTTAAATTGACCTCAAATAATCTTCTAAAAACACAACGTAACTTGGAGCATAAGAGAACAAACAATGCTTCTAGAAATATGCGAGAAATACGATACACCACCTTGAGCCTAGATGATGCACTACATGCTGGAACATCTTGTCTCACATCTTGCCAGAACATATTGTTTTAACTAAATAAAGCCAATCAATAATAAAAAACACAACATAATGTATTTGTCCCCTTAAAAAAAAACTAATGTATTTGTGAACATTGCCTCTATCGCCTTAGATTTATTTTATGACACTCATCATGTTCCTTAATCCAACCATTGCGAATTCAACCTTTAAAAGAGAAGCTTTAAGGCTAGTTTTTTTTTTTTTTGGTCATGTAGCTTTGTGGCTAAAAATTCTCCTTTTAAGGAGAATAAGTGGGGGTGTCTGGGGTAAGACTAATTTTGTTTTTTTTAGAGGTAAGATTAGCTTTGTTGAAAAACATTTTTAGTTTATATAGAAGTTGGTGGTTACCTTAAGTCTTCAAATCTTTTAATTTTATTTTATATCTCAAATCTTTCGCCGAGTCCCAAATTTATTTATTGAAAATGAGATTTTAAAAGATTTTGGGGAAAAAATTGATGATATGGTCATATTTCATTAATTTTTAAAAGAGATGGATTAAAATCATAAAGACTAAAAGTGTAATTATGTCACCCACAAAGGTTGAATGTAATGGAAGAGGTTAGATTTTCACAACATGATGAAACAATGTTTGAATCATGACTGAGAGAAATACTTATATTTAAATAAAAAATTAATTTTAAAAGGTAATAAACTTTCATACCCATTCATTTAAAAAAATGGAAAGAGAGAAATTATTATTAATTAAGGTAACATTCATATCTATTTTACAACATTTTCAAATGAGACCTGAAGACCTTCCTTTGTTAAGTACCAAAAATAAACACTGTCCGTTAACATTACAGGTCAAGCTAAAATCGAGTTTACACGTCATGAATAAAATGAGATAATATTCAAACCCCCTTTTTTTTTTTTTAATAAAGTATTCAAACCCGTTTTTTTTACCTAAGTATTCAAACCCTTTTAAAAAGTTTAATTCTCAATAAGATAAAAAAATTGATACGATAAAAAAGGCAACTTTTTAAAAACGTTATAATTACTAGCGAAACGTACCCATCTTTCCGCTTTTTTTATTGCACTAAAATTTGAAAATTATGAACGGTGTTTTTCTATGAAATTTTGATTTTGATTAAAAGTATAAATATAAATTATTGTTGCTTTCAAATTATAACAAACCAACTTAACTTTGTTTATCTATATTTCAATGACACCAACAATATAACAAACAAATATAATCTAAATTTTTATCTTTTTAATGACATCAACAACAATCATTATTATAGAAAAAATTGTTTTAGAGTATAATTGAGATAATGAAAACGTCAGCCCAAAATCTTATATATATACTCGATTTAATTTGTTACACTTTTTAAAGTATAAAAGAAAAAAAAACTTGACATATATTCATATTGTGTTTGTTACATTTTATTTTAATTTTGAATTCACTCCCATCAATTGTCTTTTTTAAAGAATAAAGGATTAGAAAAAAATTGATATATTGTGGACAATAAAGATTGAATTTGTTACACTTTGTTTTAATATTTGAATTTACTCTTATCTATTTGTTATATGTGTTATTTGTATTTAAAGATGATGGTAATTTGGGAAAGAGAAAAAGCCAGCCCAAAAAGCCGAAAGGGGATATTTTTTTTATATATAGTATAGATAAAAAATTTAAAAAATAATTTCTATAACAAATATTTTTCTATTTTAAAAAAGATAATTTTCCACAAACAGACATTTTTCAAAGTCAATAATTCAAATAAAATAAATATAAAATTAATACATCCCTTAAATAATTGTTAGTATATTTTTAAAATACATTTTTTTTAACAAACTTTTCTAATCAACAATTTTTTATTAAAAAAAATTCAAATCAAAGAAGATATTTCTTTTGTGTGAATTGAATATCCTTTAAGTGTATACGTGGAGGTTAATCCATCAAATTGAATTTGATCTCTTGGTATCTGATTAAAAAGAATTATTATCATCTCATTCAAATGCTCTTTTGTAAAAATAAGAAAGATAACTTTTCAAAGCAAATTGGAAAACAAGATAAATACAAAAAGTTGACAAAAGTAAAAAAGTAAACTTTTTTAAAAGACAAAAAAATCAATAGTTAAAAAATAAAAAAGATTTTCTTTGACTAAGCTAAAAAAGATAGTTTTAACAAAAAGAAAGATGTTTAGTAAAATTGTTTATGGAAAACACCCTAAAAAGTAAAAGTTTAAATTTCTACTGTAATGAGTTTTACAAAGTAGTATAAGCATAACCCGATGGATGTTAGCCCTTTTGTATCACCTAAAATTCATCATATTGTGATTGCTCTATTGTAACTTTTCACTCTCCTGAAACAATGATGAACAATCGCAAAGGAAAAATACGCATGGAGGAGGACACAACATTGTATCTTCCTCATGAATTGATCATCTTAATCCTATTATGGTTACCAGCGAAGTCTCTTATACGTTTCAAGAGTGTTTGTAAGTCTTGGTTTTCTCTCATCTCTGATCCTCATTTCGCTAATTCACATTTTGAACTTACCGCCAAAACACACACTCATAGACGACTTATTTTCTTGTCAAATATTGTTAATTCTATACTATCAATAGATTTTGAAGAACCTCTTGACTATGATGCTGCTTATGTAACATCAATACCGACCCCCAGTTTTATGACCCCACAGTCTGATTATTATATTGAAATTATAAGTTCATGTAGAGGCTTTGTATTTTTGCATCGTCTTTCAAGCTACTACCTATGGAATCCATCCACCGGAGTTGAGAGACAAATACCTCTCTCTCCTAATGAATCACATGACTATGCAAATAGTTTCATGTATTTATATGGATTTGGGTACGATGAATTAAGAGATGATTACTTGGTGGTTATGTTCTATTTTGATCAATTATTCAATGAAGTTTATTCAAGTTTGGAGTTTTTCTCATTGAGAGATAATATGTGGCATGTAATCGAGGATACCCATTTTCCTGATATCAAATACCGTCCCAATTATGAGCCTAGAGTAGGGCTGGTCTTTAATGGGTCTATTCATTGGTCATCGATGTATGTTATTCTTGCATTTGATTTAATTGAAAGAAAACTTTTAGAGATGCCTTTTCCAAATGATTTTGACCATAAACGTGAAAAATGTGATTTGTGGGTATTTAGAGAATACTTTAGTCTATGGGCCATGGGGTATGATAAACTTGAAATATGGGTGATGAAAGAATACAAAGTAGAGTCATCTTGGACTAAGACTCTTACTCTTTCTATTGATGCCATTCCCTCTCGGTACTTTATCCCAATATGTTCTACAAAAAGTGGTGACATTGTTGGAAGAGATGACAAAACTGGAATGCTGAAGTATAATTACAAAGGACAGCTTCTAGAGCATGACTCATTATGGGACGATCCATTATTTTCAACTGAATCCCAATTTGCGGTGTATACAGAATCTCTGCTTTCACTCCCTGGTGACAATATGCAAGCCTAAGAAGATTGAGATACTGAAATATTCTCCTGCACCATTTTATTGATATTTATCTTGTATTATAAGCAATTGAGCTGCAGCAATAAGTAAAGTCTTGTATTTTCCTGCACCATTTTATTGATATATATCTTGTGTTATATACAATTGAGCTGCAGCAATAAATAAATTATTGTTTTACATTTATTGGTCAATGATTTGTAGTATGTTTGTTGGGAAATGTTGACAACTTTGTTTGTTTGATTCGCCGTTATTTATGCATGTGTAACTTGATTGAGTGCTGATGTATATTGTGGTCACGAGTTGAAATTGTTTTATATTGTAATTTATTTGATGAATTTATGCGTGTTGATCAAGATTGCGAAATCTGCTTAAGGTGGCTGTCTTATTAATGTCAATTGTGCTAGACTGTCACTGATTTTAATTTCCCCAATAAAATTGCCAAATCTATAATTACACTTTTCGTAAGTGTTACGGTTTCATAAAGATGCAATGACACACTTTCACCCGCAGCAAAGAATAATAAATTCTCTTTTTTCTCATGTTAATATGTGCAGATATTCATGCCCTGAATCATGTCTCTTTTCACCCAAGTACAATGTATACGTAGATGATTGATAATATATATTTTCCTGCTCACATTCAGTAATGTGTATTCATGCATCTTAGTAGTGAGTAAAAGAAACATTTTGCAGAGTTTCCATGCGAGTTTTGGCCTAATATCTCTCTAACAAAGAGCAATTGGTAATAGCAAAACAGTTTTTTCAGACTATTTTGTTATTATTATTTTTTCTGATGAGTGTCCATTGCTTCGGTGTGTGATATCATAGCTTAAAACGTGTTAAACTGTTTTTAGTTGTTTCTTTGGTGGATTTGTGAAAATAGCAAAAATTATATTCCCATAATCTCCACCAGAGATTTTACCAATATCAATTGTGAATCATATATGAGTAGTCTACCACAAGTCTATCGAATATTCGAGTCTAACTTAAAAATGATTCTATGCACAATTCCACTGGTTTTTCTCTATTAGGCTCGTAAATTCGGACGAGTTTACTCCCGATTTTGACAACCATGATTATGACAAAACCCTTTTAGCTTTTTGGGAGGCTGTCTTCTTTTTTATTCTTTCAAAGGAAGAGAAAAACTGGAGATTTGATGCAATCCATGTGTCTAGACTCTAAATTATTCAGTGGAACTGAATTATATAAACCAAGAATAATAAATATAATAATTTTAAGTAATTACTTTAGGTACAAGAATCATATAAAATGCATCTAGATATGTTTACATGTTTTGCAATATCTTTCGTAGTGATACCCCATTAACGTTGTTTTATTAGTATGGAAAAATACCAAATATAATTAACTTGAAAGAAGATAGAATTCCATGAAATAATGTCAAAAAGAGAAATGATGGAAATGCATTCTTTTGAATATACTCTTCAATCTTCGTAATAGGTCTAATTTTCAAAAAGTCAATATACTTTAACTCTAATATTTTGAGTGGGAAAACGACGTTTTAGACGGACTTTTGAGAGTTTTGAAAGCCAACAGAGGGGGAAGATGTGTGGTGTTGGAATGCGGAGGAAAAACAAATCTTTTCAGTGGAATCGGCTTATAACTTGATGTTTGGTTTATTGGTTTTGAATGTGCTTTTGTGGGGGTGGTGAGGAAACTTCCGCTCATATTTTCTTGCACTGTGAGGTGGTGATGAAGGAGTGGGAAAAGGTGTTCATGTGGCTCAATTTTAACTTCTTAATTCCACATAATTTGTTTGTGCATTTTGAATGTTGGAGTGCGGAGGTGCAGAATAAGAAGTTACATAAAGGGCTATTGGTCAATTTGATATGTGTCTATATGGGTGATATGAAAGATTAGAAATGAAAATGATAGAATCTTCAATGATAGTAACAAGGGGGTGGATGACATAGTGGATTAGATCAAGATTTTGTCTTGGCAATGGAGCTTGCATAGATTGAAGATTTCATCTTGTCTCTTCTATGAGTAGTGTTGGAATCCAAGAGATTGCCTTTTACGGTAGCTTTCGTTTGGTTAGGCTTTGGTGTTCTTTCGGTGTTTTTGGTTTTTTGTGGGGTGTTTTTTTCTAAGGGTTGGGTTGCCGCATATTTACGATACCCGTTGTAGTTTTTCTTCTTTAGCTTTGTCGTCCTTCTTGTGTGGTGTAGTTTCTAATATTGTGAAGTAAGCTTGGTAAGATTAGTGTTGATTTTTACTTTAACTCTAATACGGCATTTAGAGAGCAAACATTATTTACATTGCATAAATATGTGAAGAGTTCCAAAGTGGAAAGCGGCAGAATTTCTTTTTGCTTTAATGTGTGATGAGTTTCTGAATGTAATAATTTATTTGGACACGGATTTGGTGCTGTAATTTCTCCCACAGTTTTATTCTTGGCTGATGGATGGGTTTATGTCACAAGACTCCAATTTTGTAATCCAATCCAATGACCCAAATTAAAAACTGTGTATAACTCTGGGATAATTCTACTGTAGCAAATCCTGGTCTAATTTATTTATGTCACGGTCGCTTCAAAAAAATTTTGTCACAACAGTTGCACATAATTAAAATATTCATCTTTTTCTTTTGTTATTATGATGTTTTTTGTGTAAAGCGGGTATTCTCTGCGCGCAATTGCGAAGAATAATCCATCGAACCTTGCGAGACTCAAATGGATGGAAAACTCTTCCCAAAAGTTTTAACGCTTCCTTGTTACTATGATGTTGATATAAAGTTTCCACCATCGCAATGACTAATATGCATCGGAAAACCTACGAGGCAAATAAGGTGGATTCCCTCCTCCCAATAAGATTTTCTTGATACGCAACAGACAGGGATCGATCCCTTTATTACATACTTAAAAGCCTAAGTCCTTTGCCGTTTGAATAAATTCATTGTTGATAAAATACAGTTCCAATCTAATTGATTAGTTTATGCATGTGTTTACACATGCATGATACATACACACATATATTTTAGCATTCAATAAAATTGGTATGTATCTGAAAGGAAACAATATTATCTTCAATGGAGGTTTATTTGATATGTGAGATGTTAGACCTCATTAAAGTGCGCTCTTGGTGCATCAATCCATTTATTTTATCACTTCTTGTGCTTTGTTTTTTTGTTTTTATTTAATATAATTTACTTGTTTATAAAAGATAATTTAGTTATGGTGATAGTGTGATACATATTTAGCTGTGGAAACTGGAATACCATTTCTTTGTTTCATGAGTTTTACCTTTATTCTTTTTTGACAAATTTTACCTTTATTCAATTGTTAGCATGGTTAATTTTCACCTTAATTATTTGAGTTGCATTTTTTTACCGTATACTTGTATCACACCTCGATTAAAGCCTTTTTAATTGCAGAGAATTTTGCACATTTCTATAACAATTTGACACAGGACGAGATTGAAAAACATCTTGTGGTCCTACCAATTACTAAAGCAAATTTCAGCAGTTCTTTATTGTGTGTGTTTTGCAAGCCTTAGAACTAGTTTTCATCCATTTTTTTCATTGATTTTCCTATTTCAGTTTGAGGGATCATGGTTGTTTTGGTACTGGTATGTGTTTGAGGGATTCTAATTTAAAAAATGATAAAACTAAAAAAGTAAACTTTTTAAAAAAGATAAAAATCAATATAATTAAAAAAAGATTTTCTTTAACTCCATTAAAAAAAAGTAGATTTAGCGAAAACATTTAGATGAATTAGAGTATCCACAATGGTGAGCTCTTTTTTTGTCAAGTAATATACTGACGAAAATCACACATTTTAAATGTGGAGAAGTGAGAAGTTTGAAGTTCGAACCTCGGCGTTTGTGTAATATTGTCCTTACAACTACAAACTGAGTTGTGCTTACGGGACAATTCGTGGGCTCTTTTTAATAAATCATATTTTAATAATTGATTTTTGTTGAAATATGCAAAAATGTAGAGTTATGGTGGGATCTATTTAATAAATATTTTTGAAGCGGTAGATTTTGTGCATATTGGTTGTAATATTAAAACAAATTAGAGTGAAAACTCATTTTGGTGATTCACAATTTTCGTGTTGGCCATTTTAGTCTCTAACAAACATAAAACTCAAAGTAGTACATGACAAGTTCATAACGTGAACAAATTAATCCCTTTGTTATACCGAAAGTTCGAAATTAAATTGGTCTGCACGAAAATTGTGAAGAATCAAAATTGGTCTTCGTAAAATTTTATAAAATAAGTGGTGTGTACACATAGGACTAGCTTAAACACCAAAAGGATGGAGCTCCATTGCGGATGGTGTTACTTCGTCGGTGTATTACTCCCTCCGTTTCATATAACTGTTGTTTTTGGATTTGTACCATTGACCTCTCTCAAACTTCTTTGGTGTCTCTTAACAGTACTCCATTATATAGTTAGAGGTTTTCAATGTCTATAGATTAAGTTAGCTCACATGATTTTACAAGGCATTGTCCACAGTTAGATAGAAAACATGTATGCATTTATCCCAACAGTATATTATTTCTATTGACACAGATCATAAATTTCATTCCCAGTTTATAGATTCATTACATTATATATATTTTACAAGCCTAGAAGTTTCCTAACAATGTCCACACTTCTCATGATTTGGCACTCAAAACATTAGACAACTAATATAGAAACAATCTACTTGAGGAAATTAAGCTACAATGAATGCTACTTTCTTCTGCTCATTTTATTACACCTGAACTAAACAAGCCTTCACAGTATCCAGAACCAACCTAGGACAGAACCACCAACCAAGCCGAATCCGAGAAACGTGGTCATCACAATAGCAGATAACTCTGATTCTGAGAAATGCACTGACTTAGGAGTTAGAATCATAAGAACACTAGTAAGATATCCATTGGTAAATCCAAGCAGAAATGTAAGAACCATCATTGGCACTTCTGTTTTCAACCAATTTGGTCCATGAAGACAAACTATAAAAAGTGGATAGAATAATAGTCTTGCTGTGGCAGCACCTATGGCCCTTTTGATACGTTGTGGAACATAGAAAGCAGTTAAAGATTTCCCCATAAGATCAGCTAAATTATAAACTGTAATCAATATAATAGGATACCAATCCTTAAGAGCCTTGGATTCAAGATCTTCAGCAATAAATCCTGGGAAAATAGATAGAGTTACTATATAGATTATGAAAATTCCAAAAGCTGGTCCCTTAATTTTCCCTGCCACTGCACAAAACTTTGTCCCTGAACATAAGGGACTCTCCTGAAGTAGACTCTGATGATACTGCTGCATGACAGGTAACTTGTGCTGCAAGTTGCTAAAGACAATGCAACATAGGAGGAAAACTATGGCTACCATGAAGTACAAGTGAGCACTTATTTTGAGACCCTTTGGGGTTTGAGGTAGTGATGCCTTGGTTATTATCCTCAAGATTGAAATTATAATACCTGTCAACCAAAAAGGGTTTTATTAATCTGAGAACAAAGCTTGACAGAGCAATGGAGTTTCAAAGTTGCAGTTCAATTATCTCTCTTTCCATACTAGGGGAAAGAGGAGCACTAACATGTCTTTCTCTCAATTTTTTCTATTGTATGTATACTTTATTATTTTTTATTGTATAATAATCCTTTTAATTTAATTGACTTGATTCAGCTTCATAATATTCTTGTAATCTGAATTTATCTAAATTCCAATTTTAATATTTATGTTGTATGTCTTTAAAATTCAATTTGGAAAATAGTTGTGTTATAAAAACAATGTTCAAATAAAATTAGTTACTTTTGGAGTTCCCATAAATTATGGTATAGATTTAATTTTTTTTTTTTAAAAAGTGTTGTTTTTTTTTTAAGGAAAAAAAAGTGTCGTTAAAGACAAATTTATCAAAAAAGATCTGACCAAAATAAGTAGTTAGGCCATCAAATTTTAGTCCCTGCTACAAACTATAACCTAGCAAAGCAAGAAAAGCAGATTCAAGATCTACCACAGCTTCAAAATTCTGTAAGTTGTGTGTAGCATAGTTTCACTAGACATATAGGATTATTTACAGATTATACATGAGAGAATATGCTAAATTCACAAACTATATATTGTCATGTAAAGCTTTTGTTACAATGACGGATTTAGAAATTTTAAGTTGCAGGAACAATACTCATGTATAAATTCAAGTGGGAGTGTAGAATCAAATATATGATATATAATAGTATAATATATTGTATATACCAAGACAAATGCCCCCATAATGGTAGCTGTGGATCTGTCCATGATCTAGAATCTACTTTCCTTTTTCTCCCTTAACCTTCAAATGCTTGTATATTCTTAAAAGAATAAAATACTCATTGTGGTATGGTTTAAAATTAATTTATTTCATGTATGCTTCATCTAAGGCAAAGTTTTTTATATTCCTTAGAATTTGTTCAAATAAGGAAAACAAGATCTACCTCTTGTATCAGTGTTGTCAATTGCAAATCACAGAAAATAGAAGTTTGTTCAAATTCTGTTATGCAATAGTGCTATAACGCTGCTATAGCCGCTATTTAACAACATTCCTAACTAGGCGCTAATGCGCTATATCACCGCTATAGCTCCTACCTAACGACATTGTTGTAGATAGTAATGTAAAAAGGAAAGTAAAATTGATCAACTATGAGGGAACATATATAATAAGTCTTGTAATTTTACCTGAGGAAGCAGTTCCAGCAAAAACAGCTTGCATATACTGTTTTGGAAGCTTTCCTGCTGATCCTATCAAACTTCCACCAACCAAGCCATCTGCTAAACCACATATTACAACAGCTGCAACTGTCATGCCATAAGCACCACTTGGCCTCTCTTTCATCTCGGTCCTACTCGAGGCCCAATCAATGACAGGAGCTACCATGAGAGACATAACAAACATTGAAAATCCTAAGTTCATTCTCAACCTCAGTGTTGTTTTACTCCAACCTCCCCAACTCATCATCACAAGAAGTACAAGCACAGATGAAACCATATAAGCCACAGCGAAAACCTTTTCAATGTGGTTAGTTGGATATAAGTACGCAAAGTAATCAACTGCTGTGATAAATGCATTCCAAGGTAGCAAGTTTCCAGCTCCAAGCAAGAAATGGATTATGTAAGCAACTTTGTAAGCGTCTCTTGTTTCGCTCGGATCACTTGATGCTAGCTTAACAGCTTCCATATTTTTTCACTTTCTTATAGCATTCGTGTGTATACCGAAGTTCTGAATGAAGTAAAACTCTAGCTTAAAATTATTTTGAAGATGTTGGCTTTTAAGACAGAGTGACTAATACAAGTAGAATTCTACTTATGGTGATAAAGTGGCTAATATATGTAGCAGTCATACATATATATATATATATATACACAAACATAGATGTGATTTGATGGGGTTGTGGAGATGGAAATAGATATGCTTAATGTATGAAGAAGAAAAATTATGCTTTGTGGGGACAGACAATGGATGGGTGAAATTAGATATACCATTTAGTGACACTGTCACACACGTGTAAGCTGTCTTGAAATCTTCTGTACTTTTACACTCAGTTAACATAATTGG
Source organism: Medicago ruthenica (assembly GCA_018208015.1). Lineage (NCBI taxonomy): Eukaryota > Viridiplantae > Streptophyta > Magnoliopsida > Fabales > Fabaceae > Medicago > Medicago ruthenica. The sequence continues at coordinate 305,051 of WNNG01000385.1, forward strand.
ATGCTTGATATAATTCATGAAAAATAGTCCTTTAGTATAACTGCTGCTTACACAAGTTGAAAAACTTTAGAACAAATTTTAAAGTAATAATGTGGATTATATGATAATGTGCTACCAATGAATGGTCACACACACTTAGTGAGAGTAGTCAATGGACTCATGGAGAGGAGCACAAACAAAGGAGGTTTTAGAAAAGAAAAAGGGGCCCTTAAAGCTTGATTATCAGTTTAACTCAGCAGAATTTGATACTGTTTTAGGGAATTTATACAGTAGAGGTTAATCATCCATCCCCACTCATGTCTTGTTGATTATCAGTTGCCTTTAACCTAACAGTGTTTAATTAAAAATAATAACTTTATTAGCTTGAACTTCTCTCAGAAACAATGGCTCGACGCTCCTAATATTTGTTTGCGAGACTCGTTATCATAGGACTTAACTCTTATTTTAAGAAACATGATTCATCTTCCTATCACAAGATTATTTTCGTATGAATTGCATTGTGAAATAATTCCTCTGGTTGTTAGTATTCATTTTGTGAGAGTCATTATTATATGAAAATTGTAATGTCACAGCGACTTTCCCATCTTAAAGGTAGTGGATCCGGATCCCATATATATGTGTCTGATGTCCTATATTTTGGACGTTAATCATGTCACGATGTCTGTAGGTCTAGTGTCGGTGTTGGACTCGAAGATTCATTCATATCCTAAAAGAACTTTCTGAATATAACATTGTAAAATAAAGTTTAAAACAAACGTTACAAGTTTCAACTTATTTTATTTTTGGGTCAACTCTATGAGTGATAGTATGTGGAGCTTTTCTTTATGTCATTTAGTC
>WNNG01000386.1:0-74986 GCA_018208015.1 Medicago ruthenica
AAACTTATTAGGTTGTTAGTTTTGCTTATGTTGTTGTATTGGTCCTAAAGATCTTTTAGTTGATTACTACGTAGAAACTACATAAATACATGTTAAGGTCCTGGTCACTCGTGCATTGTAGCATTTAGTTAATCACTTTTTTTCAAATGCTACTAAACTTGATGGATGTAATGATTAAATGGAGCAGTTTCAACAGTTTTTTTTGGAATTAATATAACCCTCTTAAAGATCTTTTACATACTTGTAATCACCACCGCTAGCGAAAGATTTAGTGGAAACTTATGATTCCTATTAACCATGTAAATTTTAAGATGAAGGTTATAGCAGATCCATTAATATGGAACACAATGGTAGAATAATAGCATAACCAACTTAGGAAAGGGTGATGATTTCTTTTGATTATTCATTCTAGATGTGCAGCCTTCAGAAGAGCATTAACGCTAGAAGCATGAGGCCTTGGATGATCCAAAAATGAACTATGATAATTAATAGATTTAGATTTTCAAGGTGCTTAACTATAGCTCAATTTTTTTGATATTTTGTGTTCTAATTTTATATATGTATTTGACTTACTCAATACTACCTCGTAACTTAATATTTCATTATTGTGTTGGTCCTAGCTTATGAATTCTAGAATCGCTGATTCTACTACGATGAGCGAGCTTATACTTATCTTAATTTAATTTTGGCATATAATATACATACAATAGTCAGTGTAGTGTAGGGAGTACATTTTAAACCAATAGAGACAAGTATGAACGACCTAGCACTCAGAAACATAAACTATGGACAAGTTTTATTGGATGGATTATCAGGAAAAATTGCAAGTATTAGTTCTTATGTATTTGAAGTAGTAATAGTCAATTTATAAAGTAAGTTATGCTCAAACAACTCCAATTTCGTGATTTTGTGATTTTGTCACCGTAGTTGGATTTTTAGGTTTCTTGTTTTGGTGGTGTTTTTTTCCTTTTTTTTCCGTCTTGATGCAATACTCATTTGATTTAGATTGAAAGGTTAATTTCAATACAGTGTAAATAAAAATCATTGACTTTGACATTCTCAATATTACATATCCAAAGACATGAGTATTCTGGACACTTGAATATAGTTGTTATATTTATAAGCTTATGCATTTTGTTATATGTTGTGATTTTGTTCACAAATTCATTTTATTTTATTTTTTAGTGACTTTGAATTTATTCGCTATCAATTTACTCTACCCAATTTAATCAATAAATATCGTTTATTTTTACTAGAAAAAAATAATTGACCAGCAGTAAAAAAAATGTTAATTTTGTTTTTGGTAGAGAAAAGAATGTTAATTTTAATATTGAGTTCTAAGGTATGTTAACAATTGTCATAAGATATACTAGTTAAAAAAAAAACAAAAGTAATAGTTTCACATTGAAAATATATGTAGTTTTGCATTGAAAGTAGTAGTAATTAGAAATTCATATTTTATAAGGTGAATTTGTGGGGTGTCCGAGATTCGAATATAGTCCCTATATATATATATATATATAAATGTTTCTACCAATTGAATGAAATTCATTGAGTTAAAAATAACAGTATTTAAACTTTTGAAAAATTGAATTCAGTATTTTCCAACAATACATTTCAATATGAATTTAATTAGTTTTTTTTGACCCGTATATCTTGATCAATACACAACACTTTTTAGCATTTTTTTTAAAAAGTTTTGGAAAAAAATAATTAAGATCTAAAAAGTGTATAGAAAAGTAGAAGTAGAAGTAGAAGGAAGGGTAACATTGCATTAATCTTACTTACCAGACACGAGTAGATACTGAAATCCATCCACTTGGCACATACTACTAAATTTCCCATTTCATATAAGACGCGCATACACCAACTCAACTCACGTCACGCACGTACGACTTGACTCTATCCCAATCAATCCCACTACTACAAAGTTAAAACTTCTCAATCAAGTTCAAACCACCAAACATGACCATATTATGAGGATTATTATTATTCATAAAACACTTGTTTTTCAACTATATTCCTAATTTTCTTTTTCTCTCTCCCATTGAAAAACCGTGAGTACTAAGAAAAGTACTTAACCAAAAGCCAACGTGGAAACTTCCTTTTCTCCTCAATATAATCCCCAACCCATGCTCTTAGTTGCTACAAGGAAAATACACATAGCAAAATTGATTATTTGAGTAATTAATCAAAGGGAAAAACGGAATGTCATTGGTTGGGAAGAAAATATCGTTTTTGAAGAGGCTGAGGAAGGAAACATTGAGGTTGAAGTTTTTGTGGCAATCATCATCATCAGTATTCAAGTGGAACAGACTTACTTTGCCTGTTTCATTCATTGATGATGTTGTTTTTAAGGTTGTCTCTGCCTTTGAGGCTGTTGTTCTTGTTCTTACCATCTGCTTCTTTTACCTCTGTTGTGGTTGCAGCTTCTAATCTCTCTCTACCTCTCTTTCATGTAATGTAATGTAATAACTAATTATTTACTCATCTGTACTATTAATTTGTACCATTTTTCTAACTTCCTACTCAATGCAATCAAAGCTTTTGTAATTTCAATTATGTTCATTCAAAACCGCTTTAGTATTTCTAGTTTCTTAATTATCCTAAGTTTGGATATATTAATCACATATATTTCAGGGGTGCAAAACTAAAGAAAATTAGTTGATCATGAAAATACTTAATTGAATCAAAGAGAATGAGTTTTGGATGAATTATTCCCTTCTGTCACTCCCATGTATTGTTGTGCATGATGCTTAATTACTCTAGCCATCATAATTCAAAGTAATTTTATTTTAATATATAAGTGGTCTAATGGCCACATGGTGGAAACACCATATAAAATGTCTTCGCAACCAACTAATAAACTGTAATAACAAGGACAATTCAAAGTAATTGATATATAGCAAACTTGAAAATGATACTTTCCACTGAAAGAGTTTTAACATTTGTCATGTGAAGCAACAAAATATCCATTATGTGAAATAAAACACATGACAATTATCATATTGACCAACCAACGTCTACAATTGACATTTTCTATCAGCAAGCCTTGAAGCAAAAAGGGTAGATCCACAATCATACCAACCATCGACCATTAGCAGATCTTACTGAAGACAACATTGTCCCAGGTGAGTTCATCGTAAACATTTCTGTTTGAAAGATTAATGTTTCAAGATTAAAAAAAATAAAAAAATGACTCAATGATTGTTTGTACGTAGTTTTGGTTTTTATGTCGTTCCTACTTCAAATATGTTGAACTCAATGATTGACACAAAATGACTTCTACATAATTTGCTGATTTGTGAATCACATTTAGTTTGCTCTACTATATAGTTGATACTTGTATCAGCTGCTAAAAATATTTTTGTGATAATGTTATATTGGGAAGTATTTTTGTGATAACGTTTATATTAGGAAAATGGTACAATTAAGTAGAATTGGGATTGATCAGGATATGTTGTTATCTGTAGAAGGACGAAAGCATGATTATGGTTCGTATGAATGCTACATTGTACATTCACTTCATTGTAATCTGTCATTAATAATTGAATTTGGCCAAAATAAGAAAAAGAGAAGAAAATTATGTTAATGTTTTTATTTGCATTTTTTTTTTGATGGAATGTTTTTAGGTGCATTATTAGCAGTTTTTGGAGAAAAGATTATATAATTGTATATCATTCCTAGATATGGAATTCATTGCAGATAAATACTGTATTTATGATGGAACTTATAACTAATTAATAAAATCAATTACATTTATGTTACAATATTTTCGTTGTTATGTTTGATAACACAAATAAGCTAGTTTATAATTTGTTGAACTAGTTATGAGCTTGTTTTGATATAATGATACTTGTTTGGTAAAAAGCTTTTTTTCACGAACATTTAGTTTTTGAAGATGTTAATTCAAGTAACGTTTAAGCTTATAACTTATAGTTTTTTTACATTTACTTCTATTTTTGACTTTATTAATTTTATTTTATTATTTCTTACGTTTTATTAAGAAAAAATAACCACACACCGTATCTTATTTAATCTCCTGTCTATCGGTATTTGTTTGTGTGACCTAGTAGGTTCTCGTAACGTTGGTAATAATATTGAATCACTTATATGTAATATTATAAACGGTGAGTGATATCTAGTAACACATCACTCTTACACAAATGATGCGAATTTCATGTGATATGATGTAACCTTTATGTTATAGCGATTATATGCATAATTACATTTTTGTCCTTATATCTAAAATGAATCCAAGACATAGTTTGTGTCATTCTTTTATAGTTCAATTATCATATTCATTGATGTCCTTGCATACATAATCCAAGTTCAATATCTCATATTAACTTATTTTGGCGTTGCCACAGACTTCATAGTCATACTCGATCAACAGACCTATAGATATTACTCCTGTTATATGTAGGAGGGACAAATTTCACTAAGGTACTCATGTCCCTCAACATGATTCGTGGAATACTCATCAATCGGCTTTATAATCATCATGTTACGAATAACGTTTGAACAAGAACAAAGCCCTCGACTCAACATCTAGGGTCCATAATGGTTTCATGTCGAACGGTGGTATACACCACTATCTCCCCCAAAAATTATGTTGCGGACACAAGACAAGTTTTCCCCACTCGATGATTTTTCTCCATACTCAAGAGATAATATTCAAACATCTAACCACTTGTTTAAGGTGTCTGAATTCCTCACCATTCTTTCCATCAGTTATATGTCACTAGCTTTCAAATTGTTTGTTACAACTTCTTAAAATAATAATAGAGTGTTGTTATTTGAACAACTATTGATGTGATTTGAGGAGAAAGAAAAAGGTAAATAAAAATCAAATAGTATACATTGTATGACAACCGAAAAGTTATCAAAATAACATTATTCATGATAATAATGTACTCACTGTGTCTTAAATATGTGTAAATAGTCAAATGTATTTGGTTGGAATTTAGACCAAATGCATATTACTTTTTATTTATATTTAAGATCATATAGCCTTAATATGAAGAAAAAGGGAAAGAAAAAAAAAAGAGATGATTTTTTCCCCAAAAAAATTATGTTGGGAATACAAGACAAGTTTTCATGATTTTTTTTATACACAAGAGACAATAGTCAAAACTTTAACCACTTTTTACTTTCAAAAAAAAAAAATTAACCACTTTTTAAAGTGTCTGAATTTCTTATCATTCGTTCCTTCAACTACATGTCATTAGTTTTTAAATTGTTTGTTGTCATTTCTTAAAATAATAATAGAGTGATGTTATTTGAACAACTAAAATTTGACAACCATATTTAACACTGCATAAAAATACATAGCTTATAATTTTTTTTTAGGGAAAAAATACATCACTTATAATTGTTGATGTGATGTGAGGAGAGAGAAAAAAGTATTTTAAAATAAAACAATATATATATATATATATATATATATATATATATATATATATATATCGTATACATATATGGTGTATGGCAACTGAAAATTTAACAAAACAACATTATTCATAATAATAATAATAATAATAATAATAATAATAATAATAATATAATAATAATAATAATAATAATAGTGATAGTAATAGTAATAATGATGATGTACTCACCATGTTTTACATATGTTAAATAGTTAAACGTATTTGGTCGGAATTTAGACCAAATAAATTTTACTTTTTGTTTATATTTAAGAACATGGGGACTTAATCTGAAGAAAAAGGGGGAAAAACAGAGATGATTTTTCTCCATAAAAAATTATGTTGGTAACGCAAGGTCATTTTTCCCTGCTCGACGATACTTTTTTTATACACAAGAGACAATAGTCAAGGTGTTTGGATTCCTTATCATTCGTTTCTTCAGCTACATGTCATTAGCTTTTAAATTGTCTGTTGTCACTTCTTAAAATAATAATGGAATGATGTTATTTGAACAAGTAAAAATTGACAATCATATTTAACAATGTATACAAATACATCACTTATAGTTGTTGATGTGTGTGTGTGTGTGTGAGAGAGAGAGAGAGAGAGGAGAGATGTATTAAAAATGAAATGGAATATATACCATATACAACATATGGTGTTAGACAACTGAAAATTTGTCAAAATAAATTATTCATAATCATAATGTACCCACCATGTCTTAAAAATGTGTAAATAGTCAAATATATTTGGTCAGGATTCAGACCAAATACGTATCACTTTATGTTTATATTTAAGATCCTCGAGACTAAATTTGAAGAAAAAAAAAAGAGATAATTTTTTCTTCCTAAAAAATTATGTCGGGAACACAAGAAAAGTGTTTCCTGCTCGTTGATTTTTCTCCATACACAGGAGGCAGTAGTCAAACCTCTAACCACTTATTTAAGGTGTATAAATTCCTTACCATTCATTGGATCAACTACATGTTAGTAATGTTCAAATTGTTTGTTACAACTTCTTAAAATAATAAAAACTTACTCACCATGTCCTAAATATGTGTAAATAGTGTCAAATGAATTTGGTCGGAATTCAGACCAAATACATATCACTTTTTGTTTTTATTTAAGATCACATGGACTCTCGCACCTTTCTTTCGGTTTTCCAAGTATCTCTCCCTCGGTATGGTAGTTCCCTCTATCCCGAGAGATAAAATTATTATGGACTAAAACCGGGAAGAGAGAGAGAGAGAGAGAGAGAGAGAGAGAGAGAGAGAGAGAGAGAGAGAGAGAGAGAGAGTTATTATGATTTCATTAGATTTTTATTAGGATTGAAGATGTCAAATTCCTAAATTTTACACAAAAGAAAAACAAATTCCAATTATTCAATGTAAATTTATAAAATTGAACAACCAAAAATCTCCAATTAATAATTAGTTTCCATAACACTGGATTTTCCCATTCTTTTACAATCTAAATCAATGATGTGTATAGGTTTCTTTGCAAGGAGAAGCAGAGATGATGCTGCCTCAATGTTACAATGGAGCTCTTTCAATGATGCCTTCACTTTTAGAAGTTCTTCTAAGTCAAGATCAGTAGGTACCATAGAGACTTTACCTTTGTCAGCTTCCTCCAACTCTTCGGCCAAATCACTCAGTTCTTTGTTGAGCATGTTAATATTTTGATTTTGAGAAGGCTTAACATTTTGTCTTGATGATTCACCTTGTTCTCCATGAAGGTACTCACCAGTCACAGCTTCAAAAGTTGGAGAACCAAAAGCAAATGGTTTACCACCAGGGGTAAATCCAACTATACCAACTCTAGCATTACAAAGAATTGATAAATCGCTTGCTTTCTTAAAAAGACCACTTCTTCTCTTTGAAAATGTGACATTCCTAGCCTTCCTGTTCTCCACTAATTCTATCTCTATTTTTTTACGACCCATGATTCACAAACTTCTTTCTTGGTATAAACTGAGGAAGAGACATGATCGTATTTAAAGATGAGGGATATGGTTGTCTATGGGCCTATGGAAGCAAACGAACAACATAGGGTCCAACAACAAACAATAAATTTTTTTAGGGCCCAAAATTTTATTTTTGGTGCTTCATTTGATAAAATAATAATATTTTGAATTAATTTTTAAGGTCCAATAACCATTCGTTTTATCACGGCCACAATTTTTAAGATTAGAACAGAATATCCAAAGTGTTTAAGAAAATAAGAGGGTTAGAGTATTCACAATGGAGTTCTCCATTTTAGATGCTTAAATAGGTCTCACATATAACATCGCTCATTTTATAAATTTGTAACGTTTTTACTTAATAAGCACTCAGTTTCAACCAAAAACAACATATATAATATGGAAGGTAGGAACTGCATAGTTTTTTTTTTAAAAAAAAAATACAACATCAATAAATATAACAACCCTAAATACCGACTTTCTTCTACACTGTCTGATCAGGACAACATCATAAATAATCAAACCATCTCCACTTGTAGTCCTTGTAACATCCCTATCCTCGAGACTACTATTTAAATAATAATTCATGTAATTCAACAACATCAAGGTATTATGATACATCAAACATCTCATGCTAATTTCTCATAATAAAAATCTCATCCACAATCATCACAGCACAACGGAAATAAATCATCTCAACGTAATAATCATCTCGGGTCTCAACAAAAATATCTCAAATAAATACATCGTCATAAAAATTCAACAAGTAAAATAAATCTCGAACTCCTAGATCAGAGCACCTAATATAGACATCCTCAAAAAACGCAACATAAAAGAGAAGGCGTAACGCCGTCCTCAGCACAATTTACTAAGCAACTACTCCTCAATCTGCAAGTCTACATCCACAAGGGTTGAACCCACGGATGAGGCGACAATAAAGCCACTAGAGGGTACGATATACATTCAACAAAAAGATAAAATAAACACATGTAAGTTTCTGGCAAAATATCATTTAATATATAAGTATTCATCAATACATAAAACCTTGTTAATACTCATGCATAATTCATAAATCATAGTATACCATCATCATTATATAATTACCAACTTAATTATACATCATCAACAATTAAATCATAATCTCAATTATAAATCATCAACGAATAATCATCAACTCATCTATAAGTCATCAACAGATAAATATCACTAATCTATAAGACATCAATAGATAAATATCAACTTGTCTATGAGTCATCAACAGATAAATATCCACTTGTCTATAAGTCATCAACAAATAATCAACTCAATTTTACATCGTTCATATCTCATCATCAATTCAAGAATAAAACATTCACCACGTCATCAATATCATCAAGTATACATTTACCACATAAATGCACAAGTTCACACCAAAACATTTCCACATACGACTCATCATGTTCATGCAATGTACCTAACACGACACTAAATGTATGTGGTACCAAAGTTTGGATATCGGATCCCTCGGCATGTTGGATTACTAGAACCCTCGGCATGTTGGATTATCAAAACCCTCGGCATGTTGTCATCAATTCACAACTCGACTGACTGTGTATGCATGGACACCACGTATAGACTCGACAATGCACTCATCATGTTGTTATATAATTCACTCCATCATATAATGTATCTTCACATCGTCACTATTGCATTATCAAATCAATACATCCATACAATACAAATCATGTTATCATCACAACATTATTTTATCACATTCATCATGCTTAATCATCACATTCATCATGCTTAATCATCATAACATCATTTCATCACATTCATCACATTCATCATGCTTAATCATCACAACATCATTTAATCACAACTTTAATGCATTAAGCCACAACTATCATCATCACATCATAATAATGCATTCAACGAGTTTTACTCATCATCATATCATAAATATCATGCTTACATTCTTTAACATTCACATAGTTCGCATTTCATGATTAAGCAAACAAGGTTTCAATAACCTATCACTAATTAACTCATCACCATCTCACATATTGATCATGTCTCATCATCATTCATTCCTTATTAGTCAATTAACAAGTTTATATTCAACTCACGGTTCAATTAATTAACTTCAACTATTACTCATCACATTCTCATCATTAATTACTCATAGCACATCATTAAAATAACAACTTCATAAACACATACTCATTTATTAGCTCTAAAGGCTTCCTTAGACTCATTATTGATTTTAAGGATGTTTCATGATTCACTGAAAAAGTTATACTGAAGTTTCACGAAAAATGTAACATGACCTATGTGTAGTATTTTAATCATAACTCATGTTCTAGAAATCTAAATTAAGTCAAACCAACGACAAATCAAAGCTAACATCCATATCTACAACTTTCATGTTTACATCGAAATCCAGTTCAGGACAAAAAATGGTGAAAAAAGTTGATTTTCCAAGTTGGTCTGACAAAAATCGTGGCCCAATTTCCTAAAATCGTGGCCCGATTTTGGACAGCAAACGAAAACAGTTTCAAAAATTCTTTTTCACCAAATAATCACTTTTAAATCATTTAATTCAATCTCAACACACCCAAATCATTCCAAATCATTACTCATGATTAAAACACTTATAATTAACACTTTCACCACTTCATAACACCAATTACACATTCAAAAACACTCAACTAAGCAATTCTACCATGAACACAACAATAATCACTTAAACCACAACTTATTCAACACAACTAAATGATTTCTCAAACAAAACACATACCCCGTGCTCAAAATCAACTTATTAAACAACAAACATCAATCAATTATCATGTTAATCATCAAGATCATAAAAATTCACAAAGGTATCAGTTTAACATAATAAAACATGAATTTTGACATGATGAAAATGCAATTTCATCGAGGTTTAACATGCACGAAATTCACCAAAATCAACAGCAATTAATATGCAATTAATCATAATCTAAAATACTCAAACCTCATAATTGCTTATTAAACCCATTTGGTAAAAGTAATCTCTCCTCTTACCTTAATTGTCCACTTCTCTTGCTACTTCTAGTTGAATCCTCTCTTCCGCTTGAACTCTTATAGTTTCCTCTTCTCCAAGTCTCTCCTTTCTCTATTCTCTCACTTGCCTCTCAAAATTTTGTGTTAAAATGTTTAACCTAGTTTACCACCACTCACTACTATTCTATTTATAATGTGGGTTAGGGTCACTCCCACTAATGGGCTTAGTCACAATTAACTCACAATTATTTTCTCTACACTTTTACTTCACTTAAACCCCCCCATATTAATTATACACCACTATTCTCTAAAATTCAAACTACTAGTTCTAGCACAATTACAAAAATGACACTCATACCAAAATGACTAAAATACCCTCAATTACTTAATAATCTTCTAACCCACCAATCACACATAAAATAACCATTAATTAAATAAAATAAACAATTAACAAATATCACAACACTAAAATAATTTTAATTCTAAAAATCGGGTTGTTACAGTTCTCATATTAGCAAACCTATGTATATAAAAGTTTACTTAACGATACACATGGTCGTTCCTTAAAGAGGTAAGGAGTGAAGTCTTGATATCAAATGAGACTGGATTCACAAGTTGGAACCCAAAAGACACATCCTTTAAGTTGTCAAACTTTCCATAATCATGCATGAAATGTTTCTCATCTCTTCTTCGTCATATGAGAAATCACCATCGTCAAGGAGTAGGATGACAACTACTTTTGTTGCTTCTTCATTCTTTTTGGCTAACCAGATTTTTAGACCCTAACATTTCTTTCGATTTAGAATTCTTCGAATCTTCTCTCTTTTCTTATTAGGCAGAACATGTTTCTAATCCAATTACTATATAAGACTATCCCCAATGGTGATGTATTAACCATTTAAGACCCGGTACCTAATAGGTACCCCTATTAGGGAGAAATTTTTGGCGGTCTTATAGGACTCAGAGTCTCACTTAAGCATCTCATTCTTAAGTGGACCACACAATACTTTTCATTAAACTAATCATTTTGCAATGTTTGTTTGACATGCTTTATTTATTGGTGGGACCCATTTAAAACTATTGTCAGAGGTGATGTATTGGAGTGATTGAGTGCTTATTAGATACTGTTATTAAAAAATTATAAATGAATAATGTGTACACGTGAGACTCATTTAAGTACTCAAAATCAAGAGTCTTTATTATAGATGCTCCAAGGTTTACGATAGAACTGTCTCCAACTAAAAAGTTGGAGAAAAAAAACCTAAAAGGTGTCTGAAACTAGAAGTCTAGAGATATTGAAACCCACGGGACCAGATTCTCTCCTGTGACCGAAGAGTCCAGTCAGATCTGAGCCTTTTGACTGCACTCTCTCAATTGTAAAGTTCACTGGAGGGGATATGTGCCCTGAAAGCCCCCCACACTTGGCCACTCATAAGACGCGCATACGAACTCATGTCACCCCCACACTTGGCCCCTCATAAGACGCGCATACGAACTCATGTCACGAACGTAGAACTTGACAACTCTCTCTTAAAACTTGTCAACCAATCATGACCATAACAAGTCCTTAAAGAAAATTCTTTCAGCTCCATTCTGCCCTGATCTCAATTATTTTTTTAGTTTTAGAATTCTTACATATGAATAAAAAATGACTTATTATTTTTTGTACTAAGCGATGACTTACTTAAGGGCAGGTCATTTCGTTAGCAAAAAAATATATAGACATTTTTTAGTAAATAAATAGGGTCCGTTTTATATACAAATAAAGAATATTTTAATATTTATTAATTTAGAGATGAAATTTTAGATATTTTTTATTAAAAAGAAACACAAACTAATTTGAATTTGCTTACTAATAACAAAATCTCTTTTTTAATTATTCTTTTAACAAAAGGATGAAAACTTTTAAAATTGTTTATTTATTATATAAAAATCACACAAAAAACTACAAGAATTAAGAAACGTTGTTTTTGCATTAAATTAATCAATAATATAGATTCTTTATGTAAAACTATCCTTCAATTGCTAAGAGAGCGAGAGAAACAAGTGATATTTTAATTCTCTTCATTTGATTATGGGTATTTTTGTGAAAAGTTAATTAATGCATCTTGATATTTGAAGAAAGTCACAGAAAAAGGGAGAACAAAGTTTACAAAAACAAAAAACTTATATTTATGGATGAAGGCAATACTTATTTTCTATAAAAAAAAAATGTATATTTTGCTCTCTTTTTTTTGAACTAAAATAAATGTATACCGTGTTATTGTAAAAGGAGTTTTTTTAAAGGAGAAAAGGAGTATTATTATTAACACAAAAGAAAGTATTACTATTAATAAGATCATTAACAAGGGTTCTAAAAATATTCTTTAAAAAAAAGTATAGAAAGAAATTGTGTCTTGATTATACAAGATAAACATTTGTCATAGTCTTAATCTTAAACATACAATTTTTTATACAAAAGTTACAAAAAGTACTTATTAACATTTTTCTTATTATCGAGACACTTGTTTGTCAACTATATTCCTTACTTTCACTTATTCTTTCTCCCATTGAAAAAGAGTATTAAGAAATAGGCAACGGGGAAGCTTCCTTTTCTCCTCAATGTCAATACAATATATATAATCCCCTAACTCACCAAGGAAAACCCACAACGCTCAAAATTGATTAATTAATCAAAGGGAACATAATGTCAATGGTTGGGAAGAGAAGATCGTTGTTGAAGCGGCTGAAGAAGGAAACATTGAGGTTGAAGTTTTTGTGGCAATCATCATCATCAGTATTCAAGTGGAACAGACTTACTTTGCCTGTTTCATTCATTGATGATGTTGTTTTTAAGGTTGTCTCTGCCTTTGAGGCTGTTGTTCTTGTTCTTACCATCTGCTTCTTTTACCTCTGTTGTGGTTGCAGCTTCTAATCTCTCTCTACCTCTCTTTCATGTAATGTAATGTAATAACTAATTATTTACTCATCTGTACTATTAATTTGTACCATTTTTCTAACTTCCTACTCAATGCAATCAAAGCTTTTGTAATTTCAATTATGTTCATTCAAAACCGCTTTAGTATTTCTAGTTCCTATGTTTGGATATATTAATCATATAATATTTAAGGGTTTCAAAGCCAATATAATATCCCACAGAAAGAGTTTTACATTTGTCATGTCAAGCAACAAATATCCATTCCGGATCTTACTGAAAACAACACTGTCCCAAGTGAGTTCATTGTAAACATTTTTGTTTGAAAAGATTAATGCTTCAAGATTAAAAAAAAACAATATACATTGAAAGATTTTTTTTAATGGCAATATCCACCGAAAGATTAATGCTGATTTGTGAATCACATTTGGTTTGCTCTACTATATAGTTGATACTTGTATGAGCTGCTAAAAATATTTTTGTGAGATGATGTTATATATTGTGAAGTATTTTTGTGATAATGTTACATTGGGAAGTATAGTTGTGATCATCGATCATCAAAGCATCTTTTATGATATTAAGTGATTTCTATTTGTGGATTCAGTTTCTTGTGAAACTAGGGAGACTCGCAGTCGGAACGGAATTAACATCTTGTCTTGCTAAGAAATGGGATTGATCAGGATATGTTGTTATTTATAGAAGGATGAAAGCGTGATTACTCACTTCGTCGTGATTTTTTTTTTATCCTATTATCAGGCTATAAAGTGGGTGCCTTGACGTAATATTAAAGTTGTTGTCATGTGATTGAAAGATCACGAGTTTAAATCCTATTGTGGTTAAGGTGCCCATCATGTACTATTTCGTATTTTATCCTGAGTTAGGAAACATTGCGACAGCGCAAATCAGAGGTGAAAAGGATTATTTCTCCTTAAAACAAAACACTTGTTTGTCAACTATATTCCTTATTTGTCAGAAACAAAAAGGTACGAGTACAAAGATAAAGTACAAAACGAGAAGGCAACTGGGAAGCTTCCTTTTGTCCTCCACCAAACTCTCGAAGGAAAACCCAAAACACAAAATTGATCAAAGGGAATGTCAATGGTTGGGAATGGGAAGAGAAGAGCGTTCTTGAAGAGGCTGAGGAAGGAATCATTAAGGTTGAAGTTTTTGTTGACGTCACCATCATCAGCATTCAACTGGAACAGGTTTACTTTGCCTCCTTCATTCATGGACGATGTTGTTTTTCAGATTCTCTCTGTCATTGAGGCTATTGTACTTATTATCAGTCTATGCTTCCTTTTCTTCCGTTGTGGTTGTAGCTTATGATTTTCACCTCTCTCTCTCTCTCTCGTGTACTATAATGTGTGAGGGAATGTATCAAGAGTTTCGCACTAAATAAGATACCGTCCCAAGTGGAAGGAATCATTACCTTACAAATCGGTTTTGTAAAGATTTAGTCGGACCAAATCCAAATTCTAATAGTTATTACTATAATTTTAAATATTTTATTTTTAAAAAATTGAGATTTTATAATCACTTTTATTTTACATTTTAGTTTTTGTCAAATAGCTTAACCTTAAAAATCATACATCTTATTACCAAGAAAACAAAACAAATCATACATTTAAACGTGATGAAGAGGGAAATTGTGAGTTCAAACTCACATTTCAACACATCAAATATCTTTGCAATTATTAACTGAGTTATACTTACGAGACATGATCACTTTTATTTTAAAATTAAACAAATGAGTTTAGACTCCTCTAATTCATCCACACTAGGGGTGCTGTAAATATTTTCGTCATTAGTATTAACCCTTCAAAGGCAGACAAAATATCTGTCTCAAGAACAGGACAGTTCAAAGCTGCCACATATCTTATCTGTTATTTTCCTTCTCTTGTATAGACAGACAACAACACACAGTACTTCTCAATCCAACCTTTCTTCTTGCTTTCTACTCATAGCTGCAATTAATACACAAACATGCATTCCTTAACATGCCTAACACTTTCTTCTCCTTCTACAATCTCATCTATAAAGCCAAACCATAACTACAACCCTTTATTAGGTGCAACCTCAAAGCCATGTCTACTACCTTTGAAAAGAAAAACCTGTTTTACTACTAGAGCATTACTTTCATCAACCAAAGAATCTGTGCTTAAGGATTTTCGCGAACGAACAGCTCTCAAGGTAAACTATAAACCATGAAAAACCCATTTCTATCTCATTTTTCATTGATTTTCTCTACCATAAATGTTGTAAAGTGTATGTTGATAAATATTTGTCTTCTTTTGAAGATTATCACAGGCTTGCAGAATTTTGATAAAGACAATGTTGCCTCAGTTGTCACTGCCGCAGAAAAGGTTCTTGTTGAAATATTTCTTATTTAGTATTATTTATTTCTTATTTAAGAGTCATTATTACTCCTAAAATAAAGGAGTTGACCTTGTATTTTCTCTCCTATAAAAGGAGCTCTTTCTCCTTCATAATAATATAACGATAATTATCACCTATATATTTTTCTACATGGTATCATGAGCTCTGTTAGGGCTAGGGTGATACTGTAAAGCTTTTCCGACGATCCGTTCTTTTATCCGACCCGACCGATCCAAACTATGGTGGACCCTACCCAAACACCGCCTCCTCCAGGAGGTCGTGGAGGCAGCGGCGGCGCCAACAACAATTCCGGCGGCGGCGCCAACGTCAATTCCGGCGGCACCAGCAACAATTCCGGCGGAGGAAGTGGATTTACCATGCCACAAATGCCCAGTTTCATGATAAACAACAATTTTAACGGTGGGTTAGGTTATGGCAGAGGTGATCCCAACAACAACTTTTTTGGGTTCGGTTATGGCTACCCAATTGATGGTGGTTACAGTAACTCAGGAGGTAGAGGTCAAAATAACTCTCTTCAGATTAATGTTCAGAAACTGGAAACTACGCTGAATGGTCCCAATCTGTTCGACTTATTCTAGAGGGCAAAGACAAGTTGGGTTTTCTTACAGGTGATGTTCAGGTGCCTGCAACAACACATTACAGGTTCTGGAAATCTGAAAACTCTTCTATTATTGCCTGGCTTATTAATACTATGGAGGTAGGTATGAGAAAAACATACATGTATCTGCCTACAGCAAAAGATGTTTGGGATGCTGTAAAACTGTCCTACTCTGATATTAAAAGTTTCTCTCAAATTTATGATCTAAAATCAAAGTTATGAAATTTAAAGCAGAATGACATGGATGTCACTACCTACTATAATGAATTGATGGCCCTTTGGCAAGAGTTGGATCAGTGCTATGATTATAACTGGAGGTGTACTGAAGACAGTGTTCAGTTTATTAAGACTCAGGAGAACGACCGTGTCTTTATTTTTCTTGCTGGTCTCAACAAGGAACTCGATGAAGTAAGAGGTAGAATTCTTGAAAATAATCCGCTGCCAACTATCCGAGAAACTTTTTCAGAAATCAGAAGGGAGGAGGCTAGACAAAGAGTGATGATGGGAAAGTCAAACTCAGCAACTGATGGTTCTGCCCTTGTCACCAACAACTTCAATAAAGACAGCAAGAAATGTTGTAAGAAAGATGGTAAACTCTGGTGTGATCACTGCGAACGTTATTATCACACACGTGAGACTTGTTGGAAAATTCATGGAAGGCCTCCTAATTGGAAAAAGAAGGGTGAGGGTCGTGCACTTCAAGCAACTTCTGATCAAGAGCCACAATCTTCCCCAAATGCGTTTCCATTCACTAAGGAACAACTAGACCAAATGTACAAACTCCTCGAGTCTCAAACACCTTCGTGCTCCATAGCCCAGAAAGGTAACTTCCCAAAATCAGCCCATCTTAGTGTCATTCCTAATCGTACATGGATCGTTGATTCTGGAGCCACTGATCATATGACCGGTGAATCCAGTTTATTTTCTTCATATAAACCATGTGCAGGAAATTCCAAAATTAAAATAGCTGATGGCTCTCTTTCAGCCGTGGCAGGAAAAGGTTCTATTGTTTTGTCTCCCTTACTAACCATCCAAGATGTGTTACATGTCCCAAATTTGTCTTGCAACTTATTATCTGTCAGTAAGCTAACATCAAATAAAAACTGTCGAGCTCATTTCTTTGATACTCATTGTGTATTTCAGGATTTGATCTCGGGGAGGATGATTGGCACTGCTGAGGAAAGTGGTGGACTCTACTACTTAGAAGATGAACCAAAAACCAGACATCAAGTTGGACCAATAAGTTTTTCTTCTGTTAAATCCTTTTTTGTTTCAAATAATAAGGATGACATTATGTTGTGGCATTTAAGGTTAGGCCACCCTAGTTTTAAGTATTTAAGTTCATTGTTTCCTAAACTTTTTGTTGAACAAGACATTTCTTCACTTCAATGTGAGGTTTGTGAGTTTGCTAAACATCATCGAAGTTCTTTTCCAATTCAATCTTATAAACCTTCAAAACCTTTTTCAATGATTCATAGTGATGTTTGGGGGCCTAATCGAACAAGTACCTTATCCAACAAAAAATGGTTTATCACTTTCACAGATGATCATACTAGACGTTGTTGGGTATACTTGTTGAAAGAAAAATCTGAGGTAGGTCAAATAATTCAAAACTTTTGTAAATTGGTGCAGACACAATTTAACACCCAAATACAAGTGTTTAGAACTGACAATGGTACTGAATTTTTTAATAAAATTGTTGGAAATTTTTTTCTTGAAAATGGAATTGTGCATCAAAGTTCATGTGTCAACTCACCCCAACAAAATGGGATTGCAGAAAGGAAAAACCGGCACCTTCTTGAAGTTGCACGAGCACTACTTTTCTCTACCAATGTCCCTAAATATTTATGGGGTGAAGCTGTCTTTACAGCTGCACATTTAATAAACCGTATGCCATCCCGTGTTTTGAAATTTCAAACTCCTTTGCAAAGTTTCTTGAAATATTTTCCAATTGCTTCAGTTCTATCTGATTTACCACTTAAAATATTTGGATGCACAGCTTTTGTACACGAACACAAACATCTTGGCAAACTTGAACCCCGTGCAATCAAATGTGTTTTTATTGGGTATTCATCTTCTCAAAAAGGTTATAAATGTTTTGATCCTAATACAAAGAAAATATTTGTAACAATGGATGTTACTTTTTTTGAAAACAAACCTTTTTTTGGTAATGATCATCTTCAGGGGGGGAAAATAAACGAAGATTCTCTTGAATTGTTTGAAAACTTAATTATCTCAGAAGATGTGTATATATCACATCATTCTGTTCCATGTACATCTGCACCTAAAGAAAATGCCTTGAAAAAATTAGATGAACCTACTCCTTCCATGAGTAAGGATCAATCAGAATTCGAGGCAACAAATCAAAACAAAAATCAAACAAATGTTTTTTCTGAAATTAATCAAAATGCATCAGATAAAGATCCTTATAATGAAACAGAAAAAAGATTTGAGGAAGGAAATCCAATTTGGAAAGGCAAAACATATGTCAGAAGAAACAATGATCAAGTAGTAGAAGACCCCATTCCTCAGCTCAGCCAAGAATCTGAACCGAGTGAAAGTCAACCGACTCAGACAGGTAAATCTCTCCTTGATCCTAATTCTCTATATACCGACCTTGATGTCCCCATAGAACTTAGGAAACAATATACTGATCTTAATGTTCCCATAGCCTTTAGGAAGCCAGGTAGGCCATGTACTAGGCACCCCTTGTCTAACTTTGTATCATATTCAAACTTGTCTCCCTCTTTTGCTGCATTTACTTCTAATCTATCTAGTGTCAAAATTCCTAAGAATGTACAGGAGGCTCTAGAAATTCCAAAGTGGAAGGAAGCTGTTCTTGAGGAGATGAAAGCTCTTGAAAAGAATAAAACTTGGAGTGCCACAACTCTGCCGGCAGGTAAAAGAACTGTGGAATGTAAGTGAGTGTTCACAATAAAGTACAATTCTGATGGATCAATCGGAAGGTACAAAGCTCGATTGGTTGCAAAATGATTCACTCAGACCTATGACATAGATTACTCAGAGACCTTCGCTCCTGTTGCAAAGCTTAACACAATTAGAATACTCTTATGCCTTGCTGCTAACTTAGACTGGCCTCTCCATCAGCTAGATGTCAAAAATGTCTTTCTCAATGGTGACTTAGAAGAAGAAGTATATATGGATTGTCCTCCAGGTTTTGAAGAAACCTTTGGGTCACAGGTGTGTAAACTAAAGAAGTCCTTGTACGGGTTGAAACAATCTCCGAGAGCTTGGTTTGAAAAGTTTACTCAGTCTGTGAAGAAACAGGAATATACTCAAGGACAAGCAGATCATACTTTATTCACAAAGTCAGGTCAAAATGGAATGATAACTGTTTTGATAGTCTATGTTGATGATATTATTCTTACAGGTAATGATGAGATAGAAATGGAGAGATTAAAAAGAAACTTAGCAGCAGATTTTGAAATCAAAGACTTGGGTCCCCTCAAGTATTTCCTTGGCATGGAAGTAGCAAAGTCAAAGAAAGGAATTGTTGTTTCTCAGAGAAAATATGTTCTTGATCTCCTACAAGAGACAGATATGAGTGGTTGTAAGCCTGTTGACACACCGATGGACCAAAGTGTCAAACTTTGGGAGAAAGGGGACACACCAGTTGACACTGGAAGATATCAGAGGTTGGTTGGAAAATTAATATATTTGGCTCATACTCGTCCTGACATTGCTTTCTCTGTTAGTGTTGTGAGTCAATTCATGCATGCACCATATGTAGAACACCTTGAAGCTGTGCACAGAATCTTGAAATACTTAAAAGCAACTCCTGGAAAAGGGTTATTCTTCAAGAAAACCAATGATAAAAATGTGGCGATATTCACTGATGCAGATTGGGCAGGGTCCATTATTGATAGAAAGTCAACTTCAGGTTATTGCACATATGTGTGGGGGAACCTAGTGACTTGGAGAAGCAAAAAACAAGGAGTAGTTGCAAGAAGTAGTGCTGAAGCTGAGTTTAGAGCAATGACCCAAGGAATTTGTGAAGGTATGTGGATTCTTAGAGTCCTAAAAGAACTAAAGATAGAGGTAGAACCCCCATTGAAATTATACTGTGACAACAAGGCAGCTATAAGCATAGCTCATAATCCGGTTCAACATGATCGTACAAAACATATCGAGATTGACCATCATTTCATCAAAGAAAAGATAGACTCTGGTACTCTCTGCTTGCCATTTATCCCTTCCAACCAACAGACCGCTGATATATTGACCAAAAGCTTGGGAAGAACAACATTTGAATACTTGATCAGTAAGTTGGGCATGATTGACATCTATGCACCAACTTGAGGGAGGGGTGTTGAAATATTTCTTATTTAGTATTATTTATTTTTCTTATTTAAGAGTAATTATTACTCCTAAAATAAAGGAGTTGACCTTGTATTTTCTCTCCTATAAAAGGAGTCCTTTCTCCTTCATAATAATATAACGATAATTATCACCCATATATTTTTCTACGGTTCTTTACTTCACTCATTCTACATTACTTTTCTCCCTTCTCAGCTCTGATGATTAGTGCTCTAGTATTTGACAGCTGAAAAATAAGATTCAGTATCTATGTAATTTTTTATTTTTGTATCTGACAGCAGATAGCTTAAAAAGAACTGAGTGCTATATGTAATTTGAAATTAGTTAAATCTAGAATTATTTAGAGTTGTCAAAGTGTCAATCCAAAAATCTTGAAGTGCTTTAAATTTGGAAAAATGTAGAAAATATCTAGAAGCAAATTTCAATCAGGAATATCCTAAAGTCTCCTTTTCTCTTCGTCAGATGTATAGCTGATAACTGATATGAATTTGTTTTTACTTGTTAGGATACTATTGACATTTAGAATGATCTTCTGTTTGGGACTCCTCTTGAATCTTCATGATATTTTAACAAGTCTTTGACCAAGTTTTAAGTGGTGTTTTCTTATGGTTTCTTTTATCTTCTATAAAGTATTTCACATTACAAACTAGCATACAACTGTGAACTGTAAATGAGTAGTATTTCTTGTCATTGTCGTGCTCGCAGGGAGGAGCAACTCACGTCGATATAGCATGTGACCCTGAGTTGGTGAAGCTAGCTATCAGCCTAACTTCTTGTCCGGTATATTCATGCTTTTCTAATGAATGTCTTTAACACTCTTGTTTATATGGTTTCTTGACTTAAGCAGAGAGGAATTGAAAAATGCCTTGGCACCTACAAAATTTACTATAATCATAGGATATCTTAATCATTTATAAAGTTGGTATTGAACATGCATATTGATTCTAACTTCAATGTACATTTACAGTACTCTTAAAAGAGGCAACAATTTATGATTCATCGCTGTTGCAGGTTTGTGTTTCTTCTGTAGATCCTGCAACATTTCCAGCAGCAGTTAAAGCAGGAGCACTGATGGTTTGACCTTTTGTCTAGTTCCATTTCCAGTATCAGTTCCAAGTTCATACTCTAGTCAAAAGATGGGATAACCATAAACATTTAAAATTCATCCTTATAAGATTTGTTCTTAACATTATATTGCATTGGCAGGTTGAGATTGGAAATTATGATTCATTTTATGAGAAGGGAGTGATTTTTACTCCAGAGCAGGTAAAGAGTGATTTTCAGTATTCAATCATGAATGTGTATGATAGTCACAAAAATTTACGGAACAAAATAATAATGATATGTAGAGAATAATTTTGATGTACTGTCAGTATAAAACGTTTTACATTGTCAACAAACCATCATTTGCATGACTTTTAAGCTAGGTATAATGAAAGTCAAGCTTTTCTAATGATTAAACAATTATGATTGACTGACTATGTATACTAAAGGTGTATATAAATTAACTCTTAATTTATATTTGTATTGCATGTTAGCATATTGTTACTGATTTTAAATAACAGACATCAACAGAAACTCACACTTAGTTTTTTTTGTATTTTCATGATCTATCTATCCTTCTGTGCAGATTCTGAGTCTAACAAAAGAGACAAGGAGGATACTTCCATCTGTGGTTTTGTCTGTCACTGTTCCTCACACACTAAGCCTCCCCGATCAGGTTACATACAGCATTTATACTTCCAAAGTGCAAAATTATTCTGATACTATTGGTATTTAAATAGTACTGTAAATAAACAAAAAATCTTAAACTTTGACAGGTCAAGCTTGCAGAGTCACTTGAACTAGAAGGTGTGGATATTATTCAAACTGAGGGAGGAAAATGTTCCAATCCTACAAAGTCTGGTGTTCTTGGTTTGATTGAGAAGGTAAACATGAAAATGTATTTGATTTGCCTGTGTCTTTTCCTAATTGGCTACATTTTCATTACTGGAAATGCAAAATGCATTGCAACAATGATTGTGGCAATTTTCAAAATGGTTTAAAACCTATGAAGTACTAACATAGTGACATAGACAGAGACACCAGATGTGACACTTGCACGTAGATGCTGATAATAGTTTGAGAAAATAGAAATGATTGAAATGTAAACTTGTGTGTCGATGTCGTGTCAGTGTCACATGTCAGACACAGACACCTGACACACCTTCAATCTAAAACTCAATGCTACATAGTTTAAAACATCCAACTAACATTATATAGTAAATCATGTAAAGTGTTTTAAAAATATTTAACATGATAGACACGTGATTCTGATGAGTTTAGATAGACACAATTTGACATTATGAGAGAATCCTTTTAATTGCTAGATAATGATTGCATTTGACAAACCCTTCCTTAAATTATCAAAATTCTAATCACTAATTATTGTAGGCAACACCAACTTTAGCAGCTGCATATTCTATATCACGAGCTGTTAAGATACCTGTCATGTGTTCATCCGGGCTAAGTGCTGTCACAGCACCTATGGCTATCACTGCAGGAGCTTCTGGTGTGGTAAGGATTTCTTCCCAATAATTTTTTTACTGTAAATTAGAAATCATAATGATAAACTTACTATACCTTTCTGGCGAGTTATTGATCATTGACTTCGGTTCGGTGTATTTCCAAATCACAGGGTGTGGGCTCTGCAGTTAACAAACTAAATGACGTGGTCGCCATGATTGCAGAAGTTAGAAGCATTGCTGATTCATTGAGGACATCCCTTCCGATACACACTACACATGAAGTGGAAACTCATTTCCAGTAGTTCAATATATGGAAGAAATAGCTTAAGGTGGTTTAGGTAGTGAATAAAACGTGTGAAGAAAATCTGGATCCTTCCTTAAAAATAAGAACTGCTAGGATCCATCTTTTTTCCTCCTTTTCTATTTTAGACTTCAGTTCTAATTTTAATTTTTGTGTTTCTGTATGGATGTTGAAATCACATTGTCAAAGAACTGAAATGATTGATGAGCTATTTGGGCGTTTTGCTTCTTAACGAATGGAGTTGGCAGTTGAGTGAAATTGTGCATGTTATTCTTTTGCCAAAGTAGTGCATGTATGAAGCTTTGTTATACTAAGCATTCACTTTCTACCAAAAAAAAAAACACTAAGCATTCACCAAATGATTTTAAAATCAGACATCAAAAGTCTTCATAGATTCAGAGATGCCAACAAAAGGTGCTTTGTTTGCTGCTTTGAAGTTCATGGAACCTGTTACTTTTTTTTTTTCCAACGAGAACATCTGAAATTCATGTTGAAAACTTAGGCCACTGTGGAACTAATAAGCAGCAAGTAACTAAGTATGTCTGTTAAACGATAATGACAAGAGGAATATTAGTAACACATTTTCAGTGTACTTCTTATAATCGTAATATAAAATTAATGTGGAATTCAATCTTTTCCGATTTACTTTGAAAAGATAGTAAAACACACTTTTTACTTGGCGAGAATATGTTTTATGTAAATTTTAGGGTAAATTAATGTTTCTCCTCCCCCAACTTATTATACTGTTCATTTTGTCTTTGCAGTTTAAAAAATATCTTTTATGTCCCCAGCGTTAAATTAACAGGTTTAGCTTAATAACTTCATCATAAAGCAATGAATTATTTTTGCACATATTTGATGAGAGTGAAAGATTTCTGCTTTTTGTTGAAGACCCTGATTCCAAGTTTGGTAAAAGGAATACCTTCTATTCAGTTTACTTAGTATATATGCCCAAAACTGCAATTTTAAGCATCTAACTAACATAGGTACTTCACTAAAAAAACTAACATAGAAAAATGATAACTATTCACAAGGACAAACCAGGGCTGACTACAACTGAATATACAACTTAAGGTCCTCGAGTAGTTTCAATTAACATAGGTGAAGCCTTGTAAACAAGAAAATGAATAAACCGATGGTTTTACTCGTCATACTCTGACTCCTCATCAGTTTCTTCATATTCGCCACTTTCCTACAAAGCATCAGAAAACAAATTGTATATTTAGTAACATGCCAAATAAGAGTCAGTTCACTAGCCATGAATATGACAGATAGGTTACCATTTTTTTGTTATACTCTGTCGTTGCTCTATCAAATTCTGCACGTTTCTCTGTTGCTATATCATAGTATTGAACCTTCTCCTGTCAGATACAATTTTTGTTAACATAGAGCTCAACTAAAGTGATGTTTCCTTTTTGCTCAGATCAAACTGAACATAATACATGGATACTTGACACTCCATTGTCAGGAATTTAAACAGGAAATGAACTTCAAAAACTAGTTCTATATTGATTTGGAATAAATAGCAGCACGGTTAGCACAAGCAGAAGCTTCTTCTCGATGGCAGCACGGCTTTCACGTGCCTTAGTCCCAGGTAAGTTTACCCAGTGGATGGTATTTTAGAAAACTGGATTGAACCCCTTTTCTTTAATTTTTTTTTTTAAAGATGACTATAAAGACACGTAAACTAGGTGCTATCGGGTCTGATGAAATGACTGAATCGACATTTTGTGCAGTCAATACAAGTACTACAAACCTGCAATGGTACTCTTGTTGATGCCACCAACACCGATAATAAAACATAAAATTCGAAGAAAAAAAACACACTGTCCCTAAATGAGTCAAAAAACTGATAATCATGCCAACCTGGAATTCCAACCAGAGGAGACAGTTCTGCAACTTTTGCATTACAGTAGCTGAATTGCAAAATTGTACATAACCTAGAAATTCCAAAGTCATGATCTTCAGTTCTGCTTGTCATAATGAATTCCAACTTTCCATTTTTTTTCAAATATAACAAAAACTTGTTCTTCAAGAGTTTTGTTCAAAATTTAATTCATTGATATTCAAACAAGTCATGATCAAGACATGCAATCAAGTTCAAACATTCAGCCGCATTAAAAACCTAAACAGTTTTGACAAAATTCCCTGAGCCAATTTTTGAAACTTAATTTATGATTCACTCAGTTTTCAGCCGTCAAACATCACACCCATAATAACACAATTCAGGTTAAATATGCAAGGGAGAAGAACAAAGAAAAACTAACCTCATAAGTCATTGTTTTCCACTTCTCTCCACATGCCTTGCCAATCTGTACGAACACAGAAAGGAGGAAAACAAAACAGAAAAATATTACTTTGCATGATGATGGTAAACAATAATGATGATAATGATATTTTCAGTCTCAAAAACATTAAATAACTGGCAATTTTTAAAATGGATGTTAAACATTTGTGTTGTTTATATAATTTTGAAAATTGTAAACAATCAATTGCACAACAATCTTGCTTCATGAGAAATTAAAAGTATAAAATAAATTAGACGAAATATTAATACGTCGGATTCTATACATACATCACGCATTGACTTAACATCTGGATTCTGATCTTTAAACTCTTTCCGAAAATCCTCCCTTCAGAATGAAAAAGAACTTCCAGTAAACACAGTAACTTTGAATCATTGTAAGATTTTCCATATAAAAAAGAAGCAATTGTTGTTACAAACAGTCAATGTGCTAGATTAATTACCACAATGCCACATATGCCGTAAATAGTAGTATGATTGAACAGAGAACAATAAGACATAGTATAAACAAGGAAAGGAAACTATCAGTGAAAATCATTGTTAAATGTCTAATGAGAATCATGTTTGAAGATTAGTGATTGTCTCAACTCTTGAACTTGAGGTGGTTGTGCTAATCAACAAATGGTTACCTCCTCAGCATCATTCCTCCAAAGTCAAAATACACTCTACTTAAGTCAAAATCCGTGAAATACAACAGAATCCCATCAAATTCAGCGATAGTATAACTCCAAAGGTAAATACCAAGATCAGTAGGATGGCAAAAGAAAGTAAGTATATAACACTAACTATACTTGTTCATTCTAATAATGAACCAGTAATTTTGTTGCTACTTTTTCATATATACAGCCAAAGCTATGAAAATTTCAGATATTTAGAAAATACAAAAAAGAAACCTTGATGCAGCTAAACTCTTACTAAATTAATATATTCCATAAAAATTTATAACAAATGGAAAATGCAAAGAGTAGTTTATACTAACACATATTAAAAATAAGAATTAAACATCATAAACAAAGAACAAGGGGGAATAAAAGAAGTTTTACAAGAAGTAGAAGAAAGCAGTGGGGGGTTTCTTCGGCTTCTTAGCATCAATTTTTTGCTTGTTCTTTTTTTGCATTGCTTTGGTTTTGTCTCTTGACTTAGTCTGCCGCAACGATCTCTTCATTCCCTCATTTGATCTAATCGCCAACACTAGTTTGCTGAAAAACTCAATGCAGCATTGTGTTTACTTTAGTTAAGGAAACTATTTCTGCATATAGTTAAATGTAATAAATCAAATTTCCCCCTACCAAGTACCAACACCTGAAGCTAGAGGAGTAGACCTAGACACAGTTGAAACTCACAATGCCGCCATCATTTTATTCAATTTCGGGTCAAAGACCAAAGGCAACACATAAAAATCAACAACATAATCCAACACAACTTTATATTTTAACTACCCTTCTTTCCTCAAGGCCTAATTGCATTGTTGGTCCCTTTTATTATGACCAATGCGCAATTTGGGTCTTCCAATAATTTTTTACTTGAATGAAGAAGTCCCTGAATCTTCTAATTGTTAACAATCATATCACTCCATTAATATCCCTATAGGTCTAAAAATCAATTTATTCAGAAGAGCTTATGAAAATAAAAATAAAATCAATTTGTTTTTATATAAGTTATCCTCAAGAGCTTATGAAAATAAACAGAAAAACTCTACCAAACAGTCTCACAAGTTTTAATGCCGGTACAAATAGGCCAATTCAAACGGACCGTAACTATAAAAGAAAATTAGTTTTAAAATCTACCCTTTCCCTTGTGAAGGAAAAGGAGAGTAGAGAAAGTAAAAGGGTACCCGGAGGTGGAGGCCGAAGAAGAATTGTGAGAGTGAGAGTGAGAGGCTTTAGCTTTTTTGGCCATTGGTGCGTCTCAACTATCAACCCTGCAACCACACCTGTCTGAAATGTGAATGATGGTTTAACATGACCTTTTTTTTTGCTACAACAACGAATATATTAATTTTACATTATTTTTAAATTGAGGAATAAAAGTTTTTTTTTTTTTTTTGAGGGGGGATAAAAGCAGTTTTAGTTCTATAAAACTTTTTTTATCAAGCAGTTCTATAAAAAATTGAGATGAATACATATTTATGTTTTTTTTTTGCGCTAACCCTTCTATTATTAAGAGAAGCGATCTAGTAATATGGAGTTCAACAGAGACGTCGGTAGAGTTTTGTCAAGAATTATTTTTACCTCAAATCGAACTCGGTTTTCTTGAACTATTGATCCTAGTGAAATTTTATTAACCATTTAGGGCCCGTTTGGATGAAGCTTATTATGAGCTTATGCAAATAAATAAGCTTTAATCTTAATTCATAATTTTTCACTAACGAAAATTGTATCTTCATAACCAATTTTTTCATAAACTACATTGACAAGCTTATAAATAATAGAAAAAAAACTCATTTATTTGCATAAGCTGTTTCGCATAAGCTCAAAATAAGTTTTATCCAAACGGGCCCTTAAACTCAATCATTTGGTTAATTTCGGTTTTTTTATTGGGAATGCATCAAACAGTATAAAATATATATTTTTAAATTAAGGAATAAATGCATTCCTAATAATAATCCACCCACCGTTAATTTTGAGATGAATATACATTTTTGTCTAGAAATATATCTTAAAATCCACCACCTAAGGCGGCCCCTCCTTCGGTTGAGTTTAGGTCATTTATTATAGTTGTTTTGTCTCCTTAAAATGGAGTAAGTACTTCTTGTACTTCTTTCTTTGTATGAGTTTAGTACCACTTGTACTTGTTTCCATCTTTTATAATTAAAATTAACTTTTGTTGTTAAAAAAAATGGTTGATTTTAAGTTTTGATCCTTGTCTCCAATGTTTTTCTACTTTATTTTTCTTTCTATTAATAAAATTATTTTTCTCAAAACAATTTTGATAATTGACATAGTTACACACCTCCAAAAGGAGGGACTAAATATTAAGATAACACATGATTAACCAAACATTACCAGTTTCATTATTATTTCATATTTAATACATCAAGCATATAGTACACCATATACACACAGAAATTAAAACACTTTATTTTATAGTTACTACCCATACACATACATATATCTATGCATGTTGACTGTAGTATGCTTGAGAAGCTCATCAAAGCTCCTAGGGTTTTAATTTCCAATATTGGCCCCAGTGTCGAACCTGGCCTTTCCAAAGTTCTGAGTTCCTCCATTTGAGTTGTTGAAAGCACTTTTGGTTCCATTGTTACGATGAGTAGTGTAACCACCCTTGGTAACTTTTGCGCCAGTTTTGAAATTAGCCTCACCGAAATCTTGTTGGCCACCCTTGTTGTTAAAGGCATCAATTGTTCCATTGTTTCCACCGTCGTTCAAACCAAAGATATTCCTCAACAAACCAGCCATCTTATAATAACAGAATGAATATATGATATTATCTCTCTCGATAGTTGTATATATGCTTATTGGTTTTGTGTTGATGTTAGTTGCTAACTGAGCCTGTCATTATATAGGTGAAAAAAGTTAAGTTAAAGGAGAATCTACCATTGTTTCCTTTAACGTGAAGCTAGCTATCTCATTTAATTTTTCAAGAAAAAAAACTTATTTAATTTTAGAGTGAAAACCTATTTTAGATCCCGTTTGTTTAAGATTCTTAAAAAAGTAATTCAATATAAATAATTTGAAGATTATTCTTTACAGATTTTAAAGAAAAGCATAAGTTATAGTTGGAAAAACATTCAAGCTGAACAATTATGCATGTTAAAATAGTTTTTCATGTTGCGTCAAAAAGAATAGTTTTTCATTAATATGATTGAAAAAACATAGACACGACAAATCATATTTTTCTTCTCTTCTATTAAAAATTGTTTCTAATCAAAATAGTTATTTCATTTTTAACACTAAAATCAATTTTCAACAAAATGACTTGTTCAAAAAATTTTAACAAAATGATTTTTGAAAAAAGATTACACACAAACATAACTAAAACAAAAAAAATGAGTTTTTTAAAATCTTAAACAAACTGGCTCTTAGTCTATAAAAAAACACTGTACGTACTGTATCATCATTTTCTTTCACCACATCTTAAAGTCTCATTTTTTATTAAAATACTTGGGTATAATTTTTAATGGAAGTATCAAGTATTTGTCCTCTTTGCTGATAATTTTTTTATTTTGACAAATGCAAAGGATAAATATTGACATATACCAATTGACGAGTCTTTTTTTTTTCTCCACAAGTTATACAAATTCAGGCATATTTAACGATAAGATTGGATAAAGTGATAGCAATTGCATGCTGCATCCAATTCTATATGTCTTATTATATAGAAAAGTTGGAATTTATGCTTGAATCACTTTCAGTTGGGTTAATTACAAATTATTAACCGTTTGAATTCACTTCTTCACATGTTACTTTTCCACAACGAACCCAAACTTATAAATAACAACGCCTTATACTGTTCTTGTCTGTAATATATCATGTGTTATTCTTTATTGGATGAAATCAAATGGTAGAAGCTCATTTTGAATTAACTTTTTTAATTTATAAAATCTTCCCAATTGAGACAGAGAAGTGAGAACACTGACTTTATCTCATTACCGAATGAAAAATATAACGAACTAAATCACAATCAATTTCAATTTATTTTTCTTTCATTTGATGTAGAAAAGAGCCCTGTATTTGCCCTCTACAGAGGACCTAGCAACAATATTATTTAGTGTGTGTTTGGTTCTGCGGTAGAGAAAATTGATTTTGACATAATTGATTTTGATTGAATTGATTTTGGTAAAAGTGAGTTGAACCTAAATTGATTTATGTTTGAATATATTGACGTAAAAGTGATTCTTACCAATTTATGATGTTTAGATAGTTTGAATCAAAATTGATTTTGAATGTATAATTACTAAAAAGGGTTTTCATACATAGGGTGAAAAAAGTAATAGCTTGACAATTATTGATAGCAAATGCAGCATATGCATCCACTTATGTATTTGATTGATGAAAATTGTTTTTCCCACTTCAAAGAAAGCTAAGAAACACCAAGAAAATACCATTTTACCCCGTCGGTAGTTAACTGCCGCCGGATTGGTGCATCGGTAGTTAGCTACCGCCGGATCCATCGGTAGTTAACTATCGACGTTCCCATCGGTAGTTAACTATCGCTGCGATCAGAACTTATACATATCAGCAAAACAAAACTGCATCAGTTTTAGAATCATCCAAATTCTTCAAATTTCCTCTAATTTTCTCCAATTCCATTTTGACGAAAATCAAGCAAATAATCTCCACAAAACCACAAGTAAGTAGTATTAATCATTTTTAATGATAATGTTAGTTTGTGTAGATTTATTTTTTTTATTTTTGGTAGATTGCATGTGGTTAGGGTTTATGTAGAAATTGAATTTTTGGTTAGTTTATGATGTTATAGATGAATGTTGTTGTTGTAAATGTGGTTTAGATTATGTTTAAGTTCAATGTGAATGTGTAGAAGTTGAATTAATACAATGATGAGTTGTTTCATAATTTGCACTCAAAGTATTTGATAAAATGCCTAAATGAGAGCTGTTTAGATTTTTTAGTTAGTTTATGTTGTTAGATTGTGTTGGGAATGTTGATGGCAATGTTGTTTTGAATGGTGTTTAAAAATTAAGTTATTTATGGTGCTTCATTGTGCTGGGAATATTGATGGGAATGTTGTTTTTAATGGTGTTTAAAAATTAAGTTATTTATGGTGCTAGATTGTTGCCTAAATTGCCTATATGACCATGATTTTTTGTTTTGTTTTTGTGTAGATATGTCTGAGCAGGACCCAAATAGGACCAGAGCTGGTAAACAGACGATGACTAGAAGCATTCGACGGGAGAGGGTGGCTGCAAACCCTCATGTGCCTAAGAGGGGAAGAGGACGGAGGCCCGATCCTTCTGTGGGTGAGGGTAGTTCTCAGCTGACACAGTCACAAGTGGATGACCCGACACAATACCTGAATTATTAGGATCAGCTACACGATGCCACAGATGATGGTTAAGACGCCCGTCAATTTGATGATGTGGTTGAGGGTGGCGAGGTTCAGCGTCCGGAGCAGGAGCAGGGGGCTAAGCCAGATGAGGATGACTGTACGGCTGAGGCAGCCCCACATCAGTTACCTGATGTGCCTCCCTTTCCTGGGGTGCCTCAGGATTTATCTGTGTTGTCTTCATATGCTTCTCATGTTGCATTGCCGTTGTGGTATAATGCAAATAATGTAAGTTTTTTTTTGTTTTTTTAACTTTTATTTGCGAAATTTAAAAAAAATGATATGAACACATGCCGTTGTCTATTAATTTTATTTGTCTTCAATTATTGTTCGCGTAATTTTTTATATGTGAAGTATATTTTTTTAAAAAAAAAATTATATGCGAAACTTAAAAAAAATGATATGAACACATGTCGTTGTCTGTTAATTTTATTTGTCTTCAATTATTGTTCGCGTAATTTTTATATGTGAAATATATATAAAATAGATTTTTTATGCTAAGTATTTATGTTTTAATTAATTTTTATAAGTGTTTACATTGTTTTTTATGTTTTTTTTATTTATGTGGTGTTTTTTATTATTTAAGATTCGTAAGTCCCGCAAGGTTAAATGCATAAATCATGGGGGTAAGGTGAGAGATCTCCGTCGTCCAGCAGTGAATCAAGTCTGGTTTTGGAATCCTTTACGGGCGAGTGGTTTGCATGATTTGCTGTTCACGGGGTATCCTATGTGAATCATGCTTTGATTATGGCACTTTGCGAGAGGTGGCATACCGAGGCCAACAATTTTCACATGCCTATGTGGGAGATGACCATCACTTTAAATGATGTGGTGTGTCTGCTGCATGTTCCTATTGAAGGGCGGATGTTGAGCCATGCAAAGAAGGTGTGTCATGTTGATGGAGTGGAGTTGATGGTGAGATACTTAGGTGTTACACATGAGATGTAGGAGGACCAGGAGTATGATATTGATGTTTAGGCCTTTTGTTAGTTTTGCATGACATTTGTTAGTTTTTGTATAATGATGACATATTATCGTATTTCAAATTTAATTGATGTTGGTACAATTTTAACGTAGTATGGTGATTTATGTTCATTTGACTTCAATTGTTGGAAACATTGATATTTTGGTTAGCTTATGAATATAATGTGGAAAAAAAGGTGTTTATAACTCATAAACATGTTTGAAACAACAGGTTCTGCTACTGCAAAGGTTTAGGGGCGCAGCGGCAATTAACTGCCGATGGAAAGGAAACTGGCGGCAGCTAACTGCTGATGGGAAGGAAACCGACGACAGTTAGCTGCCGATGCACTTTATTTTGTTTGGATGGAGTTCCACCTACACTTTTTGTGGTCCAAAACCCACAGAAAGTTCTATATATAGACGGTGTTGTTTTCACAATCCATACTCAACGCATCTACAGTTTATAAGATGCGTGGTGATGAGAGCGAAGGTGTGTTCGTTCGAACACCTTCCCTCTCATCACCACTTCTCTTAAAAACTAAACAAAAAACCACCAACCTAAACATTTTCTACTTCTTATTTCATTTTTTTTTGTTTTGAATATATATGCGTAATCAGTTTATAAGATGCGTGGTGATGTTGGAGAAGGTGTTCAAACATACAATGTTATGACGACCTTCTTCAACCTCACTATTCATCTTAAAAACTAAAAAAAAATCCATAAATAAGATGAAAAACCGTGAAGTTCTGAAAAATATAGGCATAAAATGGCTACGGCAGCTAACTGCCGCTGTGATTGTGTCTGGCGGTAGTTAACTACCGTTGAAAAACATCTTGCGATAATTAACTACCGATGAAGTTAAAAACATATTTTTCTAGTTTTTCTTAGCTTTCTTTAAAGTGGGAAAATCAATTTTCTTGATTGATTGTATTGTTATTCCACACGCCCAAATGGAGTGTGCATTCGTAGTAGGCTAGTTTGTTTTTCTGTGTGAGGCTTGTGCTCAAAAGTTCGAAACCAATAAACTCAAAATCTACACAATTTTGAACTTTTTAATTTTTTATGTTCACACTTATGTCAGACTTCTTAATTTTCTATATATCATGTATACAACTAAGATGTTTAAATTTATGACGGGTCACTTTTAGTTGAGTATGTGAACTCGTCTTTTTTCTTTTTACTTCCTTTTCATTTATTTTTTTGGCCCAAGTTCATCTTGGGATGCAGTAAATTTAACATTTATATGAGTTATATTTTAACGATTATATTAAAATCCTATAAGTTTAACATTTATATTTTAAATTGATTTGAATGAAGGGAAGTTGATTTTTTTGTCTAAATAAAAAGGTGTGCACTTGCGAACTTAGACCTTAATGTTTTTAGGTTGGTCTAAGTAACCTCTAATCTATTACTATAAGTTATAAACTGAAAAATCATTCGATAGATCAAAATTATATTTTAACATAATATTTTTTGTGGAACATAATGATTTCAAGAATACCACCAACTATTTTTTTACGGTACTACCAGTACTAATGATTGGTTTGACAATTTTGCGTTCATTAAAATTAATATATTGTTTATATATCTTGTATTAACTTTGGTTCACATCAATGGGCATTTGGTCTAGTGGTATGATTCTCGCTTAGGGTGCGAGAGGTCCCGAGTTCAATTCTCGGAATGCCCCTTTTTTCATATTTAATTAATGAAACTCTTTTTTCAATTAAAACTTCACTCTTATGTTTACAAATCCTAAATCATTGGCGACGCATGGATCGTGAGTGATGTTTACCGGTCCAATTAATATTCTTCTTCCATCTTTCTTATGTTCTCCTTTTTCTGCACAATTTCATTACTTATTCAAGATGTATGTGAGTTTGAAATTTCCTATAAAGTAGTGCGTGAAGATGAGAATGTTGTTGTTCTGAAGTGGCTTCAAATGCACAGATTGAAGGGAAGAGGGAATTTGAACAACACCACATGGAAGTGCTTTGAAGGATATGGCTTATTTAAGGTGAAGAAGAGGAACAGACGAAGAGGAGGACCCAAATCTGATTTTTTTTTTTTTTTTTTTGTATTTTTAAATTTTTAATTAATAGAGTTAAATAATTTAATTACAAAAGTAATGACATGAATATTTACTAACTACATGAATCTATTTCTATCCAACTCATCGCTATCGCACCATAAAAAATGGAGGGGACCAAAAAAATCCCACAGATTGTAAAAAGAGGGATTAAAAAGCTGATTTTTGAAATATAGGGGCTAAAAATTCATTTTATTTAAAATACCAAAACAAAAGTGTATTGTCGCAGATTGATTTTAGAAATAGAGGGGCTAAAAAAAAGAGAAAGTATTGCCACCGATTGTACTTTTTAAATCCCACAAAAACATAATTTTGTCCCGCCATATTTTTCAACTTCCATGAAGAGCAAACATTAATTCAAAAAGTATCATTACATAACTTCCTTTGAAGCCATGAAAGTGCGAAACCACACTAAAAATTTAGAAAATTTGGATCAACATTGGAAAGATGGAGCTAGGCGTGGACATCTGGTTGATTTGGGTTCAAAATGCTGATTGGGCCCAAACCCACAGGTGGTATTCAAGGACCCAATTCCACCTATTCCTTCTACGGGTTACGAGTCAGGCTGGTGCAGGTCACATGAACGGATATATGTAGGTAACATCTTAAACAACCAACAACCAAAACAAGGCTTAATCTAGGGTGAGTGAGTAAGGGAAGCCACCCACCATGGACAAGTAATGTAAGTTGTTAAATGTGTGATATTCCACACATTTGGCGGGATCAAAATAATAAAATATTTAAGAATGGCAAAGGAAGTACAAAGTCTTAGCTTGGAATCATTTATCTGATGTCTTGGAAGTGGTTAAGGATGAATGCGAATGAGTTCAATTATGCTCTCAATCAATGGATATTAAATTCAAAGAGTTTTTATGTAATTTTAATTGAAAAAAATTAAAAGTTAAATTAAATATATATATATATATATATATATATATTTCATATTGTTAAGCTAGTTCAATAATTAATTTTATCAAACATTATAAATTCAATCAACTAAATTATATGCAATCAGCTACAAGCTAGTTTATCAACTATCTATTATAACTTCATCCGATATAAGTATTATTTACTTTTTTTTTTTGAATAATACGTATTATTAAAAAAAATTATATTATACGTATTATTAGTTTTTTTTTCCTCTTTCTCTCTCTTCTCTCCCTATCCTATAGATTCCTTTATCTCTCATCTCCCACCCACCCACCCACCCACCCAGCAACCAACCGTCGCTCCTCTCACTCCCACCCGTATACGATCTCCGTTCACCACCATTCTCTGATTACCACCACCATCCCTCTTCTCAGATCTGCGTTCACAGCATCGTCACCACCACCCATCAACCTTCTTCTCAGATCCATCTCTCACCCACCGCCACCACTGTCATCATCGTCCTCACCACCACCGTCACCGCCGCCTGAGCTCTCACCGGAAACCATCTCTTGCTTCCCCGATCCTCTCAGATCTGACCACCACCCACACGCTCCTTCACCACCGTCGCATCCTACATCAACGTCCTCCATCACCACCGTAATCAAGCCTCTCCTCTCCTTTGCCTTCACCGCACTAGATCAGATAGAGAAGTCAGGGAACAGAGAGAGTAGAACGAAGAGGGAGAGAGGAGAGAAGAGTGAGACTGGCAAAAATAAGAGACAAAATTATGATTTTGTCCTTGTATTTTAATTAGAATTATGAAAATGCCACTGATGTTGTTTTTGTGTCAAAATTTATGTGTTTGTTTATCATTTCTGATTTTTTATTAGGTTAATGATAAACCCTAAACCCAATACCCGCCCCGATTCACGAAACGTAACCCGATTCACGAAAGATATTACACTCTCACACGCAAAACTTGAATGCAAATTGTGAAAGTCTAGTCACCGCCGTCCGACGACTTACACCACCGCTCCCTTCTCCGTCGTCCGCTGCAATTTTCCCATATCGAAATCAGCAGAGAGTGAGAGTTTGATAAGTCAGAAGAAATTCGAAAATGAAGCTCGGCGTAGATGTTTTGAGATACCTCTCGAAAGATGATTTTAGGGTTCTCACCGCCGTTGAATTGGGCATGAGAAACCACGAAATTGTCCCCGCTGAACTCATCGACCGAATCGCTCGTCTCAAACATGGCGGCACCTACAAGGTTCTGAAAAACTTGCTTAAACACAAGCTGTTGCATCACGACTCTACTAAATACGATGGATTTCGCCTTACCTACCTTGGTTATGATTTTCTTGCCATCAAAACCATGGTCAATAAAGGTGTCTTCGTCTCCGTTGGTCGACAAATCGGCGTTGGAAAAGAATCTGGTAAGTATTCCGTAACACAGACACTTCTGACGGAAAACATGTCCATTGTCTGACACATATTGAATTCATTTTTTTTTCTCTTCTAATTTTTACCGTCGTGTCATTTCAAACTTATTAGCGTAATTGATTGTGCTGTTTGTGATTGATTTGCTAGATATATTCGAGGTTGCTGATGAAGATGGAAAAATTATGGCTATGAAGTTGCATAGGCTTGGTAGAGTTTCTTTTAGAGCTGTGAAATCGAAGCGTGACTACTTAAAACATCGTAGTAGTTATAACTGGCTCTATTTATCTCGCCTTGCTGCACTTAAAGAATTTGCTTTCATGAAGGTGGTTTTACTCTCCATAGCTATGTACTTGAATTGTTACTTTTTTACTCGATTTTCTAATGACATGTTCTTTGTTTGAACAGGCTTTGCAAACACATGGCTTTCCGGTTCCAGAGGTTGTGGAACATAATCGACATTGTGTAATAATGTCGCTCGTCCAAGGTTATCCTCTGTAAGTGCCCTTCTTTCGTTTTGTTTCAAACATAAAAGTTGTTTAGGGATGGTATTTGTTTCAAACATAAAAGTCGTTTAGGGGATGGTATTTGTAGGGATGGTATTTGTTTCAAACATAAAAGTCACATTCGCGCTACATGTATCTCCTGACTTACCAATTCAACTACAACAATAACCATGCCTTATCCCACTAAGTGGGGTAATCTCCTCCCAATTCATCCTACAAAAAAAAATCATGGATTAAGCATGAAACATCAATCAATCTAAGTTGCAATGAAGTCACATGTATATAGTTTTGAATCGCAGTCTCCAACCACAATTGTGGCTACAATGTAAAGGATTTTTAAGTCTTCACAACTTCAATCCTTTAGGATTATTATGGTGAATTAGGATAAGTCTAATAATTTCTTATGTAATACCGCAATTTTTAATTCTAAGTCCTCTTTGCTTTTAAGAACTAGCTGTAGTAGAAACTATCTTTGCTAACTTTTACCGTCCTCTATATTGTTGGTTTTTAGATAAGGAATGAAGATGAGAAATAATATAGATTTCAGATTGTGGTTATAGTTTGATGTAAAAGACTAACCACTAAGCCTTTCTCAACTCTTAATCTTAATTAAATAAAACTAATCATGATAATTACTAGACTTCTAATCCTAATTAAATTATGAAATATAATCTAAAATCTAATGAAATATGATCAATCCCAAGAGATTTATAGATATTTTGCATTACTCTAAGGATAGAGTTTAAATATTATGGGATGTTTTCATATATTTTAACAGGCTTTTGTTCTTAAGCTGGCGTTTTGGTTTTGTAGTTTGTACCACTACTCCCTTCCACATATTTTACACTGGTTTTGGTAAACAATTGTTTGAATTTTATACTTGGTTCTGCAAATGCAGCGTTCAGGTGAAGCAGTTACAAAACCCAGAGACAGTTTTTGAGACAATTATTGGTATAATTATTCGGTTGGCAGAACATGGTCTCATTCATTGTGATTTCAATGAGTTTAACATCATGGTATGCTTTAATAACCTATGTGGACTTGTCAGCATTATTATTAAATACAACACTACATTTTTTTCATTATGTCATTTTTTGTGGCTTTTGCCTCTGGCTTACAATCTGACTTCGTTTCCTGTAGATTGACGATGAAGAAAAAATTACTGTGATTGATTTTCTGCAAATGGTGTCTGCGTCACACCGTAATGCAAAGATGTAAGAGCTTCTTCCTTGTATGGTATTATATCCTTTCGAATTCTTTTTTTTTTCCTTTGATTTCATGCTTGTATGAACTCTAACTTTTTTTTTCTCATGACAATTCTGAAATGGACCTCATTTTCTATGTTTTGTTTGAATTTTAAATATTGTCCACAGAAATGTAAGATATAATGTTGACGAATTTTTTTTGAGTTCAAATATGTCAATAGACTTTTTATTGAGTTTAATTGGTATGTACTGCCACTGTCAGTATAAAATAGTTTTACACATGCATTCAATCGTATCTAACTAGTATGCCATTTTGGTATATTAAATTTCTAAAATATTTTCACAAATATCTACATGGTGAGATGTGATGGGATGCATCATGCATGTGTTTAACAGTTTTTGCGTTGAAGTGCATACCAATTAAATCCTTATCTTGTATCTATTGGGTGAAACCCATGTGGGTCTCACCACTTTATGTGGGATCCATTTCCAAATTGTGGGACTCACAGACACATAGGTTTCATCCAATAAGAGAGTGAGTGTTAGAAAAAGTGTTAGAAAGAGTGTCCATAGCATTCCTGTTATAAGTTTGCTTCAATTTCATTCATTTTATGTTTTAAAAACAGTATGCCCTATTGAAAATGAAATCATTAAATCTTACCAATAGTGATGGAAATGTTACAGTAGTATGTCTTAAATGTATGGTATCAATAGGAAACCAACAATTCTTTTCCATTTTCAACTAATATATTTTCATTAGGCCTTAACTGATTATTTTTCCTTGTTTCAGGTACTTTGATCGTGATGTTGAATGTATCTTTAAGTTTTTTAGAAAGAGGTTTGTAGTTATTTTGACATTATGTGTTAGTGTTTGTGAATTTCACTGCTTCGTCTGAGAGAGTGGGGGAGGGGTGTTAACTTTGAAAATAAGGAATCTGGAATCGGGGCAGTCAAGTAACGTTAAGTAGTAGTTGGCTTACAACGCAACAATTTTCTGCTTAATGTTTAATATGCATACATACCTTCCGTGCCTTCTAATGTTTGTTCTGCATTAAGGATAGGCATAGGGTTATATTTTGACATTTTAAAATTATTTTAATGTTTATTGTTAAATTATTTTCAGGCTATACTCTTAGTTATATTTTATTAATTCAGTTTATATTGTTAGGTGTATTTTTTTTGTCTTATAAATATAAATAAATATTCATAATTCCCTCCTTTCCTTCATATCCTCTTTACCGCCCTATGAATTCCAAGAACCAGTTTTTGTAGCAAGAGAAATGACATATTGTTAAATGCTATTTGGCTATCTGTATATTATATGCAACAAAACTAATCCATGATAAAGGGAAAACTAGAATTGGAGATTCAACAACCAAAAAGAAAATTAGATGTGACAAAGTTTACATGTGCACATGCAGAGGTTTCAATTCATAAAGTGTAAAGTATCTTCATATATATCAGTTTAAAGTGTGATAAACCATTTCACATATGGAGACACTTTACTTGAGGATAAACCATTTCAACTGCTTATATATCAGTTTAAAGTGTGATAAACCATTTAAACTGCATGTGCACGTGCAAACTTCGTCTCCATATAGCCAGAGAGAGAATGGGGAGGAAAGAAGCACATTTTTTTACTTGAGGTTGAGATTTTGTGTCAAACAGTTCTCCCTTTATTGAGCAATCAATTTTTTTATTTTGGTCTTGTGTCTGATCCCTTAATTTTTGTCCTGTGATATTTTCTAGAAAAAAAAAAGAAGTGGTTTTTTCACACATTGATACAATTTGATACAATTTAGTCCTGCGTCTTATCCCAAGGTTTTTGCAAATCAAACGAACCTCAAAGGAAACAAAGAAACCTCATTGGAATTCATACATTGATACAATTTGATACGAATATTTGTAACACTTGTTTTGCATGATAAGATCTTTGATATGAGCATACTCTTGTTTCATTGCCTTTTTCATGCTACTTGAACTGATCCTAATTTTCTATTTGGTATCTCTGGTGGTTATAAGTTTGGGTTTTTAACTGATATTTTACATGAAGTGTTAATTTTTATTTTATCATTCACTTTTAGCACATACTGCAACTATACACACTATTAGTATATTGCATCTCTTATTTTGATTGAATCTTTAGTTTATCTTTTGCTTAACTTATTGAAAGATTTTGGATTTGTCTGTGGCTGCTCCACCAGTTGTCTTGATAGTTTGTCCCTCTTTTCTGTTTTAGGTTCAATATGACTTTTCAAGAAAGCATAGATGATAATGACAATTCTAATGAAGGGAGAGACGAAGCTGGAAAACTATGTTTTTCTTCAATAGACAGAAGTGCTGGTTTTCTAGATAAGGAACTTGCAGCTAGTGGCTTTGGTAAAAAAGACGAGGAAGATATTCAGAGGGTATGGTGGTTTTTCTGCCTTTTCTTAGTTATAATGCATTGATTGTGAAACATTTTGCCTCAAATCTTTTCAAATCTATCTGCAGTTCATCGAAGGTGAGGTGGAGAGTGATACAAGTTCTGATAGTGAAGATGGTGACCTGGTGAGAAACTTGAATGAAGCAGACGATTTAAATGTTGATTCTTTACATTTGTCGGAGCAGGTAGTATATCCATTAGCTTTTGTTGTCATACAAGATATACTGGCTATGGGAAATGGTGTGTGCTATTTGTTCATTTGTTTTATTTTGATGAATTTAGTTAGGAGGAGTGAAGTACAGGTAAAGAAATATAAAACTATAGTGGCTCAACTAGATAAAACAAATAGACTCATCTGTTAGGGGATTGCCTTTCTGAAAACTGTTGATGCCCTTGATTCTTCTAATATGACATGCATAACTTTTTTTTGAACGAAAAATTAATTAACTACAAAAGATAGTTCAAAGTTCAAACCCATTTACAGGACAACAAACATAAAACAACAGTACCACCTAAAGCCTAGATATACAATTGTCATACCCCAATTTTTGACCTAAAATTCATTTTACTCATTTTTGATTCGGGATTTTCCGTCGTTTCGAACGAAATTTCGGCAGAGAGGTATTTTAAAATACCTCATTTATAATTCCGAAGGCAACTGTTTTTTGTTGTTTTTAGTTTCCTTTTATTTATTTATTTATTTTTAGCATTATCATTTTCTTATTCCCCTTTTATTTTCTTATTTTTTTACCTTTTTTTTCATTTTTATCTTTTTATTATTTTTTCGGATTTTATTTTTATTATTTCAGTTGACTTGTGTTTTATGGTTTTTAATGGCCATTTTAATGGTGGAAATTTGGTTGACTGATCTGCTGTTCATGGTCCATCAATGACTTTCATTGTCATTTACTGGCATTTGCTTAATTAAAAGGGGAAGCCAATTACGGTCAGAAAAAAAAACGCCCATCAGAAACCAATTCAGCATTCAAAAAACCTCAAACACAAAAAACAGCCGTACGGCCAACACAAAATCAGTAACACTACTACCACAAAAAACCAGTCATCACAGCCACCTTCCAACAACCCACCAACTCCACTCACCATCACGCGCAGCCACGCACACACAACCACCTTCTCCCTACCACAACACAAAGCCACTGCACGGCCAATCAAAGACACACCCACGGCCACCACTCACCAAAACCTAGCCGCGCCCACAAACCCACGACCACCACCACCAAACACGCGGCCACCACATCCATCCACGGCCTTCCCCCTTAAACCACCACTACCCAAACACGCACCCCACCTCCACCACCCACATACTACACAACACACACGGCCATCCCTCCATACTCACCCATCCACAGCCACAAACACACGGCTCATCACCCCCACGCCCTCAAACACGTCCCAAAACCCAAGGAAACGCGAAAGAGAGGTAGTTTTTTTTTCCGTAGTTTTAAAAAACTTAGATCTAGGTTTTTATAATTTTTTTTAAGGAATCCAAGTCGATTTTTGAAGAGAGGGAGGGGAGAGGGTTTTAAAAACTTTTTTTTAAAAAAAAAGGGAGAGTTTTTTTTTCCGGCGCGGTGGCGCCGCCCCCCTGGGCTGGCCGGCCGCCGCGCCGGAACATCTTCAGGCAGCCTTTGCTTTCAGAGAAAAGAGGGAGAGGAGAGGAGAAGAAAGAGAAAGTTTTTTTAAAATGAGAGAAAAACCGATCTCTGGGCATTTATATAGAAACTGAACCGGTTCGGTTCACTTGAACCGAACCGGTCTGATTTTTTTCCTCTTCTCCTTCAGCCCAGCATCGGCCCACTCTCTTCTCCTCATCTCCATTCTGGTTACTGTTTGCACACCCTTTCCTGCTTCTGCACCCCCCTTCCTTTCCTAATTTATTTTTTATTTCTTTTTACCATTTCTTGCATTTATTTTTTTTAGTTTTTATTTATTGTCATGCATTTTATTGCCTTTAATTTTTTAACACATCATGCATTTTTATTTTTTTTATTTTCCTTTTATTTCATGCATTTTTCATTTTATTTTTATTCCTAGCATATTTACCTATTCTTAGTGCATTTGCATTTTTTATTTTTTTTATTTTTGTTTATCATTTTGCCATTTCTTAGAATGTATTTAGGTACAATGTAAATATAAATGAAAATATGCACTGACACTCGCACTTTATTTATTCCGCTTTATGTCTTTTATTTTTTATTTTGATTTACAAAAAAAATACAAAAAATATTAGGTTAGTTTAATTTCAAAAAGGGTTTCGTGGTGATCCAACGTCACCACGGAATTTCCTCGCGTTTAGTTTTTTTTAGTTATATTTTTAGTCTTAGTCCATATTAAAAAAAACCAAAAAAAAATGCAAATAAATCACAAAAAATCTTTTTCTTAAACATACCTTGATTTTCAATCAAGTGTCCCTTTTTCTCTTTTATTTTCTTAAATAACCATTAATCCACTTTAATAACACTTTAATCTTTTTTTTTCAAAATAAAAAAACACAAACCAATCTTATTTTGCCGCTTGGCCTTTATTTTATCTTTAA
This sequence comes from Medicago ruthenica, assembly GCA_018208015.1. Taxonomy (NCBI): domain Eukaryota; kingdom Viridiplantae; phylum Streptophyta; class Magnoliopsida; order Fabales; family Fabaceae; genus Medicago; species Medicago ruthenica. The sequence continues at coordinate 43,850 of WNNG01000386.1, forward strand.
AACCTTTTTAAAACTAATAAAAAATACAAAACAAATCAAACGGCATTTTTACCCCGAACTACGAGGTTTTGATCCCTCACGGGTACGTAGGCAGAGGACCTTGTCCTTCCAAATCATAAAAAAAAAAAAAAACATTTCCTTTTCTCATTACTTTAATTCTGTCTCTTAAAAAATAAGCAAGTTATAGCCAAAATAAATAAATAAGATCAAGAGGTTCTCGTAGAGTACTACGAACGTTTAGGGTGCTAACACCTTCCCTAAACGTAACTAACCCCCGAACCCTAATCTTTTAAAATGTGGTAATTTAGAACTTTTTTCCACTTTTCATTTAAAAAATTAAAAGTTCAGTCGTGAAATAAAATTAGTGAGTCAACGCTTATCAATAGCTTGATCTCCGAAAATCATCGCGACAACAATCCAGCGAGTTAGTACAAGGCCTCGATGATACTCTTCCCAAATACCACCTCCAAGATGAAACTAGGATGAAGTCAAAAAGCTCATCCCTATTGGTATCCTTATTAGAGAAAAATAGACCCATTCCGGTGACCCAAATATGACACGGCATAATTAAAGAAGGTTTTGGGTATTTGCTTAGGACATTAGTGTTGGAGAACTTAGGAAGGATATCCAACTTGCGTTCTAGGCTTTATGAGGATAAATTTAAAGTTTTCATTGCACTGAATGTGAGATTACGTGTGAGAACTTCTGTGATATTCTAAGTGAACTGTGGGAAGTAAATTTGAACTCCCTGTAGTTTATCTAAGATCAGTTTTGTTCACTAATTGACTATTTTGTTCAGCTTATTTCACTAGTTATGCAATTTCATATATTACAATTCTAATTGAAAGATTGTTGATGAAACTATGTTTAGGATGAGGGACATGAAAGTCATGGAAAAGAGGAGAGATTTGAAGAAGGTGAAAACAGCCGATCTGAAAAGGAAGAAGCAAGCGACACAGTAAGCTAATTTCTATTACTTTTATTAGAGGTGTGTTATTTGAACAACCTTTTACTTGATAACTTATGGGACAACCATAAATTTGCAAAGAAAAGTATGTATTGACACGAAAATAAAAGCAATATAGAGATAAAGTAAAAACATAATGTGAGTATGAGAGAGAAAGCTGATACAAAAGTTGTCACAAAATGGTTGTACAAATATCATTCCTCACAAGGAATGCTGTAAAAATCCCAAGATAAAAATGCAATCGGATTTGATTTAATTTTCTGTCAAGATCGAATGAATGAATTTTTCTTGAAAGCAAACTAATACTCCCTCTGTTCCTTTTTAACTGTCACATTTACAACAAAAAATTGTTCCTATTTAACTGTCACTAAGTTACAATTGGTCAAATATACCCCTAACCTCTCAATTACCACTACCTACGCATTAATTGTATACTCCATTATGCTAGGCTAAATTAATTCATAAATTCCAGTGCCATTCCGTTTTACAAAGGCCACAAATGCTTTCTAGAGAACAATTGGCTTAAGTTTGTTTTTGAAAAAAAAATGGCTTAATATTATTGTTCCATTTCATCTGGCGTTTAGACTTTCAAAGTGAATAACATGGGCTGCATATATTAAAAAACTACGCAAGTCAATAAGTACATGTGTTGTTATTATGGATTAAATAAGGAAACAAAAGGTTGTTTAACCTTTGTCTTGGTTGGAGTGAGTGATGACACCTTGTCATTACGTAATTTGTTAAGAGTTTTTGTTAGTTTTTTCATCTTTCGTTAGCATTTTGAGACAGTTTGAGGTACAAAAGAGCAAGAAATCATCAGAGCCTGAAGTGACTGCATCGTGACACGATTTGGGAATCGTGTCACGATTTCCTAACCAGAGAAGAGTTAAATTCTGCCTACAGAATCGTGTCACGATTGCATAATCGTGTCACGATTAGGAGACCAGTTTGCGCAATCCTTGGGAGTTTTAATGAAGGATCGTGTCACGATTGCTTGCATCGTGTCACGATTTTGCGATCAGGTTGCCTATTTTAGCTGATTCGTTTTCAGAAACAAGGGTTCGAAAATTGGAAGTTTAGAAGCGCGATTTTGAGAGCACGGAACTGAAGCGGTGGCTACCCTATCCAACTCACAGTCAGTTTTTGTATGTTCCTATGTTCTTATTGATTAAGCTATTTTGTAGTTCAATTATGAGTAGCTAAATTCTCCATTGTTAGGGATGAGAATAGCTAGATGATGACTCTTGTTTTGTAACCCTAATCTGATCATTGAATAATTTATTGAATCATGTTTTCTTATCTTTGTGCTTAATGCTTTTATCGATTGATCATCTTTAAATTGATGTATGATTCATATTGTGAAACGGAAGTGGAATGTATGAATGCTTAAGATAAGAAATTCTCGCCTTTGTAATCTAGGAATAGATACAAACCCTTGAAACCGTTTATTAATTCAGGTCCGTTCATGCTTAATTCTAAATTGTAAAACTTGCTAAGGAATTAGGGTTTACTTTAGAATTAAAGTTTTTGTCGCTAAGGAATTAGGGCAAGATTAATTAAGAGAATTAGGTCGTGATTCATTAAACAAGTTCAATGATCGTTGGTTAGGTAATTAACCTGAGTTCGGAGTCTAGTGAAGCTCATCCCTGACAAGCTTTTTATCTTTGAATTTCAAAACCAATTTACTTTACGCACTTTTCGTTCATTGCAATTAAACAAACCTCGTACCTTTTTGTTCAACTGAGTAATCAAAATTACATTCGATTCGTTAACGCAGTCCTTGTGTTCGACACTCGGTTTACCGTTTTAACTTTACTACTTGAACGATTTCGTACACTTGCGAAAATCGCCATCAAGTTTTTGGCGCTGTTGCCGGGGACTGCCAATTAACTGTTGAATTGTAATTTCTTTTACTCAATTGAAATTTTTTGCTCTGCAATAAAATTACTTTTGCTGTTACAAATTTTATTCTTACTTTTATTTTTTGTTTTCATTCTCAATAACTCACGATCGTCTAATCTTGTATGCGAGGCCAGCCCTCAGCTGAACTTCTCTTTGACGCAGAAATTGAAAAGACTTGCCGTGCAAATCGCAAAGCAGCTCAATTAAGAAAGCAAAGAGAGAAGGAAGGGACGAGTGAAATTGAGATCAACATAGACGAACAGGTCACTGAGGAGCTGGAAGTTGTTGAAAGGATGGCTGAACTAGACCCACCACCTCCTCCACCTGAAGAGAGACTCCTCGGAGACTATGGTGCTCGTGATCGAAACCGCAACAGGTTGACCATTGCTAACCAGCCTGTGACGGTTAACAAGTTTGAGATCAACCCAGGACTACTCCGTGAATTGAAAGAAAAACAGTTTGCTGGAAAGTACAACGAAGATGCCAACAAACATTTGAAGAATTTCTTTGTGATCTGTGAGACGACAAAAGTGGATGGGAACTCGGAAGAAGCCAAACGGTTGAGGTTGTTTCCATTCTCCCTAACTGATGATGCTAAGGAGTGGTTTGATTCTTTACCAGCTGGGAGTATCACAACATGGAATGAGATGGAAGACAAGTTCTTGGAGCAGTTCTTTCCTACAGCGTTGTTTGTGCGCAGACGTCAAGACATTTCCAACTTCCAACAGAAGGATGGAGAATCACTTGGAGAATCGTACAAGAGGTACAAGAAATTGTTGTCAGCCTGTACAGACCACAATTATGACAGCACAGTGCAGATGCAGATTTTTTGTAATGGTCTACGCCTTTCTACTAGACAAGTCCTCGACACAGCCTCTGGTGGTTCCATAAATTTCAAAACTGCTTCTCAAATAATCAAAGTCATTGAAGCGGTTGCTCTGAATGAACAGATGGAGATGTATGATAGAACAGGTCACAAGAGGAGGACTCATATACTTGAATCAACTGGAAGCTAAAAATGCTCAGAACATACTCACTAGCAAGCAGATTCAAGAAGCAGTGTCAGCTAAAGTGACAAAGAGATTGGCAGCTCTCAATATAGGCCAACCTCTGATTGCCCCGGTTAATCAAATGAATACTGTGAAGTGTGATTGGTGTGCAGGTCCTCATTTTACCATGCATTGTGATGTACCCATGGATGCAGCTCAAGTAGAAATGGTGAATTTTCTTAGTAACCAAGGGGGTCGTCAGCAGAACAATCCCTCTTCCAACACTTTCAATCCAGGCTGGAGGAATCACCCAAACTTCTCATGGAAAACTCCACAAAACAACTTTAATTCCATCAAATCCTACTCCCCCAAAGAAAGCTGATTGGGAATTGGCCATTGAAGCAATGGCATCAAGCGTGAACTCTCTCACTCAAGAAACTAGGGCCTCACAAAAGAACACCACGGCCTCAATCAAAAATCTTGAGATTCAAGTTGGTCAAATTGCCCAACAAATTGCACAAAGACCTCCTGGAAATCTGCCTAGCAACACAGTTGCCAATCCCAAAGGACACGAAAGTGTGAATACAGTTATGACCAGAAGCAGAAGGGTGGAAGACTCACAACAACCTAAAGATACAAAAGGTGGGGGCGAGTCATCCGATGAGTTAGTTGAAGTGCCGGTTGAAGTTCTAGAGAATACACCACAAGAGGTAGCTGGAGAACCAGAAAATCCAAAGAAAAATGAGTTGCCAAAGCCACAGATTAAGCTACCATTCCCACAAAGGTTGAAGAAAGAAAAAGACAAGAAGAGTTTTGGTAAATTCCTTGAGATGTTCAAAAAGTTACAAATCAACATCCCTTTTGCCGAAGCTCTCGAACAAATGCCAACCTATGCAAAATTCATGAAGGACATCATTTCAAGGAAGATAAGCATTGGTGATGAAGATGTGATGCTCACTGAACAATGTAGTGCGGTGTTACAAAGAAAAATTCCAAAGAAACTCAAGGATCCAGGAAGTGTTACTATTCCTTGTACCATTGGGGATAGAACTTTCAAGAAAGCACTGATCGACCTTGGAGCAAGTGTAAGTCTAATGCCTTTGTCTATTTACAAGAAGTTGGGGATTGGTACGGTGAGAGACACAAGAATGACCTTGCAGTTTGCAGATAAATCCTACAAATATCCCTATGGTATTGTGGAAGATGTGCTTGTAAAGGTTGATAAATTCATATTTCCAGTTGACTTTGTTGTTCTTGAGATGGAAGAAGATGAGGATATACCGCTGATTCTGGGAAGACCATTTTTACAAACTGGAAGGTGTATGATTGACTTAGAAGATGGTACGTTGACTCTAAAGGTTGACGATGAGGTGGTGAAGCTCAATGTTCTCCAAGCAATGAAGCATCCAAAAGAAAAGGAGGAATGCTACAGGGTTGACATACTTAGTTCAATAGTGAAAGACAAGTTTGAAGCCGAAATTCCAGCTTTACCACTTGAGAGAGTATTAAGCTCATCAGCAGAAGTTGTTGAGGAAGGTGAAGACCCTAGAGAAGTTGATGTTCTGGCCATGTTAGAAGCCTTCCCAACCTATCACCGACGCACACCGACTAAATGGGAGGAGTTACATCCGAATGAAGAAGTTGTTGAGAAAAAGTCAAAGAAAGTACCGGTAGTTGAGCTGAAACAACTGCCCCCTCATTTGAAGTATGTGTTCCTAGGTGAGAAAGAAGAGTACCCAGCCATTATCAATACAAGCCTGAATAAACTTGAAGAAGAAAAGCTCTTGAGAGTCCTGAGAATGCACAAGGGTGCCATAGGGTGGTCCATTGAAGATTTGAAGGGTATAAGTCCTACTGTGTGTATGCATAAGATCTTAATGGAAGAAAACTACAAACCGGTGGTCCAACCACAACGGAGGCTCAATCCTGCCATGAAAGAGGTGATTAGAAAGGAGGTGGTGAAGTTGCTTGAAGCTGGTCTCATTTATCCTATATCTGACAGTTCGTGGGTGAGTCCGGTCCAAGTTGTTCCAAAAAAGGGTGGTACTACAGTGGTGATGAATGAGAAGAATGAATTGATTCCGACCCGCACTGTCACTGGCTGGAGAGTTTGCATAGACTATAGACGGTTAAACACAGCTACTCGGAAGGATCATTCCCACTGCCGTTTATTGATCAGATGCTCGAAAGGTTGGTGGGTCATGAGTACTACTGCTTTTTGGACGGGTATTCCGGTTACAACCAGATTGCGGTGGCACCTGAGGATCAAGAGAAAACAGCCTTCACATGTCCTTATGGGATTTTTGCTTACAGGAGGATGCCATTCGGGCTGTGCGATGCCCCCGCTACTTTTCAAAGGTGTATGATGTCCATATTCTCCGATATGATTGAAAAACATATCGAAGTTTTTATGGACGATTTTTCTGTCTTTGGCTCTTCTTTTGATAATTGTTTGAATAATTTATCTCTTGTATTGGAAAGGTGTCAAAAATCTAATTTGGTCCTAAACTGGGAAAAGTGTCATTTCATGGTGAGAGAAGGAATTGTCCTTGGTCACCGAATCTCTTACAAAGGGATAGAGGTAGACCAAGCAAAAATTGAAGTTATTGAAAAACTTCCTCCTCCCACCAATGAAAAAGGCATTAGGAGCTTTTTAGGACATGCAGGTTTTTATAGGAGGTTCATTAAAGATTTTTCAAAAATAGCAAAACCCCTTACTAACCTGCTAGTAAAAGACACACCTTTCCAATTCAATGATGAGTGTCTGAATGCTTTTAACACTCTTAAGCAAAAACTGATAACAGCCCCCATTGTCACTGCTCCCGATTGGTCACTACCTTTTGAAATAATGTGTGATGCCAGTGATACAGCTGTTGGGGCAGTTCTTGGGCAAAGGAAAGATAAGTTGTTGCATGTCATTTACTATGCTAGTCATGTTTTAAACCCAGCATAACTTAACTATGCCACTACAGAAAAAGAACTCTTGGCTGTTGTCTATGCTTTTGATAAATTTAGATCATACTTGTTAGGGTCTAAAGTTATTGTTTACACTGACCATGCTGCTCTAAGGTATTTGTTTTCTAAGCAGGAATCAAAACCGAGACTTCTTAGATGGATATTGCTGTTGCAGGAATTTGACCTGGAAATCCGGGACAAGAAGGGATCCGAGAACACTGTGGCTGACCATCTCTCCCGACTAGAGAAGATGGATGAAACTGATCAGCAGAGACCTATCAAGGACCTCTTTGCAGATGAACACATTCTAGCAGTAACAATGGTGTCGTGGTTTGCAGACCTTGCGAACTATTTGGTAGGTAAGGTGATACCCGTTGATTTTAATTCTCAACAGCGTAAGAAATTTCTGCACGATTGTAAGTATTACGTGTGGAATGAGCCCTATCTGTTTAAAAGGGGGATTGACGGGCTGTTAAGGAGATGTGTCCCTGAAGAAGAGCAGGAAAAGGTGTTGTGGCATTGTCATGACTCCAATTACGGTGGTCACTTTAGTGGAGATAGGACTGCTGCAAAAGTGCTCCAATCCGGTTTGTTTTGGCCAACCTTGTTTAAGGATGCTTTTGCCTATGTCAAGAGATGTGACCGCTGCCAACGCACAGGAAATATTTCCAAAAGAAACGAGATGCCTCAAAATCCTGTGTTAGAAGTGGAAATCTTTGATGTATGGGGTATTGATTTTATGGGACCATTCCCATCCTCATATTCAAAGGTTTACATTCTGTTGGCAGTGGACTACGTCTCTAAGTGGGTGGAAGCTATCGCCACGCAGACCAATGATGCTCAGGTAGTAATTTCTTTCCTTCAGAAAAATATTTTTTCACGCTTTGGGGTCCCTAGGGCGTTGATCAGTGATGAAGGAACCCACTTCCTCAACCGGAAGATGGAGTCGCTGCTGAAAAAGTACAATGTGCATCACCGGATTGCTACACCATACCATTGATAAGTGCTTAAATGTTGTTATATTTTGGTACAAATTTAGGCACTTATGTTTACTTGTTGTACAAGTTACCTTAGGATTAGGGCATAAATGTGTTAGAAATGCAATGAATGTGATCCTAAGCCTTACCCCATGTGTTTATGCAGGAAATACATGCTTGAACCTGATTGATGCAAAGATTTGAAGGTTTTCTTGATGCCATCGCTACAAGCGCAGGACTCATCGCTAGTAGCGAGGATAGGCAGAGATTTTCAGTGATCCATCGCTTGAAGCGCAGCATCCATCGCTAGAAGCGAGCTTAGGCAGGGATTATCAGGAGTTCATCGCTTGTAGCGATGAACTGGACGCTTGAAGCGAGCCTAGGCAGGGAATTTCAAAGGCTGGTCGCTAGTAGCGACAGACCTGGTCGCTGTAGCGACCAAAGGGGCGGTTTAATGCTGATGGTGACGTGGAGCTCTTTGATTGGCCAACTGAAGTCCTCGCTACAAGCGACAGGCTGGTCGCTTGTAGCGAGCGAACATTTTCTCAGCATATAAATAGATTTTTAAGCTCATTTCTTGATATATAGTTTTTTATCAGTTAGAATATTTTCCAGAGCTTAGAAAATTTATCATCTTTGAGAGAGAATAGGCATAGAGGGAGAAAAACTTCATATAGCAATTAGATTTGGATTGAAGAAGATCTTAAGAAGCTTTGAGACATCAAGCTCTCACATATCTTCATCTTCCTTTCTTATTTTGCAAGAGTTGTCATGAAAATGATCAACCAATCTCCTTTGTTGGGATTGATAGGTAATCAATCACTCATGTTGTAAACTTTTGATTATTCAATATATGATTCTAGCAATTTTTATATACCATTGAATTTCTTCTTGCTTTTCAATCTTATGTTTGATTTAAATGTTGTTGAAAAAGACTTTTGAATCTAGGTTTAGAATGATTTTCTATCAAGATAAGAAATTCTAGAAATGGGATTTGGTTTTGATAATTACATTATAGTATTGGATCATAATGCTTTTGGATCGTTTAATAGATTGAGAAATCATCGATTAAACGATACAATCGATATCACGATGTCATTTGGGAAATCAATGATGTTGTTGAGCAATACGTAATAATGCAATATATAAGAAAACGCTAGAATTCGTATTTGTAATCAATCGGATATTAACGATGTTTTGATTGATGAACGTTAATCCTAACACCCTCTATGTCCTATGACTCTACCATTTATTTATTATGTTTTAAAATTATGAGTAGTGTAGTATAAAAACAAGTAAACCCTAACTTAAGACGATAATCGAAGTTGAACGGAATATGATATCGCATTAATCCCTGTGGAACGATATAAAAACTAATACTTACTTTTGTTCATTCAACAAAATGGCGCCGTTGCCGGGGATTAAAGTTTTGATGTTATAATCATTGCAACTTTAATTATGGTTTTAAGCAATTTTGCACAAAATTCTTTTATGTATATAACTAATACTTCTTATCCATCTTGTTTGCTAATCCTTTGTGGTCAGATTGTTGATATCGTTTATGCGAGGTCAAGTTTCAGAGGACCAACTTCTTTTTGATTCCGAGATTGAAAGAACAGCTCGTCGAGCCAATAGCAAGAATCGGAGAAAGAAGCAACAAGCTAAGAGGAGGCAACAAGAGGAGAGTTCTGTTTCTAGTCATTCATCAAGTCCTAATCCAAGCCAAGAATTACAAATGGCTGCACCAGGAGATGGTTCAGGAGGTTCTGGGGTACCATGTACTAACAGTCCACGCCGTTTTGCACAACTAGGGAAAACGACGAGGACTGCCAAGCAAACAGAAATGAAGACGGGGATCCTACAAATCTTATATGCTAATCCATTCTCAGGATTAGACCATGAAGACCCGTACCAACATCTCACAAAATTCTATGAGATAGCGGGAACCATTGGTGAGACGGAGCTTAATGAGGAGGCTATGTGGATGAGAATGTTTCCACATTCATTGATAGGCAAAGCAAAGGAGTGGTACTTGGACCAACCTCCGACGGTGATGACAAACTGGAATACACTTGAGGAGAAATTCCTTGAGAGGTTCTTCCCTCAGAACCGGTTTATGGAGGCGAAGACAACCATTGCGGTGTTTTCACAAGGTACAAGTGAAACACTATGTGAAGCCTGGGAGCGTTTCAAGTCAATGCTCAGGAGATGTCCGAACCATGGATTTGATGAGTTAACACAAATTCATCTCTTCCGGAACGGAATGCAACAACAATCAAAGCTTTTGCTTGACGCTGCAGCTGGTGGTTCTTTAATGGCCAAGAGCGCGGAGGATGCTGTTGCTATTATTGACAGAATGGCGTTGAACGATCACCAAGCTCATCACAACCGGAGCCAAAGCCAAAGGAAGACAGGAATCTTAGAGTTGGGAACTAATGATGCGATCCTTGCACAAAACAAGTTGCTTACGCAACAAGTGGAAGAGTTGACAAAGAAAATGGCCAACCTTCCCCAACAGATGAAGGACATTCACAACGAGCAAAGAAGACAACACCAAGTCGCATCTTGCGAGCTTTGTTCGGGAGATCACCCAACCGGATTCTGTCCACCCCCCACAGAAGAGGTAAGCTATGTTGGTAATCAACCAAGGCCTCAACAGTTTCAAAACCAATTCCAAAGCCATCCAAACAACTTCCCAAGAGGGAATAACCCAAATTATGGCCAAGGTTGGAGAGGGGAAGCTGGGCAGTGCAACCGACAACCTTACCAGAACTATAACCAATATCAACCTCCACAACAAAACCGCACCCAAACCACTGATGAAACCCTCAATCTATTCATGCAGCAGTCAATGGCCAACCAGAAGAACACTGATGCGTCCATCAAAAATCTGGAGACGCAAGTGGGTCAATTGGCACAACAACTTTCTCAAGCTACTCAACAAGGCGGAACCTTTACCGCCAACACACAAACCAACCCTAAGGATCATGCATCATCATCGAAATGACAATTAAGTCATTTTGATGAGGAAGTCCTTGCAACAAGAGACAATGAAAATTGCAAGGCAATAGCTACAAGGAGCGGGAAGGTAATTGGCCAAGGTATAGGGGATAATCTTGAAGTAGAGAGAAGGGTGGTTGAGAATGAGGTGAAGGAGAAGGATGAAGATGAAGGACGTGAGGAAGAAACGGAGGATGTACATATAGAGGATGTAGAAGTAGAAAAAAATAATAAGGATGTAGTTGAAAATGAGAACATTGTATGGAAGAAGGATGTGGTGAAGGAGAAGAGCAAGAAGCAAGATATAGTGAAGAATGCACCAACACCGCACCTACCTTACCCAACTACACCAGCCAAAAAAGAGAAGGAGAGGCAGTTTGCTAGGTTCCTTGAAGTTTTCAAGAGATTACAAATCAACATACCATTCTCGGAAGCCTTAGAGCAAATGCCTACCTATGCCAAGTTCATGAAGGAAATCCTTTCCAAGAAGAGAAGGTTCAATGAAGAAGAAACAATTTTGCTAGATGCAAATTGTAGTGAGATCATCCAAAACACATTGGCAAGAAAGAAGAGAGATCCGGGCAAAGTTACATTGCTCGTGTCCATTGGCAATGTTGATGTCGGCAAGGCACTTATTGATTTGGGTTCAAGCATCAACCTAATACCACTATCCGTTGTCAAAAGGATAGGTCATATAGTTGTGAAGAGAACCAACTTAACCTTGCAATTGGCCGACAAATCCTACACTCGTCCATTGGGAATTGCTGAAGACGTGTTGGTGAAAGTCGACAAGTTCTTGTTCCCCGTCGACTTTGTAGTGATGGATATTCCGGAGGATGATGATGTGCCACTACTTCTTGGGAGAACTTTCATGCAAACGGCACGGATGATGATTGATCTTGACGGAGGCTTAATGAAAGTCCGTGTGGACGATGAAGAAGTCAATTTCAACATCCATGAAGCCATGAGGTTCCCTAGTGATAAAGCTGCGTGCTTCAAGATGGATGCAACGGAAGAATTGATAGTTGATACGAGAAACCAGTTGCATGATTTGACGCATCTTGAGAGAGTTTTAACAAACGCACTAAGTATCCTAGGAGAAGAAGATGAGCTAGAGCTTGAAGAGTGTTTGAAGGAGCTCGATTCGTTGAAGGAAATTCCTCCTCACAAAGCCAAAATCGAGGAATTGACGAATGAAGCTATAGTAGAAGAAGTGAAACCGGAGATGAAGATATTGCCCTCACATTTGAAGTATGTGTTTCTTGACAAAGAGGGTACCAAACCGGTGATCATTAGTAGCTCCTTATCAAACCAAGAAGAAACAAGATTGGTCGAAGTTTTGAAGTCCAACAAAGAAGCAATAGGTTGGACCCTATCCGACTTAAAAGGGATAAGTCCTTCCTATTGTATGCACAAGATCATGATGGAAGAGGATTATAAGCCGGTGGCACAACCTCAAAGACGATTAAACCCAAACATACATGTCCTTTTGGGGTATTCGCATATCGACGCATGCCGTTCGGTTTATGTAACGCTCCAGCAACATTTCAAAGATGCATGCAAGCTATATTTGCCGACTTGATAGAGAAAAGTATTGAAGTGTTCATGGACGACTTCTCAGTTTTCGGGTCATCATTTGATTTATGCTTGGACAATCTGGACACGGTACTGAAACGGTGCAAGGAAACCAACTTGGTGCTCAATTGGGAGAAATGTCACTTCATGGTAACCGAGGGTATTGTCCTTGGTCACAAGATCTCCTCCAAGGGTATCGAAGTTGATAAAGCTAAGGTCGACGTGATAGGAAAACTTCCACCACCAGTTAATGTCAAAGGAATCCGAAGCTTCCTAGGCCATGCCGGGTTCTATCGGAGATTCATCAAAGACTTCTCAAAAATCGCAAAGCCATTGAGCAACTTGCTCAACAAAGATAAGTCTTTTGATTTTGATATTGACTGTTTAAATGCATTTAATAGTTTAAAGGATAGCTTAACATCCGCACCCATAATCACCGCACCAAACTGGACATACGATTTTGAACTTATGTGCGATGCAAGTGATTATGCGGTAGGCGCGGTGTTAGGTCAACGCAAAAACAAAATATTTCATGCTATACACTACGCAAGTAAAGTTTTAAATGACGCACAAGTCAATTATGCTACCACTGAAAAAGAATTACTTGCCATAGTGTTCGCATTAGAAAAATTTCGTTCGTATCTCATAGGTTCAAAAATTGTTATTTGGACTGACCATGCAGCTATCAAGTACTTGATTACCAAACCCGACTCAAAGCCGAGACTCATCCGTTGGATGTTGCTACTCCAAGAGTTTGATTTGGAGATTAAGGACAAGAAGGGGACTGAGAACCTAGTAGCTGATCATCTGTCCAGATTGGTGAACAAAGAGATAACGAAGAATGAAAGGGACATCCTTGAAGAGTTCCCGGATGAACAATTGCTTATGGTGCAAGAAAGACCATGGTTCGCGGACAGGCCAACTACAAAGCAACGGGGTTCATACCGGAGGATTACACTTGGCAAATGAAGAAAAGGTTGTTGAGAGACGCCACTCAATTCATTTGGGATGACCCATACTTATTCAAGATTGGAGTAGACCACTTAATAAGAAGATGTGTTGCTAGAGAAGAAGCCAAAGACATCATGTGGCATTGTCACAACTCGCCATATGGTGGTCACTACAGTGGAGAAAGAACTGGAGCTAAAGTTCTTCAAGCTGGCTTTTATTGGCCCTCGTTGTTCAAAGATTGTTATGAACATGTGAAAGAATGCGAGAGTTGCCAGAAGACCGGAGGGATTTCAAAGAGGAATGAAATGCCTCTACAAAGTATCCTTGAAGTCGAAGTCTTCGACTGTTGGGGTATTGACTTTGTAGGGCCATTTCCATCTTCTTTGAACAACGAGTATATTCTGGTGGCTGTCGACTATGTATCAAAGTGGGTTGAAGCAATAGCATCTCAGAAAGCCGACAGCAAAACGGTGGTCAAGTTTCTGAAAAGGAACATCTTCTCCCGATTTGGAACTCCAAGAGTGCTAATAAGTGATGGAGGTTCTCACTTCTGCAATCAGCAGTTAGCAAAAGCACTTGAGCACTATGGAGTAAAGCACAAGGTAGCTTCACCATACCATCCACAGACGAACGGTCAAGCCGAGGTATCCAACCGGGAAATCAAGCGGATACTTGAGAAGACCGTGTCATCTTCAAGGAAGGATTGGGCGATGAAACTGGACGAAGCGTTGTGGGCCTATAGGACTGCATACAAAGCTCCTACGGGTTTCACACCATTCCAGTTGGTGTATGGGAAAGCGTGCCACTTGCCGGTCGAGTTGGAGCACAAAGCGTTTTGGGCGCTCAAGTTTTTGAACTTTGATCAAGAGCAAGCTGGGGAGAAGAGGAAACTTCAAATGCATGAGTTAGAGGAGATGCGTGACCAAGCCTATCAGTCAAGCAAGCTCTATAAGGAAAAGGTTAAACGGTATCATGACAAGAAGATCATGAAGCGGGAATTCAAGCCTGGTCAGATGGTGTTGCTGTTCAATGCAAGGCTTCGACTATTTCCGGGTAAATTGAAGTCCAAGTGGTCCGGTCCGTTCATGATAAAGGAAGTGAAACCTTATGGAGCTGTGGAACTTGAAGATCCTATCACCAAGTCGACTTGGACAGTGAATGGACAAAGGCTTAAGCCATATTTTGGAGGTGAAGTTGTTCGGCACACGACAACAATTTCACTCATTGATTCTTACACTTAAGCGAATCAGGCGTCGATCTAATGACGTTAAACAAGAGCTTGTTGGGAGGCACCCCAATTTTGTAAGTATGCTGTGTTTTTAGTGTTAGTTTACTTCTGTGCAAGTATTTATGCATGTTGGGATAGTGGCTAGAACTCAAAAATTTATTTTTCTGTTTCCTGTCATGGTCGCTACAGCGACCAACTCATCGCTGTAGCGATGGAATTTACACTACGTCGCTGTAGCGACGCACTTGTCGCTTGTAGCGACAGTTTTTGCACTTGCGCTTGTAGCGCCATATTTCGCTTGTAGCGATGGGCTTTTTGCCTGTCGCTGTAGCGACGAATCGCGCGCTTGTAGCGAGCGTATCAGAAAACAGTTTTATATTACCCAGGCCAGTCCTGTCGCTTCAGCCACCCCCAACCACTTTCATTTATTACTTTATCCTTTTTAACTCATATTTTCGCAACCCTTAACATTCTGTAAACACTTCCATTCATTTCTGCATTTCTGTTCTTCACATTCTGCACAAATCTGCAAATCCACTAAGTATTTCTGTTTAATCTCAACCATCAACTCTTCAGGTATGTATTTCGACCTTATCTGTTCCTTTTATTAAGCTTTTTACTTGCTATAGGTGCTTGCATGCTGATTTCGTAATTTAGGGTTTAGGGTTTTTGAGAAATTGGAACTTAAATCATGCCCTGTTGTTACCCATTGTTTATACTTAGTTAAGTTGTTATAAATGAACGAAAATCACTTGATAAACTTCCCTGTAATCCTTTTGTTCATAGGATTTCTATTTTGGAAAAACCCTTTGTAAAAATTTCAAATAAATTAGGGTTTTTGAGGATTTAGGAAGTTTAGGTGATTGTTTCTCATTTATTCTAGCTTCAATGTTGATTTCGCATGCTGCAACCAAGTTTAAATCAAGAAAAACATGAAATTTGAAAATGGGTATCCTCGCTAGAACAGCGCTTGTAGCGCAGGAACCTGGCATTTTCTGGGTTTCGTCGCTACAGCGACCAAGCTGTCGCTTGTAGCGAGCGAACCCAGAATTTGTTTTATTTTTGTTTTAATTGAGTTTTGACTTGTATCCTACCTGACTTTCATCTGTTTTGATCAATTTTGTAGGAATGGCACCTAAAACATCTTCTAAACGTCAAAGGAACGTTGAAGGTTCCTCGTCACGACAACGAGCAAATGTTCAACCACACGATGCAGCTCGTTTCCTAAGCTGGAGGAACCAGGAACGATACGAGGAGTTGAGGACAAGACGCATCTGGTCCGAGAAGAGGTTTGAAATTTCTAAAGAGGGTGAATATGGAGGTTTAGCAGCTATGATAAAAGAGAGGAAGTGGGGTATTCTTTGTACTCCTCCGAGGAGGATCAACTATGAAATCGTGCGCGAGTTTTACGCAAATGCTATCCCCTCCGATCCGTCAGATGAGTTTACTTGGACGACCTACGTGCGTGGGCGCACCGTCACATTCGATCGCATGTCCATCAACGCATATCTGGGCAAGCCTTTGGAGCTAGTTGATGATGAAGAAGATAATCTGCTTGCACCCACTGCACTTTGTGATTTCGGTGAACGTCAGAGGAGTGGTGACTGGGATCACGACAGCATCGCACAGGACATCTTCCAGGCGGGGAAGAGTTATGACGTGAGTAGGGCTTCGGGTAAGCCTTTCCGAGCATTCCGTGATGACATGACCACTGAGGCTCAGGTAATCCTTACCCTTATTCTTTATAACATCCGCCCCAAATCTCACACCTCTTCCACCACTTTAGATGTGACCCCCCTTGTTCACTTTATCCTCACTCAGCGTCAGGTTGACGTTGCTAGACTGATAGCAAATGAGATGAGGATAGTTGCTGAGAGTGGAATATTACCCCCGGGCAAACCTAAATGCCCTTTGACTTTTCCCGGGTTGATCATGGGTCTATGTAGGAGAGCTAGAGTTCACATGCCATCACAGGTTGATGAGGAAATTAAAAATCCTATTGATGATAGATACATCAATAGGTACTGCTCTACACCTGCACCTGTTGCCCCACCACCACCACCTCATTCCTCAGCTGGACCGTCATCCTCAGCAGGACCTTCTCATATGCCACCACCACCACCTGAGCCTACTAGCCACCCTAGCCACCAGACCATTCCACCTTTGGACTTCTCGAGTTGGGATTCTGCTACTGTGAGCTCATTCTTGTTGGCGCAGAATGCGTCAAATCATCGGGCACTTACTACGATTCAGAGCCACCTGCACGACAGTGGCCAGAGCCCGTGGACACCTGCTTTCTTCTATGAGCACATTGCTTGGCCTGGGGACAGGCCATTCTTTCCAGGAGGGGCAGATGCAGCGGATGCTGGTGATCAGCAGGATGCCGGTGATGAGGGTGATGACGACGCTGATGTCGATGATGATCTGGATGATGACTCCTCAGCTGCTACAAATTCTATTGATCGCAGGGTAGCTGACTTGATAGACTCTGATGACGACATGGCCACAGATTCAGATTGATGCAGAGCTGCAGATCTTGATTTGTTTTCCCTTTCGTTTTATTTATTCAGCTTTGTACTTTAACATTTTGATTTATGCTTTGTACTTTGAGTATGTTTTATGTACTTTGGATGATGTACCCCTTTTTGCTATTATGTTATTTATATTTTGGGTATAACATGTTAGTTTAGTTATAGTTTATTTATGCTTTAGTATTTTTGTTAAATTTTTTTTGAAAATCCCAACAAATTTTGAAAGAAAGATGAATGATTCAAAAGCAATGCTTGAACTGTGAATCATCTGAGTGATAATGATAGAATGAGTGTTAAAGCGCGCAGCTAAGGTACTCGTTTTCTCGTTTTTCTAGGTATATTCTTTAATGTGAATAAGTTCTTTACACGCACAAGTTAATTTATTCAATTTTTAAGCAAGCATGTGTTTAGTTTTGAACCAATATAGAACTAGCCAAAAATGTGAGGAATCCTCAACCGTTGTATATATATGCAGGAGACCAATACCATGTTTAACTCAGTTATATTATGTTAAATCTGTTGTTGTTTTAATTTGTATAAAAGCATTGAAATGATCAAGGCATTTTTTTTGAAATTGAGAGAAATACTTGACCAAATGAACCTACCCTGTGAGATGTGTGAGTATCTGTTAACCCATCTGAGCCTAATGGAATCAGAATTGTTAACTGTGGACTGTCAATTTAATAAGCTCATCTGCTTATTTAAATTGCCGGAGTTTGTAAAAAAATTCAGTTCACAATTAACTCTTTATTAAATTCTGATAGTTGTTTTCTTTTGAACCCTTATCCGTCGTTTTTATTGACCTTTGCCATTATAACAAAGGAACATTCGATTAGGGTATCATTGGAATAAGTTGGGGAGAAAGGAAGGTTATATTTAAGTCAATGTATGGGTGAATGTATTATTTGATCTTGACAACAAGAAAAAGAAAAGAAAAAAAAAAGAAAGAAAAGCAAACCAAGAAAAAGAAAAGAGAAAAATGAAAAGGTTTGCAAAATTTCAAAGAAAAAAAGAAAAGTTGTCAAGAATCAATCAAGAATAGAAAAGAAAGAAATTCACCAAGTGTTGTATTGGAGAAAGAAGGAAGTTGTAATTAGATTGAATGTTTCCTTTTGCTTGGCCATTTGAATTCAAATATCTCACATATGACAATTCTTTTGTAACCTAGCCCAATTACAACCCTTAAAGTCCTTTTGATCAATGCCTTTTATGCTTTTGGAAATGATAATTAGATAGACACATAATTTGATTGTATGTTATCATGTTTATTGGATGAGTGTTCATAACCCTTACAAATGATTTCAATTGTTCATATACTTTATAAAGAAGTGTGTTAAGTTTGGTTCAAATTTAAACATGTTGCTTGTTTAGGATTGTTTGATTTAATTCCTTGTGTTTAGAACTAGTTCACATTTGTAGAATGTATCTTGTTTAATGAGAAACTGGACTTAAGCTTGCGCAATCACATTTGAATCACTCACTTGATATTTAATTCATCGCACTTTTGAATCCTTTGCTAAATTGCTCAATATTGTGGTTTTCAAAGCTATGAAAAATTTCCTTTTGTTCTTTGGTTTGAGGACAAACCAAAATGTAAGTTGGGGAGAGTTTGATAAGTGCTTAAATGTTGTTATATTTTGGTACAAATTTAGGCACTTATGTTTACTTGTTGTACAAGTTACCTTAGGATTAGGGCATAAATGTGTTAGAAATGCAATGAATGTGATCCTAAGCCTTACCCCATGTGTTTATGCAGGAAATACATGCTTGAACCTGATTGATGCAAAGATTTGAAGGTTTTCTTGATGCCATCGCTACAAGCGCAGGACTCATCGCTAGTAGCGAGGATAGGCAGAGATTTTCAGTGATCCATCGCTTGAAGCGCAGCATCCATCGCTAGAAGCGAGCTTAGGCAGGGATTATCAGGAGTTCATCGCTTGTAGCGATGAACTGGACGCTTGAAGCGAGCCTAGGCAGGGAATTTCAAAGGCTGGTCGCTAGTAGCGACAGACCTGGTCGCTGTAGCGACCAAAGGGGCGGTTTAATGCTGATGGTGACGTGGAGCTCTTTGATTGGCCAACTGAAGTCCTCGCTACAAGCGACAGGCTGGTCGCTTGTAGCGAGCGAACATTTTCTCAGCATATAAATAGATTTTTAAGCTCATTTCTTGATATATAGTTTTTTATCAGTTAGAATATTTTCCAGAGCTTAGAAAATTTATCATCTTTGAGAGAGAATAGGCATAGAGGGAGAAAAACTTCATATAGCAATTAGATTTGGATTGAAGAAGATCTTAAGAAGCTTTGAGACATCAAGCTCTCACATATCTTCATCTTCCTTTCTTATTTTGCAAGAGTTGTCATGAAAATGATCAACCAATCTCCTTTGTTGGGATTGATAGGTAATCAATCACTCATGTTGTAAACTTTTGATTATTCAATATATGATTCTAGCAATTTTTATATACCATTGAATTTCTTCTTGCTTTTCAATCTTATGTTTGATTTAAATGTTGTTGAAAAAGACTTTTGAATCTAGGTTTAGAATGATTTTCTATCAAGATAAGAAATTCTAGAAATGGGATTTGGTTTTGATAATTACATTATAGTATTGGATCATAATGCTTTTGGATCGTTTAATAGATTGAGAAATCATCGATTAAACGATACAATCGATATCACGATGTCATTTGGGAAATCAATGATGTTGTTGAGCAATACGTAATAATGCAATATATAAGAAAACGCTAGAATTCGTATTTGTAATCAATCGGATATTAACGATGTTTTGATTGATGAACGTTAATCCTAACACCCTCTATGTCCTATGACTCTACCATTTATTTATTATGTTTTAAAATTATGAGTAGTGTAGTATAAAAACAAGTAAACCCTAACTTAAGACGATAATCGAAGTTGAACGGAATATGATATCGCATTAATCCCTGTGGAACGATATAAAAACTAATACTTACTTTTGTTCATTCAACAACCATCCTCAGACGAGTGGACAAGTGGAGGTTTCAAATAGACAGATAAAGCAAATTCTGGAGAAGACTGTGAATTCCTCCCGGAAGGATTGGTCCGTTAAGCTGGATGATGCACTGTGGGCATACAAAACTGCTTTCAAAACTCCCATAGGTATGTCTCCTTTTCAAATTGTTTATGGAAAATCTTGTCACTTACCTTTGGAACTAGAGCACAAAGCTTTGTGGGCCACTAAATTCCTGAATTTTGATCTCTCGAAAGCAGGCGAATCTCGGATTCTTCAACTCCATGAGTTAGATGAATTCCGGAATTCAGCCTACGAAAATGCCAAAATTTTTAAAGAAAAAACAAAGAAATGGCATGACAAGAAGATCCAAAATAGGGAATTTAGGGAAGGGCATCTAGTTCTTCTTTTCAATTCCAGGTTACAGCTGTTCCCTGGTAAGCTGCGGTCCAGATGGTCAGGACCATTCAAAGTGGTGAAGGTGTTTCCTTATGGAACTGTGGAGGTGAAGGACCCTGACTCGGATAGAACCTTCAAGGTCAACGGACAAAGACTCAAACCATACTTTGGAGTCGAATTTGAGCGTCCGACCGAGTCGATCAAACTGAAATCCACGTGATCCAGTGGTACGTCAGGCTCGGGACGTTAAACACGCGCTAGGTGGGAGGCAACCCACTCAGTATCCTTTGTTTTATTTCTTTTTATTTTTCATAAAATAACAAAAAAAAAAAAAAATAATTGTGGCAAAACCATTTTCAGGGCAGAAATTTTTCTAAGTTACTCAACTGTGCTCTCTGCCTAGCAAATCGTGACACGATTACTCCATCGTGACACGATTTTGCTCCTTTAAAATCTTTTCTCTCTGCCAAGGAAATCGTGACACGATTCATCAATCGTGACACGATTTCCCCTTGAAAATTTGTGTTTCCCTGCCAAGTGAAATCGTGACACGATCCAAGAATCGTGACACGATTTCAATGTTCCAAAAGACCATACTTTCTGCCATCAAAATCGTGACACGATACTGAAATCGTGACACGATTCTGAGAATTTTTGAATTGTAAAAACTGCAATCATGACACGATTACTTCACATCGTGACACGATTGCTGGGCATTTTTGAAAAATATGACCGTTACAGAGCCCATCGTGTCACGATCCCTCCCAATCGTGACACGATTTCCTTCGCCTGTAAATACAACTTTCAAAAATTCATTCCCACCATTACAAAACCTGCCGTTACTCTGTCAAATTTTCCACAGATCCCTCTACCCACGAATTTCAGTCCTTTTCATCACCATCAACCTCATCCCTACCTCGATTTTCATCTTTTCCCCAACACCTCTTCACCATGCCTCCCGTCCTCCGAACCAAACACACCGCCAAACGCCCAAAAACCACCAACACCACCAAACCCACCAAAAACACTACCAAACGCAAACCCAACACCGTCCGCACTGAAACCGCACCACCCCCACAACCCGCATTCAAATTCATAAACAAAGATGCACAGGACCGTTTCGTCGAAATCAAGGCTTTCAAGTTCGTTATGGAGCGAAGGTTCGATGTTATCAATTTGGGTAAATACACTGAGTTTGAGAGCATGCTGCAGGCAAGGAATTGGGAACTTCTAAACAACATGGTCTTTACCGCTTCCAACAAAACTGTCACATTGGAATTCTACGCTAATGCCAGGTTCACCCCTACCATGTATCAGTCTTTCGTCCGCGGAAAAACCATTGATTATAGCCCCGATGCTATAAATCAATTGCTGGGTTTGACTGCCCCGGAGGAGTGTGGGGTCAAGAGGAGACGAGCTGCGGTCAAGGACATGACGGAGGATGACTTTGCTGGGTTGTTGACTATGCTGTGCAGGCCGGACACCACTTGGAGAAAAGCTCGGATGCTGGCAAAAGCGAACTTCATGCCATCTCCTAAGGCATGGGCCTCTTTTGTGGTTCAGACGCTGGAGGGCACATCTTGTACTTCTGAAATCCCCCTGAAGAGGATTCTTACTATTGATGCTATTTTGTCCGGTGAGGACATCAATGTTGGAGAGCTGATAGCTAACAATATCCGGGAAATCGCAATGAGCAAGCTTAAATCGGTGGCCCATAGCAGCTTAATCTGTTGGCTGTGTGAGGAGGCTAAGGTTGAGGAATACCGGTCCGACATTGATGTCCCGACGATGAAGCCAATCACAGAGAGAACTATGGATGCTTTCATCGCTGAGTATGAGGAGTTCCTGAGGGGAGGAGGCCAGAGAGAGGAGCCGGATCAGCAGGGACCGGCGCAGCCTCAGCCGCCATCACAGACATGTCCGGGAGAGGGGAGCAGCCAGCAGCCCGCATATCCACCGCTTCATCCTATGCTGCTGGAGTACATGTTCACGTCTGCCAACTGGATGAACGAGACTTCTGACCAGCTCTATGTGAACCGTCCGAGGTTCTCTCAGGAGTTTGCTACAGAGGCTCATGTCCATAGGAGGCCGCCCACCGGGTCATATGAGCGCTTCGAGGGGAACCGGGACAGTATGGTGCAGGACTTTGATGAGCAGAAAGGGAGGGCTGCGAGCCGAGAGCAGGAGATCACTGCGGATTTTGATGAGACTGAAAGGAGGAATGCGGCGCATTTCATGGAGGAGATGAATGCGAGTGATCCTCCGCACACTTGGTTTTCTGAGCAGGAGCTGCAGGAGATGGGCCAAGACTTGCCCTGATTTGTTTTGTTTTGTTGCATTTGTATTTTGTTACCTTTTGCTTTTGTACTGTTTAATCTGAACAATTTTTACATTTCTGTTTTAATTCTCTTCTCCCTATTTGTAATAAATCAGTACTTGTTTTTTATCAATGAGTTTATTTGTGATGTTAATTTTCTTCAGTTTAGTCATGATCTTTGATTGAGTGGTATACCAAAAGTTCAAAGGAGGTAGAGGCCAAACATATCAGTTGAAGTATTCGGCAATTTGAGCAAGAGTAATCACAACTCCCAGAAATCTTAACATGTAAGGTTCCATGGCCAAATTTTATTTTTCAATTTACTTTAAAGAGTGTTCCATGCATCTATGATTCTAGAACTTGCAATTTTTCTCTGTTATTGATTGGTTGTATTGTGTACACACTAAGGCAAAGTGCTTGTCCCTTGAGCCTTTGTAGCCAACCTGGTTTATATTGAATTATCCATTGTTTAAGCCCAGTTGAGCCCTTAGGACAGATCTCATTTTTTTCGGTGACATACCACATTACAAGCCTAGAGACCATAGGATTATTCCCCAATGTATATTGGAGTTAGGCATTGTTTGGGTATTGGATCATGCAATTGTTCAAGTTTGGGGTTGCTCATGGTACTAGCAACATTTTAAGTTTGGGGTAGGGTGCTAGAGAACAGAAAAATTGAGGAGATCACTTTGTGTCAAAGAAAAAAAAAAGAAAAAAAATGTGTGAAGAAGAAAAGCATGTAAATTAAGCTGATTCTACAGCTCGAAAAAAAAAAAAGAAAAGTGCTTCAAGACATAAGTTGTGATCGGTATTTCTTTGGTATGATGCAATTCTCTAGCCCCTTAAGGTTATTTTGTGTGTATTGTTGGGTAGACCAGTAGGAAGATGCTTAACTCCAAATTTTTTGTTGAAAACCTACTTTCCAAATGATCCCACCTGTAACCTAAGCCCCGTTATAACCCTAAAAAGTCCTTAAAAGTGTGTACATGATATTGACTTTGATTGATGCTTAGAAACTTTTCAAGCTTATGGCAATTCATAGTTTTGCATGTGATTGAGTGGAAACCCTTATCAAACCTTTGCGTGGAGTTGTGAATTGTTGAAGGAGAAGACTGGCCGACTAGCCCTTTACATGGCTGGTAAGGTGTTAAACTTTTGGTACTGCTGCTTGGTTATGTGATTATTACTTTACTGTCGTCATCAATATTGCAGGTAAATTCCTTGAGGACAAGGAATGATTTAAGTTTGGGATCGTGATGACACCTTGTCATTACGTAATTTGTTAAGAGTTTTTGTTAGTTTTTTCATCTTTCGTTAGCATTTTGAGACAGTTTGAGGTACAAAAGAGCAAGAAATCATCAGAGCCTGAAGTGACTGCATCGTGACACGATTTCCTAACCAGAGAAGAGTTAAATTCTGCCTACAGAATCGTGTCACGATTGCATAATCGTGTCACGATTGGGAGACCAGTTTGCGCAATCCTTGGGAGTTTTAATGAAGGATCGTGTCACGATTGCTTGCATCGTGTCACGATTTTGCGATCAGGTTGCCTATTTTAGCTGATTCGTTTTCAGAAACAAGGGTTCGAAAATTGGAAGTTTAGAAGCGCGATTTTGAGAGCACGGAACTGAAGCGGTGGCTACCCTATCCAACTCACAGTCAGTTTTTGTATGTTCCTATGTTCTTATTGATTAAGCTATTTTGTAATTCAATTATGAGTAGCTAAATTCTCCATTGTTAGGGATGAGAATAGCTAGATGATGACTCTTGTTTTGTAACCCTAATCTGATCATTGAATAATTTATTGAATCATGTTTTCTTATCTTTGTGCTTAATGCTTTTATCGATTGATCATCTTTAAATTGATGTATGATTCATATTGTGAAACGGAAGTGGAATGTATGAATGCTTAAGATAAGAAATTCTCGCCTTTGTAATCTAGGAATAGATACAAACCCTTGAAACCGTTTATTAATTCAGGTCCGTTCATGCTTAATTCTAAATTGTAAAACTTGCTAAGGAATTAGGGTTTACTTTAGAATTAAAGTTTTTGTCGCTAAGGAATTAGGGCAAGATTAATTAAGAGAATTAGGTCGTGATTCATTAAACAAGTTCAATGATCGTTGGTTAGGTAATTAACCTGAGTTTGGAGTCTAGTGAAGCTCATCCCTGACAAGCTTTTTATCTTTGAATTTCAAAACCAATTTACTTTACGCACTTTTCGTTCATTGCAATTAAACAAACCTCGTACCTTTTTGTTCAACTGAGTAATCAAAATTACATTCGATTCGTTAACGCAGTCCTTGTGTTCGACACTCGGTTTACCGTTTTAACTTTACTACTTGAACGATTTCGTACACTTGCGAAAATCTCCATCAGTGAGTTTAACAAAAACGACACAGAGAGAGAAACAGAGGGAGTATTATTCTAGTTTATAGAATCCTTGTTATTTATCCTGGGAGTATTATTCTAGTTTATAGAATCCTTGTTATTTATCCTTTACATGAAAACCGTAATGGTATTAATTTGATTTGCAGGAGGAAAACAATGATAATGCAGTGGGAATTGAAGCTGAACTCACAAAGAGCTTGAGTAAGCAAAGACAAAGTGCTATAGCATCAGCTCGTAGGGGACGGAAGAAACTTGGATCCAGGAATTCTCACAAAGACAAGGGTGGTAGGTCATCTCAAAATGCTAAGGTTCAAATGCAAATGAGCAGCTGGTGAGTTATATTGGAAGACAAAACCCATGTGATTGACCCCATGTCATTCGAATGTGTTGAAGTGGACTAGAAAATACTAAATATATAGGTTCAATGGTGTGCCATCTAATAGAACAACTAAATTATCTGCATCCATCTGTTAGAACGACTAAATTATCTGCTTAAAACTCAAACATATGTATGGAATGTACTTCGGAGGTATGAAAGCTGCATTAATTTGGTTGAGTTGTTTTTCTTTCTCCAGGGAAAATAATTATATCTTTTTGAATGAAAATTTTGCCTTCCTATGTATTCTGTCGTTCTTGCATGCATGGTTAATTGTTTAGACTTTGGAAGCAGCTACTATCAATTATCTATTCTGTGCTGTGGACCAATATCCACTTGCAGGCACATAATTAGCAGTGTTTTTTTCTAGTTCAATACTTGAGGATACTTATGCTTTCAAAATACAATTATAAGACGTTTAACTGTTCCTCCGAAACTTCTGCTGGTTTGGTTAACTCCTAAGGCCATAAACAAAGCTTAAACTTTGGCAATTGGCTTGCGCAACTTTGTACATGAGCTGATTCCCCTTTTATGAGCCCAGCTGAACAAGTGAAACTTGACTAATGATGTAAGCATAAACACTTCGTTTGAAACTAACTTTTTACTAAATCAATTTTATGTAAAATTATGTTTGTCAAATGTTAATCGAAATACAAAAGTTCCCCTTGAGGAATCTTGTACTTGTTTGGATTAGGGTTTGACAAATGTAATTTGAGATGAACTCGGTTTTATAAAAAATGATTTACTAAAAGTCAAGGTTTTAAATCAAGTGGTTACGCTTGATGTTTTTACTAGTAAACAAAATAAATTTGCCTAACACAAGGTTTTTTGTTCTTAATCCCCTCGAAAGGTGCCCTGATAATTTAGAGTTAGATCACGAGGTTAATAAAGTTTAGTCGAGAATCGTTTCAACTTGAATTCAATTGAGTTTTTTTGAATGAGTCGTCTTTACCTGAAGGCTGAAGCTCATTAATCATTTGGTTCGAGTTTTTTTATTTCATAATTTGTAAACTTTTGAGATAGAAATAAAATTTCATTTAAAAAACTATAAAATGTGGTACTACTAAGTTCCAATTTTAGCTTTTTTAAAAGCCCGCTTTATCCGATTTCCATAAGTTCCAATTTTAACTTTTTTAAAAGCCTGTTTTATCCGATTTCCGTAAGTTCCAATTTTAGCTTTTTTTAAAAGCCTGTTTGTCGCGGTGATTTTCGGAGATCAAGCTATTAATTAGCGTTGACTCGCATTTTTGAGCTCACCACCGATCTTTTATTTTTCCAAGGAAAAGGGAGAAAGTTCGAAAAAAAACCCTATTTTTTAGAGACCAAAGGTCCGGGGGTTGGTTACGCAAAGGGAAGGTATTAGCACCCTAAACGTCTATAGTACTCTATACGAACCTCTTGTTTTTAATTATCTTTATGCTAAATTGATTATTTGTTTGTAAATAAATGCCTAAGTGTAAAAAGACTAAAGGGATGAGTTAAAAAGAAAGAAAATGTTTTTGTTACTTTTATTGATTTGGAAAGACAATGTCTTTTGCCTACGTACCCTGAGCGGGATCAAAATCACGTAGTTCGGGGTAAAAAGCCGAGTGATTTGTTTTGATTGATTTTAAAGTTTGAAAAAAAGTTTGAGAAAGATATGAGGCCGAAATGGCATAGAAGGATAAAGATGTGAGTTTGATTGATTTTAATTTGAAAAAAAAGGGTTTGAAATAATTAAAATTGATTGAAATTGTTTTTGGAGAAAAAGTAGGAATTAATTTACTTGAAAATGAAATTTGATTAAGAAAAGATTTTTTTTGGCTTTTTGTTATTTGAAATGTTTTTGATTTTTGATTTAGTTAATAAAAAAAACTAAGTGGTAGTCGAAATAAAATAAGCACGAGGGTTTTTCTCACAAAGACGTTGAATCAAAGTGAGAGCCCATTTTTCCTCGGATACGTTCGTTACTTTTGCGTTTTAAACATAAAGCGGAATAAATAAATGTGAGTGTCGGTGCAATATTCTCATTTATATTTTACATTATTCCTAAATACATTCTAAGTATCAATAATGAAATAATAACAATAAAGCAATAAATAAAGAAAAATAAATTGCAGGTGCATAAAAAATAAATAAATATGCAAGATAAACAAAAATAAATAAAAAAAATGCATGAAATGGATTTTACATTAAGCAAACATGCTGCATGAAATAAGAAAGAAAATAAAAATGCATTGGAATAAATAAGAAATAAAGATGTATGATGTGCAAGGCATTAAATAAATATGTTGCATAAATAAATAAAAGAAAATAAAAAAAAATGCATGACAAAAAAGAAAAATAGAAGTAACAATAAAATGCATGAGATACTGAAATATAGAAGCTATGAAATAAAATGCATGAAATGGATGGAAATTAAAAAATAAAAAGCAAGAAATAATAAAAAGAAAGAAAATAAAAATAGAGAAGGAAAGGGGGTGCAGAAGTAGAAACAGGGAGGTTTGAAAAAGAAGCAGAAGAGAGAAAACGGGCTTAAGGAAATGGGTGCTGGGCCTTCCAGATTGAATCTGGACCGTTGATTGATCAACGCTCCAGATTCAATCTGGAGAACAGGCTATAAATAGCCTTTCTTACCAAAAAAATCATTTTTACAAAACATTTCTCTCTCTTCTCTTCATTTCTCAACCGATCCTCTCTCTACTCTCCTCATTCTCTCTTAAAACTCCGGCCGGAGAACAACATTCCGGCACGGCGGCCGGCCAGCCCTAGGGGCGGCGCCACCGTGCCGGAGGAGCAAATCTTCTCCCTTTTTTAAAAACTTTCTATGTTTTCGAAATCCTTTTTCTTGCTGGTTCCAAATTCGGACTTACTTTTTTCAAAATCCCTCTAAACAAACCTAGATCTAGGTTTTTGAAATAACAAAAAAAAAAACTACCTTCTCTTGTTTTGTGTTTCGGTTCTGTGCCTTTTTTTTTGTGCTGTTCTTGTGCTATTGCTGTGTGTGTTTGCGTGGGTATGTGGGTTTTAGAGGAAGAGGAAAAAAACGTGGGTTTTTGGGTGCGTGTGTTGGTGTGTTAGTTTGTGATGCTTTGTGTTGTTTGAGCGTGAGTGCTGGGACGTGTGTGGTGTGTATGAGTTTTGGCCGTGTGGGTTTGTGAGCTTGGTGAGTGTGTGTTGCTGGAAAAAGTTGCTGTGCGTGAGTTTGCTAGGACGTTGTGTTTGTGATGGCTGGTGTGTGTTGTTTTGTGTTATTGCTGGGTTGCTGGGACGTGGGGGGAGCTTGGAGTCGTGTGGGTTTGTGATGTGTTGGGTTGCTGGAAAAGTTGCTGGGTTGTGTGTGTTAGGATTGAGTTTGGGTTATGAGTTTTTTGCTGTTTAGTGTTATTTTGCTGTTGATAAAAAAAAAAAAACTGTTTGGTCTTAAAATTTCTTCCTGTTATATAGATATTTTGAAGCAGTTTTTGTGATCATGAGATTCATTCAATGCTGGATTTTTGGTCTGGCTTTGGCAAAGATTTTGGTTAAGATTGACTAAGGGTGGATGGATTAGACCTTGCCTTGAACAGTGATTCTGGACAGAAAAAACAGGAAAGGGGCGCCCCTGTAATGAACAAGTGATCTTGACTTTTGAATCAAAGTTAAAAAAAAAATGATAAATACTAATAATAAAAATGGAAATAAATAAATAGTAATAATAGTAATAATAAAAAATGAAATAAATGACAATAAATTAAAAAAAACTAAAAGTAAAGATAAAAAAGTAAAAATAAAAATAAAAATAAATAAGATAAAAAGTGGCCCTAAAACGAACCAAAAAATGAGGTATTTTAAAATACCTCCCTGCCGAAATTTCGTCTGAAACGACGAGAATTTCTGGCTTAAAAGGACGAGAAAAACAAAAATGAAAATGGGTCAAAAAATGGGGTATGACAGATGCCCCTATTTAAGTTTCTTCGTTACGGAGATTTAAAAGTGAAATTTTTAAATCGACGGGTCGAAGAGACTTAAATACAAAGTACACCATTTTTGACCAATTTTGACTGGAGAATGACATGGATGCAATGTTATGCATGCAACGCTGTTAATGCTCGCGATGCAGGTATAAATGCAAGACGGCGAAGATGATCTGACTGGGGACAAAACAAGGCAAAAGGATGCCCGAGTTCGTTAAAGAAAAGGGATCCGACTCCACTGGGGATAACATGGTTTCACTGGGGATGAATGTCAGCTGTTCGGGTTATTGCCGAACTAGTCAACTGACGACAGGAAACAAAAAGGATAAATGTCAGCTGTTCGGGTCATTGCCGAACTAGCCACTGACGACAAGAAACAAAGGTAAATGTTGGATGAAAGGTGAAAGCTAGATGAAAAGTGAAAGCTGGATGAAAAGATAAAAGATGGATGAAGAGATAGATGCTGGATGAAAAATAAACGCCGGATGAAAGATAAAACTGGGTGAAAAATAAATGCCGGATGAAAGATAAATGCTGGATGAAAAATAAATGCTGGATGAAAAATAAATGCTGGATGAAAAATAAAAGCTGGATGAAAGATAAAGGCTGGATGAAAAATAAATGCCGGATGAAAGATAAAACTGGATGAGGAAATAAATGCTGGATGAAAAATAAATGCTGGATGAAAGGTAAATGCTGGATGAAAAATAAAAGCTGGATGAAAGATAAAAGCTTGATGAAAGATAAAAGCTACATATAAGCTGTTTGCTAAAAACTGCCACTTGGCATAAAGAAGATGATATTTCAGGACCAGACACACTGGGGGCGACACTTGAGGGGAAAAGAGTGTTACAAATTATTCACGATTGATTGGCATGGAAAGATATTCAAAACAAGACTCAGAGTGGGGAACGCAACCATGTATCAATGATATTGTTTGCACGTTGTATGTGCATGAATGCGTATATGCATGAATGTATGAATGCGTGAATGACGACACGACTTGTACGACTGGCATGACTGATTAACTTGTGATTGTATGAAGGATTGACTGGTATGATTGTATGTAGGATTGACTGGTATGATTGTATGTAGGATTGACTTGATGAGACAAGATTGGACGGATAAAATGGAAAGTGACCCGACGTCGCATCACAAACACTCGGTAATCTTCAATGGGGATGATGCCACTGGGGGCATATCAAAACAATGACGAGGTAAAGCCCGACATATACAACAACTGATGGGGAGTAGACACTTCCTGGGGAGAACGTGCCAATTCAAAAACCATGGTAGAAGAACTGATGCTTCTGTGGTCATGCTTATCCTTTGTTTTTTTTTTGAATCCCTAACTTTTGCCTGGACCGCCCTTTCGGGTTTTCGATCCACCGGGAATATGTTCTTTTGTATGTCCCTAATTTTTGCCTGGACCGCCTTTTCAGGTTTTCGATCCATCGGGACGCTCATTTTTGCCTAAGCCGCCCTTTCGGGTTTTCGACTTACCGAGCTCTTTCTTCTTTTTTTTTCTCTTTTTGATTTTTTTTTCTTCTTTTTGTATTTGACCAAGTTAAATCCGCAGAGTTTGCTCGTTCCTGAGATGGATGTTGATATACACTTTACTTATTCATGAGTGCGAAGAAAATGCAATTGTTT